>LR812533.1:28591955-29144934 GCA_903798195.1 Danio kyathit | reverse complement strand
GTTATAGCAAATGGAGCTGGGAATAAACAGGACTGGGAAGTCTATTGTAAATTGCGTAGTAAAGTAACTAAGATTAATAGAAAAAAGAAAAGCACATTTTATAAAGTAAAAATAAGTAAAAAAAATATGATGGAAAAAAATTGTGGAATATTATTAATGAAATAATGGGTAGGAAATCAGGTTAAACTCCTTTTTTTATTGAGACAGGTGATTTATTTTTAACTAAATCAGATGAAATTGCCAATTATTTTATTGATTTTTTTTATAAATAAAGTGAATAAGCTTAGAGAAGAAATGTTAACTGATAATATTATATCAAGTGAAAAGCAAATTGAAAAAATAGCAAGTTTTGAATTGAAGGAAGTAAATGTACAACAAGTGGAACAAAAATTATCAATGATAAATATAGATAAACCATCAGGAAGGGATAACTTAGATGGTCGCCTTGTAAAATTAGTGGCCAGTTGTTTGGCGGAATCAGTCTGTCATATTTTCAATGCGAGTATTAAAGAAGGGATTTTCCCTTTAGCTTGGAAAGAAGCAAAGGTTATTCCTTTACAGAAAAATGCAGCACTGAGTTTTAGTGGGGCTAATAGTCGACCAATAAGTTTGTTGCCAGTTCTTAGTAAAGTGTTTGAAATGATAGTGTGTGAACAAATTCAATTATTTTTTAAAGAAAAAAATTTATTCTCTGACTTTCAGCATGCATATCGAGTAGGACATTCAACAGGAACAGCATTAACACAAATAATTGATGATTGTTTAGTACACATTGATGATAGTAATTTAGTAAGAACAGTATTGTTGGATTTTATCTCTGCTTTTGATGTACTGGATCATAAATTATTGCTTGAAAAATTAAAAATTTTATAAATTTACTTCTCAAACTGTGCATTGGTTTAAAAGTTATCTGACTAGTAGGAGGCAATGTGTATTTTATGATGGAAGCTATTCGGAAGTGAAAGAGTTGCAATGTGGTGTGCCTCAAGGAAGTTGTTTAGGACCATTGTTATTTTCTATTTTTACCATTGATCTTCCTTTGGTTTTAAAGCATGCAAGGGCAGTTATGTATGCAGATGATACAGCATTATATCTACCAGCGGCACCGATAGAAAAATTATCTGCTGATTTAGATAAGGAGTTACAATTAGTGGTAAAGTGGGTACAGAATAATAAAATGGTTTTAAATTTGACAAAAACCAAAAGTATTGTGTTTGGATCAAACTTTCCATTTAAATGTAAACCACAGTTAAATTTGTCTGTAGTGAGTGTGCCTATTGAACAGGTAGAGGAAATTAGGCTTCTTGGAGTTATTCTTGATAGTAGGTTAAAGTGGTCAAAACAGATCGATAAAATGGTAATAGTTATGGGAAGAGGTTTATCAATTATTAAGAGATGTGTAGAATTTTTACCACAGTACTGTATCTCTCAAATTGTTCAGGCAATTGTTCTTTCTTATCTAGATTACTGTCCAGTGGTATGGTCGAGTGCATCAAGTAAAGACTTAGATAAATTACAGTTAGTCCAGAATAGAGCTGCACGACTAATTTTACACTGCAATAGAAGAGTTAATATTATGAAAATGCATAAAACTTTAGGTTGGTTATTGGTGAAAGATAGGGTAATTGTTTCTCTGCTTTGTTTCATAAGAAATATTTCTGTGTCAAGAGTTCCAAGTGTATTGTACTGGCAACTTTTGTATAGTAATGCTAGTCATCATTTTAACACCAGGCATGCATTAAAAGGAAATTTTTTGCTTCCCATTTCAAAAACTATGCAAAGCAACGGACTGTAATGTATAGAGAAATGAAATCATGGAATGAATTGCCATCAGACATTAGATGCTTTGTAACAAGTAAAATGAGGTTTAAAAAATTGTTTAAGAAATATTTAATAGCACAATATTAAGTGGATTGTTGATCTGGATGTTAAATATGAATTTTGTATTTTAATGTTTTTATTGGTCTTTGTTGTTGTGTATTAATGTAATTTTGTGTTGTGTTTGATGGACCCCAGGAAGAATAGCCACTACCTTTGTAATGGCTAATGGGGATCCTGATAAATAAATAAATAAATAATAGTACTGTTAGATTCAATTTTACATTAATTTATTATTTAATATAATAAATAGTTTCACTGCTTGAATGGAATTAATAAAATCCATTTTTTGAAGATATACTAATTATATGATCAGCACCTGTATTTAGCTGAAGAAATACACCAGTTAGGCAGCACTAAGGAACTGCTCTTTTATTGAGTATGATGCAGAAAGCCCGCACTCTGACTGTAAAATAAGTCTTTATAGTTTTGTTTTTTTTACAATGTCAGTAAAAATATGTATTTCTGTATATTTGTGTTTATCTATTGCAGACACCAAATCAAGGAGAGTTTTGATTAAAAACATGGAGCAGACTGACGTGAATGCTGTCATGAACAATTGGACACCTCACCACAAAAGCAGAGTGTTATCAATGCAAGATAGCTGAAGACCATGTTCTTAAAGAAAGAAGACAAATTGAAGTGACTTTGTGAGGAACAGAGGTTTGCGGATGGAAAAGAAATGTTGGAGTGCATTTCAACAAAGAAAAGCAAAAACTGTTCTTTTAATTCATCCAAAAATGAAATTAACTCATGATTTATTCACCCTTATGTCATCCTAGCTATATATGACATTATTGGTTCAGATGAACACATTAAGAGTTATTTTACATTTTCTCTGGGCACTTAAATACTATAATGGATGTGAAGTGTGGGCCTTTTTGGAACGTTGAAACTGTCCATCGCCAAACCGTTCCAATACATGTCATGGCATTTGAAGTGGATCGATAGGTTTGTAACAAAAATATTTTTTTTTTTTATGAATTATGAACTCCAGTTGCTACTTGCACGTTGGTGACAAAGTCAGATGAACATAACCGAATCCAAGAACAAATCGAAGATGTCCCAAACTCGGCCAACTTGACTCATTTCGCAAACAAGCATACAGGCATTGGCAGATACAAAAACCCATTGATCTGCTTCAAAAGACACGTTACCTCCCGGACATGTATGGGATAGTTTGACGACAGACATTTGGGCTTTTTCAAGGTTTAAAAAGGGGTCACAATTCACTACCATTATAATGTTTAAAAATGCCCAGAAAAATACAAAATAACTCTTAATGTATTCATCTAAAAGAAGAATGTCATGTACACAGAGGATGGCATTAAGGTGAGTAAATCAATTTTCATTTTTGGTTGAACTAACATTATAAGGGGCAGAACCCTTAAAAATGTTGTCATGAAGTAGTTTTTTTTTTTTTTTAAGCCTTGTTGAATAAATGCATTTGAGACAGTGATTTGATGTTACTGATCTATCTATCTATCTGTCTATCTATCTGTCTGTCTGTCTGTCTGTCTGTCTATCTATCTATCTATCTATCTATCTATCTATCTATCTATCTATCTATCTATCTATCTATCTATCTATCTATCTATCTATCTATCTATCTATCTATCTATCTATCAGCTAGTCCAGTTAAACACTGATTGTCCTCATAATCCAGTGTTAGTAAAGTGTGTTGGTGTGTATGAGTGAAGTCCAGTTAAATACTAAATGTGCCCATAATCCAGTGTTAGTAATGTGTGTTGGTGTGTATGACTAAAGTCCAGTTAAACACTAATTGTCCTCACAATCAGGTGTTAGTAAAGTGTGTTGGTGTGTATGAGTAAAGTCCAGGTAAACACAAACTGTCCTCACAGTCAGGTGTTAGTAATGTGTGTTGGTGTGTATGACTAAAGTCCAGTTAAACACTGATTGTCCTCACAATCAGGTGTTAGTGATGTGTGTTGGTGTGTATGAATGTAGTCCAGTTAAACACAAACTGTCCTCATAATCCAGGGTTATTACTGTGTATGTGTAACACTCATGACTGTACTCATAATGCATGATTAAATCAGAAACGCCCACTTTTGCCCTGTCCTCACATTGTTGTAGAATGTCAGGTCTTAATATTTCCAGACTCTTTCACAATAATTAAATTCTGAGTAGACAGAATTATTCCCCATGCAATATGGATAAGATTCATATTTCTCACTAATCTGTAAGACAAAAGGAAAGGTGGGTCCCCATATCCCATGATGGTACTTTTTTGGGAAAAAAGTCCCAATAAACCACCAGTACCAGTATGTGTGTGTGTGTGTGTGTGTGTGTGTGTGTGTGTGTGTGTGTGTGTGTGTGTGTGTGTGTGTGTGTGTGTGTGTGTGTGTGTGTAGAACATGATTATGCACTATAAAGTTAATTGACAGCCAAATGATTTGCAGTTTGCACGGGAATTTAAAGTTTATTTAGGAATCAGTGGCCATATCAATATTAGCGGATAAATGCTATGTTTTAATATTATCATTAACTAGTTTAATATGAATATTTTTAAATATTATTGTTAACTTAATATTATCATTAACTTGGCTTTTGATCATCGCTTCTGTGATGTCGCAAAATTAAAATGTATATTTATCAGCCTATATATCAGCTATTGACCTTCAGTTATAAAGAGTTATCAGTTATATGTATCAAACGATATTTCCATTTCGGTGCATGTCTTATAAAAGTATCTAATTTTAGCATTTTTAAAGCATCTTCCTCATTTGATATAATTTCTGAATATACAGAATATTTTATGTCTGAGACATGTTTTCTTCAAAGTTATGTAACATCCATTATTTACTAATTTGCTAACAAATGTTTAGTTAAATCATGACCATGAAGAATTTATTGTCATTTTAGTAAATCAGAGCCACATTAAAATAATGTACTCATTTTGAATTCACTACACACAATCGATTTGTGTTAGGACAAGATGAAGGAATTAGTTAATTACTTAATAGTTTTTGCAAATTTAAGTGGATTGAACATAAAACAATTAGGTTGTCAATTGCATTGCTTAAGCTTATTTTATATACTGTAAGTAGTTAGAACAAAGAGCAAACATCATTTTTTGAAGGCAAGAAAGTACCAAAAAAATGACTTTTTTAGAGATTTAGAGGAACAAATGAGTAAAACATGCTGATGTATTAGTTAATTTGTGCATTCGATATACACATTTTTAGTCACGCACAGGGCTCTGTAGGTCAAACGCTCTGGGGGGGAAAAAAAGAAGAGATTTTATTCTTTGCCATATCGCCTAGTCCTAATTTCCAAGCTGAACACACAACCAGCCCTGACATCCAGCTGGAATAAACTACGCAATCCTGGAAAGAGATTTTCATTGAGCTGCTCTGCACTTCATTTGCAGCTGACACACAGAGACGCCACACTGCTGCCTTTGATTATCCACATCTCCTCCCTCCGCTGTACCCCTGACCTTGTGCCGTTCACCCTCTGCATACACAACATGCCTCCTGATGTCTATCAGATCACTGTCTACGCCTCCGCCAGCACTCAGAACGTTTACATGGACAACAATATTACACTATTAACATGATTAAGATCATATTCAGATTAAGAATCTACCATAAACAGAGATTTTTCATTGCCTTAATCTGGCTAGAGCCATACTTAAAGTAAATACAAATGAAATTAAGAGGTTGAGTATTGCAGTTTTAGTCGTATTGTTGAAATATTTACCCAAATAAATTGCGTGTTCAATAAAAAAAGGTCAGGAGAGGATTTTCTTCAATGTCAAAATATTAGTAATTTATTAGATACAAATGAATAATTTGATGAACAGAATTCTGTTAATCCTCAATGCAATGCAAGAATTACATTCAGGAGGTGCGCAACAATTCTACATTTCCTGACTCAAGAATTTATACACAGCTGATATTAACAGCTGGAGTTTAGTGGAATTTGTCACTTGTCAATCATTCTCCAGTCCTCCAGCAGCTGCACCCAAACATACTTCCTCTTTTTCTACCAATTCTCTGCACAATATTAAAAGCATAGGACTTCTCAACTGCAAATATTCTGTGTTCAGTTTCACCCCATCTCTGTTCAGTTTTCCATCAGCTCCCTCTACTTCTGCAACAAGGCTTCATTAGTATGCAAGGTGTATCACACTCAGAAAAGTTTGGCTAATATATCACCTTAAGCAATCCAAATGTTTAATAATAAAAAAAAAAGATACAAATTATAATAAAAAATTTATTCCTTTTTTTTATAGTATTATAGATTATACATGTACAAACATTAAATCACACCATTACTGTAGTGTATTTGTTAATGTAGGACTTTTGCTGCATTTTTGAGTTAGGATTCACACACAGCATTGGTCAACAGTTTGACGGCAAACAAAAGAGCATGGCTTTGAGCAAGAATTTATAACCACCATTGTCTGTTTGCACATACAGCATGACAAATTTTGTGCAGTTGAAGCTTTTGTAAAATTGTATACATCACCATAACAAAATATTTTGATTTAGTGGCTAATTCATACAAATTTACATCTCTTTTGCACATTTTAGTACAATCTGCTAAACACCCAATGAGGGGTAGGGTTAGGTATGGGGTTTGGGGGGCACGTCTCTTAAAAATCATATGTTTTCATATGAATGAAATCGGATAAATACGCATGAATTAGTCACTTTTGTGAATATGTAAAATAATTGTTTCCTTGTGAAATCAGGCTGGATGTTCTGGAGTAAAGTCAGATGGCATAGTATAGGGACGTAATGACGTGTGCCATTCACTGAAAAAAAATTATTCAAAGGCGATTCCTTGGATATACTACAAAATTTTTAAGTTAAGTGGTTGTAAACAATTTATTTGGGCTGAATTTAAACAAACTAATTTATTTGAACATTACTAAATTTAATTTGTTTGTTTAAATTCAACACAAATAAATTGTTAGCAATGATTTTGCAGACATTTTTTTCCAGTGTTCTAGCTATTCACTATAATATGTAAAACAGAAGCAACTCATATAAACACCTAATCATACAGGCTACTACTGTATCGTCTTATACAAATAAGGTTAATAATTTGAATATTGATTTTCATTTAAACGTACGCAATGAGGAATGATGGAATTGATGGACACCAAAGGCTTAATAAAGAGGTTTCAATTGTAAATGACTATAAACACACTTCAGATCAGCAAGAGCCAGGCATTTAAAATGAATGCATTTCCACCTTAGAGATTTACACCAACAGTACAGTTCTAATATCCAGGTTTGACCCACAGCAGAAGCGAATACTTTCTTGCAGGTCCTATTACATTCAGTCAATATTTTTTCTTTTCTGCAGCACAAGTCCAAGATGCCTTATTTAATCCCTGCTTACACTGTTAATGACACACTGGGAGAAGAAATGTAGGATAAGCTCTTCTGACTTTGCTTATACTGTAGTAATACCAGTAAATATCCACAAACAGTCACTAAACTACTGCTACATCAATTTATTTCTTCTTTTTTTACAATAACGTTTAATTTGTTAATACTGCGTAATGCTTTGGCTAACATAAACTTAAATTTTAAATTAAGATTAATTAATACTCTCTCTCTCACTCATGAATGCACACAATCAAAATATTTAATATACACATGCAGTACATTTATGGTGCATTTTAATGCTTTCTGATATATGTCTTGAGTCTTCTATAGTTCTAGTTTAATTCAATGTTTTTCTGAAGTTTCTTTCAATCAAAGACATCGCAGCTCAACAAAATTCATAACAATTTTAAAAGAATCATGACACAAAATTTAAGCAAAAAGGCTTCAGAAATTTAGCTTTGTCTAAAGATAATCTAAAAAGTAATGATATGTAATAATTTTAGTTTTACTCTATTTGTAATCAAATAAAAGCATAAATAAGTGAAATTTCTGCCATGAAACTCTATGCGCGCACAGGTTGGTTGGTCGCCTAGTCTGCTCCTGCGTCATTAACTGCTGTACATGGCACAGGAGATTGGTTGCTGTCAACTCGGCAGCCAATCAGCTTGCTCTCATCTGTTTAAATGCTCTGCTTCATTTTACGCTGTTTAGCTGTGCTGCATTTTCAGAGACCCCCCTCCACCCCAGCTCCACCTGTTTTTAGATCTGCTAGGGGTGTTGTATATATTATGTTTGCAGCCACAACGTGTTATATTCTCAGACGGCATGTCTGTGTAGGCATACTGGCACTAGCAGGTCTCGGTACTTGCTCTGCCATAATAATCAAAGCAGCAGCAGTGTAGCAGATCTATACCGCCAAGACCAAATACATCAACATTGCCATATACTGTACACTCACCGGCCACTTTATTAGGTACACAAACAACTACTTGTTAACGCAATTTTCTTACCAGCCAATCACATGGCAGCAACTCAATACATTTAGGCATGTAGACATGGTCAAGACAATCTGCTGCAGTTCAAACAGAGCATCAGAATAGGGAAGAAAGGTGATTTAAGTGACTTTGAACGTGGCATGGTTGTTGGTGCCTAGATGTTTTCTACTGGGATTTTCACGCACAACCATCTCTAGGGTTTACAGAGAATGGTCCGGAAAAGAGAAAATATCCAGTGAGTGGCAGTTTTGTGGGCGCAAATGCCTTGTTAATGCCAAAGGTCAGAGGAGAATGGCCAGACTGGTTCGAGCTGATAGAAAGGCAAAAGTGACTTAAATAAACACTTGTTACAACTGAGGTATGCAGAAGAGCATCTCTGAACACACAACACATCAAACCTTGAGGCAGGTGGGCTACAGCAGCAGGAAGCTACACCAGGTGCCTTTCCTGTCAGCTACAATTCACACAGGCTTACCAAATTTGGACAACAGAAAACTGGAAAAACGTTGCCTGGTCTGATGAGTCTCGATTTTTGCTATAACATTCGGATGGTAGGGTCAGAACTTGGGGTCAACAACATGAAAGCATGGATCCATCCTGCCTTGTATCAACGGTTCAGGCTGGTGGTGGTCATGTAATGGTGTGGGGGATATTTTCTTGGCACACTTTGGGCTCATTAGTACCAATTAAGCATTGTGTCAACACCACAGCCTATCTGAGTATTGTTGCTGACCATGTCCACCACTTTATGACCACAGTGTACCCATCTTCTGATGGCTACTTTCAGCAGGATAACGCACCATGTCATAAAGTGTGTCATCTCAGACTGATTTCTTGAACATGACAATGAGTTCATTGTACTCAAATGGCCTCCACAGTCACCAGAACCCAATCCAATAGAGCACCTTTGAGATGTGGTGGAACGGGAGATTTGCATCATGAATGTGCAGCCGACAAATCTGCAGCAACTGCGTGATGCTATCATGTCAATATGGACCAAAATCTCTAAGAAATATTTCCAGTACCTTGTTGAATCTATGCCACAATGGATTAAGGCAGTTTTGAAGGCAAAAAGGGGTCCAACCTGGTACTAGTAAGGTGTACCTAATAAAGTGGCCAGTGAGTGTACATATTCATTATCATACTAAATCCAGAGAGTGTTCACGACAGAAATGCAGAAAGACATGTTTTTTCCTCACATTCTTGAAATACAAGTGTATAGAAAACACTAGCAAAGCAAAATTGACTTAGAACTAAATATTAAGCAAATATAAAATACATTGAAATAAAATGAATCCCTCTCAGCAAATTCCTGCTGAATTAACATATTTTGAGGAAAATCTGTAAGAATCGAGAGCTAAAAACTAAAAAAGAAAGCATTTTCTCCATCACATTCTTTTGTTGTTGTTATTGATAAAAGTGTACTCTAAAAGAGAAAGCAGAGACCTGGCCAGAGTCCTTATCTATATTGGAAAAGCATTTAAAGCTTTTAAAAGTGACTGAATTCCAGATCAAGATTACCAACTCATCAAAGATTTAAAATGCGGGTCTAAAGCAGCTAAGTGACCTAATTACCTCTAATTTACCAGCAGATCACACAGCTTCTTAAGCAGACAGATTAAACTTTGGGTTTCATAAGGAACTCCCCTGCCTCTCATCTGAAGATAAAGCAATTCAGGTAACATCGCATTGATTTTCAAATCAGAACTTGTTCTCTGTGTTTTCTTCGAGTTGAGCATCAGATAAAGACAGCATGTTTCTACTGTAGCGAGTATCAGATTGTGTTTGAAACTTGCTGAAAGCCTCTGAAGAGGGAGGAAATTCAGGCTCTTTCAACATCCTCACAATTATAATTACTGCCTTTCTGGCTTTCAGCTCTTAATCCACGCCACTGCAGGATTTGCCTTCAAAACTGATGAAGACACAAAAGTGTCAGCCCAAGATAAAGCAGAGAAGTCTGGGATTGGGGCTAGAATAGGAAGGAGGTTGAAGTAGGATTCATTTAGACTTCAAATATGGTACGACATTCTCAAAGCTGGTGTTTTATCTGTTCTATATTCCCCAGCACTTTGGCTAATTATCTCAATTATTAGTGTTGTTTATCTGTTTGGGTAAATATTGCAGTCAGACTGCATTTACACCACACATAAGCCTTTCTCACACATAATTGGCCTATTTTTCTGAGGTCAACAGGCAATTTAATACACCGCTCCGTATCTGTCAGGATGAGACTGGGCCTCGCAAAATCATTAAAGCGGACAATTTCATTAAAATCCAACCCAGTCTCATGACAAATACATGACAGTGGTGACATCTTTGCAAAATGATATTATGCTGCTTCTTGTATATTTGGAAGCAGTTTGAAAGTGAAATGTCTAGTGAGTGGCACTAAGTTCAGTTAATTCATGCATATATATATGTATATATATATTAGAAATCAAATGGTCAATGATTGATACTAATGATGGGTTCAAACTACAGTACTGTAGTCACTGTGTCAGTTCGAATTATTGATTATACATTGTTTCCTGTAAAATCATCATTTAGGGATAGAGATAGTTCACCCAAAAATGAAAATCATTTAGGCACAATCCCAATTCTATTTTTGTATCCCTAGAATGTTGTGGGACTGCTGTACAGGATTTATGATTATGGATTATAGATCGCGAAATTTAGCGTTTTTTTTTTTTAGCGTTTTTTTAAAGCATGACGGTAAACACATACGTGGTTATGATTATATTTAAACGTGTTTGTTTGTTGTAAAAATTCGTAATCATGACAAAAAATACTAATTTGTGGATTTCCTTACTTCCGGGTGTAACTATCTGCTGTTGTGGCTGGTGTATTCTGGGAAAATTTCTTACCCCTACCCCTTGACGTGAACGCGCAAAACGAGGGGTAGGGGTAAGGGGAAGGGCTAAGGGGTAGAATTGGGATTAGGCCTTAGTCACCCTTTACGTGTTCCACACCTCTTGGATAGACATTTTGAAGAAATCTGGAAACCTGCATCTGAAAACCATTGACTTCCTAAGTATTTGTTATTCCAATTATGGAAGTCAGTGGCTACAGGTTTTTCAACTTTCCTCAACATTTTTTTATGTTTAACAGAAGAAAGAAGCTCAGACAGGTTTGGTGAGTAAATAGTGAGTAAATTTTCATTTTGGGGGGAACTACAGATACCACTTCAAACAACATGTGTGATGTCACTAAAAGATGGAACTAATGACTAACTTTAGAAGAAGAAAAAAGGTTAAAAAGCAATGCAGGTATGTGAAATGCTCAAATACCAAAAACAATACGGTATACAGAAAAATAATCACAGACAACAGAATAAACAGAGAGGAGACATCAGAGACTAAGCTTTGTACTGACTGTCTTGTCATCAGAAAAGCAACCTGCCCAAAATAAGAAAAGACAACCTGTCAGTGGACACATTCCTCGACAGCACAAAGAGGACAGTATGGAGTGTCAATCTTCCAGAGAGAATGTCTTACTCTAAACTTGTATCAAATAGTATGAAAGAAAGAAAGAGTGGTATAAAATACCTCTTTTATTGTTTTTAAGATTTTTGTTTTTTCATTTTTGTCTTTATTATGACAGGACAGTATATAGACTTGAAAGGGAAAGGGGGGACCAAGAAATCTGGACACCTACAGGTATAAATACAGTAGATAATACCGTATGCTATATGGTACATGTTGGTGCACTGCCAACTAGACACATTTTACCTTGTTTTTGCATGGCTTTGAGCTCTTTTATAGAATTGTGTTTCACAGGACTCGTATCCGAGCACTTAACATTAAGCCCAGTGATGTACTATGTAAGATACTGAGCAAAAAATAATAAACTACAGAAAATGCATTTTTGGGTTACAACATACAGATTGCCATTTTAGGGATGCTCTGATACCATGTTTTTGGAACCGCTCCAAACTGATACCAAAAATAATCCCAAAAGTAACGATACCAAAAGATACTGATCTGAAACTATTATAAATTTGTATTATTACAAAACACATTCATAAAAAATACTTTTTAAAAGTTCCCTAGCGGTATTGCCATTTTCACCAGGTATTGACATTAGGGCTGTGCAATTAATTGAAGTCGTATTGAAATCGTGATTTGAACATGTGCGGTTTCTAAATCTCCTTACAGCCCAATTTCCCCGAACCAAATGCAGCGCGCTTAAATAGAGTGAGAGAACAGGAGACTAAGCTTAATGACAAATAGCCTGCATAAACAGGGATGATGAGTTCAGCACAGGAGGACTTGGTGCCAAAATCTGTGGTGTGGGATTACTTTGGATAGAGGAAGGCTGATGTGTCGCAGAATCAAGAAGTCATTTATAAGACCTGTCGCTCACATATCGCATCTAAAAGCGCGTGGAAAGTATAAAGCGTGTCGCCACCTTCAGCATTGCGTGCTTTGCGCTCGCACTCCTTTGTCATTGCTCGGTGACCATCAACCGTTTTCTCAGAGGATGACAAACTAACAAAACATTGCTGCAGTTTCGATACAAGTTTTATTTATATAGAAAATTTAAAAGCACTGGATGTTTTCAACTGGGTGCGCATGGAATACACGCACGCGTCACTCCCAACATGCGCGCAAGTCGGGCGCCTCCATTGGAAATAACAAACTTGTGCATGCAAAAAACGCGATACGTGAACAAACTATTTCACGGCAATGTCACAAAGAGATCTATGATCTATGCATGGCCAAAAAAAATCTGTGGACATGTACAAAAGTGCATGTAACTACTTCTGACATGTGGTCAAACAGAACATCGGAGGCCTTACTGTTTGACGGCATGCACACTCATACACACACACACACAGTATGTATTTATGTATTTATTTATTTGTTTTGACATAGGTCTGTTCTAAATTGAATTTATTACACAGGTGATTTAAATTTTTTTGCCTTTAGTCTGTTTTAGAGACATGCTACAGGTCTTTGAAAAAGATCCAATTGTTTTTCTTTGGAAATATGTTTCAGAGTCACACTGTAAAACGTCTGTGTGTGTCGTCAACGTCACAATTGTGATTAAAATCGAAATCGTGATAGCTTTCTTTTGCCTATATCATGCAGCCCTAGTTGACATGTGGTCAAACGACATTTGAATGCTTGTGTTTAGATTTTGTCAATGTCCTTGTGTCACACTTATTTTCATCATCACTTTAGATTTTGATGCACCTTCTCCCTACAAGTCTCAAATCAATCATGCCTTTTGTGTCTGTTTGAATGCATTTAACCACAGGAATCGGTTACACTGAGAGCGCAATCCAATGCAATTCAAGTGGTCAAACAGACAAACTGTTAAGCCTCCATTTACACCTTGATTTATTGAGAAAATGATATCAATTTCAAGATGTAGATGAAACCACAGTGTCATTCAAGAAACTGTGTGGATGTGACTCTTCATTAATTGATAATATGCCTCATAATCACAATTTGCATGGAAATTGATATAAGTTATTGCTTTACTGGTTCTAATGTTAATTTCAGCTAAAAATTGCAGTGACTTTTTTGTATTGGTACATCCTTGGAGTTCTGCAAAAATATCAGAGGTATGTTTTTTCCTGAGCCTGAGTTGTTATATCATACATTAGAGTCACTGTAAAGCACAATAATAGTTGCCTTAAAACTCCAGTCCTGTTTTTTCCCCCTTTAACTAATTCTCTGCACACAAGCAGCTTGAATTCACAATGAGTAAAACCGGGTGGCACATTGGTACGGGCTTTTAGCCATCTCAGTGAATACAAGGAGGATCTGAGCCTAAAAACAGCAAAGCATTGAGTTAGGAAAGTGTTTTGTCTCAGGAAATATAGGCGGCTTAATGGGATTTTACGGTTATCCTCCTGGGGTAGATACTGCAAATCTCCTCCACACCCCTGCAAGCAAGATCCAAATGATAATGACTCGACCAATGCGAGACTCTAGCTGTACTCAAAGCCTCACTTGAGCTATCTAAGCCAAACTTCCAGCAATATGCTTTATGCCAACATTATGATCGTTATGAATCATTACAGAAGCGTAAATTTTAGAACAACAGCATAATTCATCATCATCGATCCCATGAGGGTAAAAGGGAGAAATCTTTCAAACAAGAAAAAAAAAAGAATCAATTGCCACCATTCTGAGTGCTTTATTGTGCACTGCCGCCATTCACTGAATTATAATCATAATTTGTGTTATTAACAAAAACACTGGAAGAGTTGTTCTGGTTTTTGATTCTTTGCAAGAATTGTGCATTTAAACGGGTAGTTAAGTAGAACATTTTGTCATTGTTTACTTTTCCGCGTGTCATTTCAAACCTGTGTGGCTTTTGTTCTTTTGTACAACTAACATAATAAAATATATATATATTTTGCCTTTGAACACAGCAGAAAGCTTCTGCTTCAGACTGTCATGAACAAAAGAAGAACTGTTTGCCGAGGCATGGGATTAAAGCTAATGATGTTGTAATAATGCTCAGTTAGTTGCACAGACCATTTGTTTCACTACACAAGGTATTATCTTGAGCCACAGGTATTCATTTTGTTTTGCCTGTAGGTGTTTTTTTTACCCTCAAAATGCCAGTAGATGATGATTTTATGAATCACAATGTTAGCTAAAATAACAATAACAATAAAAATCACCTGCATCTTAGATGTCCTGAGAGTAAGTAAATTATTTTTGAGTGAACTATTTCTGTAACAACCATGGTTTGACATTATTTAAGAACCTAATTAGCTAGTGACTACAATTACTGCACATGTATTGTTCAAAATCATGTTGGTTGGAATGCTTTGAATAATGACATCACAATACAGAACAAATATTACCATTTTACTCAAAGCCATACCTAATAAATCCATTGAATCCAGAGGGATTTATTAATAAGAGATTGATTTTCACCATATCTAGAAGATTGTTCCTTGCCACTGTCGTCACTGGCTTGTATAATTAGAGACTTGTGGAGTTGTGCATCGCTGAATTTGCTCTTCAGTGTTTGGGCTTTCAGCAGTGACATTTATATTACACTGAACTGAACTGAATTAAACTGAATTTAAACTCTGAAAACTGGACTGAAGCAGTTTCAATTTACTAGAACTTCTATGTTAAGCTGCTTTGACACAATCTACACTGTAAAAGTGCTATAGAAATAACGATGAATTGAATGCATATGGAATGAAAGATATATATCGTACTACATGTTAGCTTGTTTATTTCGCTCAAGTGCATGATCTAGTTAAGTTCATACACTATTTTAGGTACACCTGTCCAACTGCTCGTTAATGCAAATCTTGAATCAGCCAATCACATGGCAGCAACTCAATGGATTTAGGCATGTAGACATGGTCAAGGCAATCTGCTGCAGTTCAAACCAAACTGCTTTGTTGAACCATCGAACTGGTTGTTGGTGCCAGATGGGTTGGTCTGAGTATTTCAGAAACAGCTGATCTTCTGGGATTTTCACTCACAACCATCTCCAGGGTTTACGGAGAATGGTCCAATAAAGAAAAAATATCCAGTGAGCGGCAGTTCAGTGGGCGCAAATTCCTTGTTGATGCCAGAGGTCAGAGGTGAATGGCCATTGGTTCGAGCTGATAGAAAGGTGACAGTAAGTCAAATAACCACTCGTAACAACCGAGGTATGCAGAAGAGCATCTCTGAACACACAATATGTTCAACCTTGAGGCGGATGGGCTACAGCAGCAGAAGACAATACCAGTGTATACCAATATCAGCTACAATTTGCACAGGCTCACCAAAATTAGACAATAGAAGATTAGAAAAACGTTGCCTGGTCTAATGAGTCTTGATTTCTGCTGCCACATTTGGATGGTAGAGTCAGAATTTGGCTTCAACAACATGAAAGCATGGATCCATCCTGCCTTGTATCAACGGTTCAGGCTGCTGGTGGTGGTGTAATAGTGTGGGGTATATTTTCTTGGCACACTTTGGGCCCATTAGTACCAATTGAGCATTGTGTCAATGCCACGACCTACCTGAGTATTTTTGCTGACCATGTCCATCACTTTATGACCACAGTGTACCCATCTTCTTATGGCCACTTTCAGCAGGATAACGTGCCATGTCATAAAGCACAAATTATCTCAGACCTGTTTCTTAAACATGACAATGAGTTCACTGTATTCAAATGGCCTCCACAGTCACCTAACTCAATCCAATAGAGCACCTTTGGGATGTGGTGGAACAGAAGATTCACATCATGGATGTGCAGCTAACAAATCTGCAACAACTGCGTGATGCTATGAAGTCAATATGGACCAAAATCTCTGAGAAATATTTCCAGTACCTTGTTGAATCTATGCCACGAAGGATTAAGTCAGTTCTGAAGGCAAAAGGGGGTCCAACCCAGTACTACAGTAGTAAGGTGTACCTAATAATGTGGCTGGTGAGCGTATGTCATATTAAGAAGAAAATATTCTTCTAACCATAGGTCATGGTCTTCATCTATGGAAAACAAATAAAGCTACTTTAGGAGAAAATTTGTTTTTATGTCCACCCAGTTAAGGTTAATAGGCGACCAAAAATTGTTTAATGTTGACAATCAATGTACAAGAGAAAAAAGAAATATCTAATTTAGTTCTGTGTAAGAAAGTAAATACAAAACCACATTTTTGATTAAACAACCGCTCTAAAGCCCAAGCATTTTACAAAAAAAAAAATACATATCAGTGAACTTATGCTTTATCTTTTTTAACATTTCCAATAAGTAGCTGTGTAAATGATTGGATTTCCTCTGTTTGTGCTTCACCAAGCAATGACTTGTTGGGCGTCTCTGCTTGGCTATGCTAATTAAAGCATTAATGCATGACTTCAGGATATCCGCTCCAGTGAAGTCTCATCTCATTATGTATATAGCGAGTGCTACAGGGTTCCACTTCCCCCTTTATTTGTTTGCCTAACATGCCTAAAAATAAGACGGCATGGAGCCCTGGCTGTACACTTCTCCCTTTCTGCCTGCGTGAACGTGTAAGAGCAGAACGTTCTTTGCTGGAGAGCTGCAGTGATGATGATGATGAATTATTCCCCATTTTCGCGCCTTCTCGGAGGAAAGACTCGGGGATAGATGGGGCTCACGTCGCCCACTGACATCTCCACTTCTCTCTGGGATTAGCAGAATAGCACTACGGCCCTGCCTGGACGCGACTGGCCTGCTTCTGCAGCTTAATCCTGCTGACATTTCAATGGGATCCATCCCGGCTCAGGCCCTTTTGTCACACAAAAAAAAAGATTAATCATAAGGTTGTCGCCTGGCAGTGGTGCTGGGTGTAGTTGAGGTCTGCTATGCACTGTATTTCTGTTTTTCAGAGGTGGTTTCTGTCATTATTCACCACCAGCGAGACCAGAGAGGCAGATTAGAAGTGGGTCGGCTGAGAGATATTCTTAATAGAGGCAGATTTCTCAATCGGCTTTGCTGGTTGGTGGGGGGGGGTAAGATGACTTACTCATATCGTCAGTCACTGCCGATGATTAAATTCAGCGGATGGGGGAAGTGACTGAACATAAAGATGCATTAGACAGCAGATGTCAGCGGTAAAGTGTGCTGGGGTACGGATGTGTGACTATTCATCTCCAAAGGGCGGATTCATTTCAGCAAATAATTTAAGGGAGAGTTCAGGCTGAAATTAAAATTGTGATTTAAGGCCCCTTCAGATTAAGGTTATTAACTGTAATAAAGGGGTAAAGATGGTTGGAAAAATTGTACATTTTGAAGAATAGGAGATTATACAGTATATTTTTAACAATATTGGCACAGAGAAACAATATAGTTGTGATTTTTTTTGATCAGCTTGCGAATTATAATTGCAAACATTGACGATCACCCAATTTTAAAGATACTGAGCATTTAAACCATTCAATGACAAAACTGCAGTCTGCACATATTGTCTTACTGTGTGTTTCCATGCATTGACATGTACATGTATGCTAATATACCACATTTTCTGCTAAGTAAATAGCAATCGAATATATTGCAACTTTTCAAAACTGCAATGTATTGTGTTCCCGTCTGCTTTTTATTTAAAGCAAACAAACACAATTATTTTTTCCAAAAACAAGAGTGCACTGTAATCAATTCAAGCAATTTTAAGGGGTAAACAAAACACTGTGACATTGTTTACAAGCCGTTTTTTACGTATTTCAATTAGGGCTGCAGGATTCTGGCTAAAATGAGAATCACAATTTATTTTGCTTAAAATCACAATTTTCTCACAATTCTGTATATGTAAAATAAATGTTAATATGAGTAGGCTTTTATTATTGTTATTTTTCAAACATAAGGTAACTTTTCAAAATTGTAAAGTTGAATTATGTTTGAGACATATGCTTGTAATTTGTCATTGACAACATTATTAGACCATTTTTTACTGGTAAAATTAAATTATAAAATAAATCTTGCATTATAATCAACATTATATAGGCTACAGTAGTTATACTGACCCAGTAAACAATTATTTTCATGCACAATATTTTGTGTTCGCTATGAAAAAAAAAAAAACATATCAAATGCTTGTCGTAACTCTTCATAACTCTACCACAACTCTAAAATGCGATATGGTCATTTAAATTATGTACGTACTTTCGGTTTCACTTTTCACTGCAGAGTGCAACTCATACAGTATCATGGCTGCTGTCACTTTGAGTTTAGTTCGCAACAAACTGAACATTATTTACAACTGTATTACCTGTTATTCACAGCCTATGCAGGTTCTGTTTACTAAAGTAGGCATCATTGGCATGCACGTGCGTGTCCTCTCGGTAGTAAACAAACAGTGTGTCAGCTCATGTGTGATTTCGCAGTCGCGAATACGTCATTACATAAAGACAGAAATTACTTTTTTTTTTTTACATGAATCGTAGAAAAGCTGAATTAAGATTGTGTGTAGGGTCGAATCGAGATCGCAATCTTTTTTCGATAAATCGTGCAGCCCTAATTTCCATTGA
The DNA here is from genome assembly GCA_903798195.1 of Danio kyathit. Lineage (NCBI taxonomy): Eukaryota > Metazoa > Chordata > Actinopteri > Cypriniformes > Danionidae > Danio > Danio kyathit. The sequence continues at coordinate 29,125,734 of LR812533.1, read as the reverse complement.
TTTAGCAGCTGCTTAAAATAGGTCATTAGACATAAAAAGTAAATAAATAAATATATATTTTATTTTATATATATATATATATATATATATATATATATATATATATATATATATATATATATATATATATATATATATATATATATATATATATATATATATATAGTTGCAATCAGAATTATTAAACCCCCTTTGAATTTTTTTTTCTTTTTTAAATATTTCCCAAATTATGTTTAACAGCAAGGACATTTTCACAGTACGGTATGTCTAATAATATTTTTTCTTCTGAAGAATATCTTATTTGTTTTATTTCGGCTAGAATAAAAGCAGTTTTTAATTTTTTAAAAACCATTTTAATGTCAAATTATTAGCTTTAAGCTATATTTTTTTTCGATAGTCTACAGAACAAACCATCGTTATACAATAACTTGCCTAATTACCCTAACTTGCCTAATTAACCTAATTAACCTAGTTAAGCCTTTAAATGTCACTTTAAGCTGTATAGAAGTGTCTTGAAAAATATCTAGTGAAATATTATTTACTGTCAGCATGGCAAAGATAAAATAAATAAGTTATTAGAGATGAGTTATTAAAACTATTATGTTAAAAAAAATTAAATTCCGTTAAAAAGAAATTGGGAAAAAAAATTAACAGGAGGGCTAATAATTCAGGGGGTTTAATAATTGCAACTGTATATGTCAACAACATCAGTGTTTTTTTTTTGCAGAACAATTTACATGCATTTCACATTTTTGTTGAGAGAATACATAAAATGGTCAACTAAATAAGCCATAAATATAACAAAACAGACTTATTCGATGATTAAAACAATTAAATTCTCAAAGAACAAAGTAACCATCATTAGTTATCATCCTTGGTGTAAGCAGGGCTCTGCCGCCCTAATTTCACTTCAAACCTGTCTGTCTGAGCATCTGTTGCTCTTTTCTTGCCTCAGTGACTGAAAGCATCTGTCTTTGTCCCAGACGGGTGTCTCTAAGCTTCATAATGATTAAAACACCTCAGACAGAAGTCAGAGAAGCTATCATACCCTAAAACATTAAGTAAAGACTTCCGGCTCGCTCCGCTGGGCAATGATTTCCCTTAATTAAACAACCTCTGGAAGTGACCGTGGCTCCCCGGGGAGGCTGCTCTTTGCCAGCTCACAAGGAAGCATAAGGCAGAGATCTCTTAAACTTTATGAATACAGCCAAGTCATTTCCTCATCTCCCTCAGGGCTATTAGGATTTAGCTGGACTTATTTCCCCTCACAGTCCTATTCAGCCTCAGGATAATCCAGCAGGATTCAGCTGCCCTCATGACTATACAGAAGGGAGCTTTTGGTGTCGGTGACAATGATCCGGAAATGTGAGAATGTGAGATATTGCTTGGCGGGTGGTCTAAGGGTGCACTGTCCAAGGCTGTTGAATAACAAACAAACATCAACAAAAAAAGAAACACCTATTTTTTACTCTGGCAAGCTTGAGTTTGTATTAATAGTTTGTATTTATTTATATTTTATCTGTTTTAATCTGTGTTTTATCTGTTATTTTACTTTACTTTATTTGTATTTAAATTTTCGGTTTTAGTAATGTTTTTTCTGTGTGTTTTTTTTTAAATATGTGTATATAGGCATGTGTGACTACTAATTTTGTAGTTTATAAAGTAATAATATCAAGTTAAACTGAATAAACATGATACTTTTTTTTTCTTTGCGACTAACTTAAATGGAAGTATTTACATTTTATTTTATTTCAATAAACATATTTGATATTTTATATTAAGATGATACTTTGGCGACGCAGTGGCGCAGTAGGTAGTGCTGTCACCTCACAGCAAGAAGGTCGCTGGTTCGAGCCCCGGCTGGGTCAGTTGACATTTCTGTGTGGAGTTTGCATGTTCTCCCTGCGTTCGCGTGGGTTTCCTCCCGGTGCTCCGGTTTCCCCCACAGTCCAAAGATATGTGGTACAGGTGAATTGGGTAGACTAAATTGTCCGTAGTGTATGAGTGTGTATGGGTGTGTATGGATGTTTCCCAGAGATAGGTTGCAGCTGGAAGGGCATACGCTGCTTAAAACATGTGCTGGATAAGTTGGCGGTTCATTCCGCTGTGGCAACCCCGGATTAATAAAGGGACTAAGCCGAAAAGAAAATTAATGAATGAATGAGTAAACATGATACTTTGAAAAATACAGGTAACCAAACTTTGTTGGTGTCCTTTGACTGCCAACATAATTTTCCCTACTGTGGAAATCATGAAGGACCATTAACTTTTTGGTTACCACCATACAGAATACCACCTTCTGTATTCAGTATAAAGAAAAGTTTCGAACAACTTCATGGCAGGTAAATGGTTAATTTTTATTTTTTGTTGAGCTATTGTTTATGAGCTTTAATAAAAGATCTGACAATTCATTTAGCTGTAATATTGTTCATTCATTTTCTTTTTGGCTTAGTCCCTTTATTAATCAGGGGTCCCCACAGCGGAATGAACCGCCAACTTATCCGGCATATGTTATACGCAGCGGATGCCCTTCCAGCTGCAACCCATCACTGGGAAACATCCATACACACTCATTCACACACATTCACTACGGACAATTTAGCTTGCCCAATTCACCTGTACTACTGTACATGTTTTTGGACTTGTGGTGGAAACCGGAGCACCCGGAGGAAACCCACGCAAACATGGGGAGAACATGCAAACTCCACACAGAAACGCCAACTGACCCAGCCGAGGCTGCTGTAATATTATAAGTAATTTATTTCAATTTAAATTTTATTTTTAAAAAAACAAACCAACCAACCAACACACTGACCAACCAAGCAATCATCCAACCAACCAAACAACTGACCAACAGACCAACCAAACAACCGACCAACCAACTGACCAACCAACCGACTGACCAACCAATCAACAAACTAATCAATCAACCGACTAACCAACCAACCAATCAATGGAACAACCAACCAACTAACCAACCAACCAATAGAACAACGGATCAATCAATCAATCAATACTAACAAAATGGACTAGCCAACAGACCAACCAAATGACTGATTGACCGACCGACCAACCAAGCAACCAACCAAGCAACCGACCAACAAACCAACCAACCGACCGACCGACCAATCATCCAACCAACCAACGCACCAAACGACCGACCAACAGACCAACCAACCGACTGACTGACCGACCAACCAACTGTCTGACTATCCAACCAACCAATCAATGGACCAACTAACCAACCAACCAACCGACCAACCATGGAACAACCAACCAACGAAGCAACCGATCCATCAATCAATACTATTAAAGTGGACTAGATCTAGGCAGAAAGGTTCAGCCAAAGGCCAGTGAGATACTGACCACTATAAGGACCATTAGAAGCCTCAGAAACAGAGATCAGATTTTAAATGAAGTTGGCCTTTCCTCTAATCCAGCATGGACTGGCCTGTTCATCACTTCTCACACAGACACCCACTATCAAACCCCAGCAGCTGTCAAGACCTGTTCAGAGGGGCAATGAAAACATCTGACCTTCAGCCGACAGTTTAACTAACGCACCGAGAGACGGCAGAGACGAGACGAGACGAGATGAGACTCCCCTTCCCATAAACCCCTCTCAAGGTCTGTACCTGACAGCCCTCCGAGCCTGTGCCTGTGCAAATGAACTGGGGGAAATATGATAAATCACTCAATAAAACCTCTGCTGACACTCGCTTGGAGGAATAGCAATACTTATACCCTTGATAATGCTACATTTCAAGGTAGCTTCCTGCTAAATTGTTCTATAATTTGCATATATATTTAAAATGTGTAAAATTATCCCTGGAAACTTTATATATCTCTAAGACAATGACATATTTATTTAAAATAATCACAATACATTAAATTACTTTATAACATGTTTATATAAACACTACTACTACTACTACTACTACTACTACTACAACTAATAATAATAATAATAAAATTATTATTATTATCATCACAGGATAAACTTGTTTATGTGTGTGTATTTATATATATATACAAACTGCAATAATCAATTTAAGTGCTCTGCAAGTTTGATTTAATTATTTATTTGTCAGTACATTGTTAACATTAAGAAACTATACCAAATTATTAAACCATAGTAGCCCATTACTCAATTGTGCTGAGCCTATAATGAAAAGAAGCTTTGCCCATCAGGTTACTAAAAATGTGACTTTTTAGAAGGAGAACATATTCATATCAACATTCAGTGCCAAAAGCCATCTGGAAGAAATTGCTACTAACGTGGCCTAATAAATCTAATACGCTTCATTTGATTTCATTCAGAAGCAATAGTGCAGGCCCGGAAAAGGGATGTTGCTAGATTTGTAAAAATTTTCTCATATCAAAAAGATCTTCAAATTTAAGTCCAATTCAAATCACTGTCTCAGTAATTGTTCTTCCACAGCATGCAAAACATTTTAATTGCCTGTGGAGAAGGCAAAATAGGACTTCATTGCTCACTTGCTTCTTGTGCACGTCCCAGCTTGGAGCCGCTCATGTATCACCCTGATGGAAACGAATGCTGTCAACGAGTATTCACCAACTTCAGCGCAAATTGGACCCCCCCTGCAGTTATTAATGAAATGCCCCGTAAATATGCAGCATTACTTATGCTCAACATATCATAATCAGGATGTCGCTGATTAAAAATGCACTGCTCCTTGTGAAATGAGGTCCTCAGGATTGCTTGAATAAAATACGTGCTGCGTGCCGAAATGCAATTATGTTTGTTGTGACTCTCTTAGCTTTTTTCGCAGTGTAATGAATCCTGTGAAACTGCAATTAGGTTTAATCTGTGAAAAGCTTCCTGAAATGACCCACCGCGCTGTTTAAAAACACTCACACTCTCTAGAGGGTCAGGATTATGATGTTTATGTTATATATATGTATATACATACATACTATACATAATTTCACTTTTCATTTTAATATTTTTAATGCTACTGTTGCTTTTTTTAAAGGGGTGGTCCACTACAATATCATATTTTAAACTTTAGTTCATGTGTAATGTAGCTGTGTACATAAACATAAACAACATCTCTGATTGTAATACGCTCAAAGTTCAATGCAAAGAGAAACATTGGCTTTTACAGAGTTAGCTTACCAAAGCCTACTATGAACGAAGTTTGGGGACTACAAAAAAATACATCAGGGTTAATGAGATCACAAACGCTTTAGGTTAAGCACATTCACCATGCGCAAACACCCTGCGCATTGAAGGGGCGTGGCCAGAGGTGCTGTAATGCTGTAATGTAGCAAAGAAACCTAAAATGCTGTCCAAACACTGCAACTTCTGCACAGCTTCTTCTGTTTCTGTATTTGAGCTTCCAAAGGACATGACAAAAAAAAAAGAGAAGCGCTTACAGTTTAATTTCAATTTTGTTCCAGAGAATTATAAAAAAAAAAAGATATAGCATTTGACAAAGGAAAACTTCCAGAATCTCTCCCAGCTCAGTGCTGTAATCGGCTAAAAACTCATCAAAGAAGAAGCAGCGCCAACCATTATAGAGAGCTGTTGATTGTGAGCCACAAGCTGTAAGTATTTTTGTTTGTTAAAATTGATCTATTACAAGCACAGTTTCTAGCATTAAAGATATGTTGTAGCAATGACGTAAACAAAAGGAAATGCTGTTTGGCACTGTTAACAATTTGGCTACAAATTCATATTTGTTCATCAAATCGCTGTAAACACCCACAATCTTTGCCAATGCTGCAGTGTCTCTCTATGCGGCTGCTTTCTGTGCATTCCACATCTCAACAAACATAACAAACTCACTAATGATATGTAAACATTCATATTACTTACACATGCTTATTCTGAATATATATGAAAGACACTTGTTAGATTTTATTTTAGAGAGCAGGCGTGAGGTTCAGCTGTGTCCTCTGTGTCATTTTCTGTCTGATTCAGGCACAAACTGATATGGCTAACAGCTACTCGGACTGACAGTGTTTACACAGCGCAAAAGCATGTGCATGTAGGGCCGTGACTCTTTTCCTGGTGATGCGGAGTCGATCCGCAAATCACAGCACATTATGTTAGCTGACCAATCAGAGCCTCTTGAGAGCAGGCTTTTGGAGGAACTAGGAAATATGACAGTAGTTTTCATGTTAGCTGAGTAGCTGTATACAATCAAAGTGAGATATATAAAAAAATAACCTGGTTTTCTACAAATGAAGCATGAGCTCACATTGCTTTGCATCTTATAAACACAACCAAGCCTTAAAAATACATTCTGGACCACCAATTTAATAAAAAAACAAAAATGGTTTCCATATACTAAAATCTTAGCAAATTTGGTTGGTTGGTTGATTATTATAGCATTGGTGATACAAATTCCAAATTATATGAAAGCCTTGGTAAAAGGTTTAAACTTGTACGTATCAGTGTAAAACTGATGGCAAAAAAAAAAAAAAAAAAAAAAAAGGAAAATAAAATCTAAAAACCAATACATGAATACACAATTTAGTCTAAATTTTATGTTTGTTCTAACATCCATAACAGCCATAATGATCTAAAAGTGCAAAAATAAAAAATATTACCAACCTGCTGGCTTGAGATAGTTTAAGCTGTTTCTTACATAATCACTCATGGGTTGGTTTAAGCTGGTCATCTACTGGTCCTGAGCCGGGGCTAATTGCTTAGGACTAGCTTACTGTAGGAATAGCACACAACCAGCTAAGAACCATCTTAAACCAACAGCCATGCTTCAAAACATAACTAACAGAGCAAGGACAGCTAAAGTAAGACTTTTTTACAAGCTTAAATTTCACAAAACTTCAACTAAACATATTTTTCAGATCACATACATCTCTTTTTAGTCTCAAATTCAAACAAAACTCTTGCACTGCTGAGCCCTGACTCAGAAAAGCATCCACATATATCCATAACACCTTAAACTACAACCCACAATCACTATTTTCAACATCTCAAAGTGTCTGCTCATAAAACCCTTCCTGGTACCATACTGAGTTACCTACAATCCCTTAATCTCCATGGATACATTTATCAAAGCACACGTGTGTGCTTTTCGACGCCTTTTCTTCTTTGTAGCATCAGCGTATAGACAAAACCAGACAAAAGACTGGAGTCTCCTGTTGTAGAGGCACACAGAGCCGTCACGGTGGAGTGGGTGGCACACCACATCTCTACTGTAAGTGTGTCAAAGATCCCTGCAATAAAATCTAATTATAAGCCTGTACGGACGTGGATGTGTGTGAATGAGCGTCTCTAACACAGATGTGTCTCCGCTGCCAGAAGCAAGTCTCGGCGGGACGTGGCCCACCGAAGGCATTTTGATAAACGGCCTGTTCTTTGGGCATATGAATCTCTGCAGGGGACTCAAGGGACCATGTCTGTCTCGAGGGGAGTGTAGAGACATCTGTGCGGAGACAGAGAGAAGGAGGGAGGGAGGGAATGGGACGTTTCCACTGCAATATACCACGCCTCTGTCTTGATTACAGCCTTAAGACAGAAATTACTCTGCAGTATGAGGGAGGAGTGGATCTGCCCCGTATTCAACTGGAGAATCTCATTTGCGAACTCAAGTGGAATATGTTGCTGCTTAAGTGAATGGCCCTTTAGGTTTGGATGTCATCAGTGCAGTCTATGATTTTTTCAGTGCAAACACAAAAGCAGATATTCAGAAATAAACATGCTAGTTTTGCCATCCTATTAATGCAGAATGTATTATGTTTGATGCACATTCTATGCAAATTATTAGCATTAGGGTTGGATAATTAAACAAAGTTAAAATGCAAACACGATTAAACACAACCACAATTGTCATGCACATCTTGTCAGGGAAGCACATTTGTGTGTTCGGTAGTAAATCTCCTCCGAAAGCCAGAGGGCGCTCTTGTGTGGAAACTCCAACCACACATGAAAAAGAAACCCAGGAGATCCCCATAGTATTGCTCAAATAACAAAACATTTTATTAGCTACAGTTCCATCCATGGTTGATGAAAATGCCAAGATATAAAAAATAATAATCATACGCGCATAACTGAATAGGCTAAACGTTTTATTCGATAAGAAAAGATGCACATAAACTACGATGGAAACAATGTTACTGAACAAATTCCAGTATCCGCATTAAAAGAACTCATGTGATTTTGTTATAAGAGATCATGTGATGATAAAAGTGTGTGTGAATGGACAAACCAGCAGGCTGAGCACACTGTAAAACATCTGAAATGTTGTTTTGGTCATTCTAAAATGCCAGTATTAGTGTTATTATTTTATTAATTACCTCTAGAATAGTCAAGAGCATCTGTGCTCAGCATCTGATGCCTTCAAATGCCACCAGGCATTCATTGCCTATCGGGATTGTCTTCTGAGGCGCAAGTAATTTATTAAATAAAGAAAAGATTCATGCAACTTCTCCTACTGCACCAAATTCCGTTTTTACTATTAATATTTGGCGCCAGTTAATCAGGAAGTGACGATTTTGTTCTCTATGACTCATTGGATGGAAACGCTGCTTTATTCGCATGACTTATATGCGATATTCCAGTTATGCGCATGAAATTAATTTCCATCTTTGGATGGAAACATAGCTACTGATTCAACATCATTAATTTTCACACGACTGAAGGAAGTAATCAATCGAATTCATGAAAAGTTATAGAGTTTAGAGTGAAAAACATGTTATTAAATGTTGCATTTTCATGTGCTTCAGATATAGCAGCATTTACTACACAGAGCCTTAGTTCAGAGAGAAGCTATGCAAACATCTGTAATTGTCACAGAATGATTACCGCACAATTAAATTGTCTTTGATATTGAACTATGGCTCTGTGTAGTAAAGGCTTTTACTAAAGTAAAGGATTTACAAGAACTTGCTTTACTGAGAGAATTCACAATAAAATTGGCTTCGTTTAATCAGACAACCCTAATAATTATTTATGGAATTCCCAGATGATCTTATATATTATCTGACAGCAGGACACACTGCATAGGATCCTGTATTAGAGATCTAATAGATTGATAATAGTTAAATATGTTTAATGAATTCCTAAAGTGACAGGTTCCCCCTAAAATTAAAATACTGCTACCATTCACCCACTCTCCAGTTGTTGTGAACCTGCATGCATTTCTTTCTTCTGTTAAACATAAGATTTTACATATGAAGAGTTTGGATGCAAAATCCTCTAAATGTCGTCTAAAGTTTTATTCTAAAATTAGCTATTTTAATCAGGCTCCTATGTGTAGGTTCAGTAATATCACATTTTTGGCAAAGAATGTGTCCTTTTCCTGGTCTTTAAAGTGAAATAACTGAACATAAACAAAGGAAGCTGAGAAAAATTTTCATTTTCGATGGAAATTTCAGACGGCACTTAGAGGTTTTTGCATCTCAACTCTTCATATACTTCTATTGCTTTTAAATACAGATAGCTATACATTATCTGACCTAAACATACCCTAAACTTAAACCTACCCCTCATAGAAAACTTTCTGCTTTTTAAAATTTATGTATTTGCTTATTTATGTACATTTTACAAACAAGGGAGCATTTTGGAGATTTTGTCAAGATTTGCTCAATTTTTGCTCACTTTTGGAGAGGGGTCTGGATGCAGACTTGGTGCAGTTGAGGTAAGTTGCATTCAATGCTTTTTAATACCTACACCTAACTCCATCCCTAACCCTACCTCTCACAGTGACGTCACTATCTCCATTGAGTGCATTGTGTCTCACATTGTAAGTCTGAGACATGCAGTCTCAGCTTGAAAATCCAAGTCTGCATCCAGATACTATTGCACTTTTGGGCCAATTGCTATAATGTATCCCACAATGCAATGCACTCAATTTTTTAAATGGCTTCAATTTTCAATACAAATCTCTTTCAGTTTGATTAATACACATCTACGTATGTGCATTCTTCCACAAGTATGCAAGAAACCTTTTTGAAATACAAGTTGTAGCATATTTCGCCATCTCATTTTCGTCCGCTTTTCAAGGGCAGATATCTTAGGAGAGAACCCTTGACTTCCCACTCTCCAGACACTTCCTCCAGCTCCTCTGGGGGGATCCCAAGGCATTCTTAGGCCAGCCGAGAGACACAGTCCCTCCAACATGTCCAGGGTCTTCCCTGAGACCTCCTCCTAGTGAGACATGCCTGGAACACCTCCCTAGGTAGGCATCCAAGAGGCATCCGAAACAGATGCCTGAGCCACCTCAGCTGACCTCTCTCGATGTGGAGGAGCAGCGGTTCTACTCCGAGTTCCTTCCGGGTGACAGAGCCCCTCACCCTATCTATAAAGGTGCGCCCTGCCACCATGCGAAGGAAACTCATATATTGTCCTTTCAGTCATGACCTAAAGCTCATGACCATAGGTGAGAGTAGAAACATACAGTAGATTGACCAGTAAATCAAGAGCTTTGCCTATCAGCTCTCCTTCTTTACCACAATGGACCGTACTCCCAGAGCACCTTCCACAGAATGCCACGAGGGACACGGTCGACTGCCTTCTCCAAGTCCACAAAACACATGTGGACTGGTTGGGCATACTTCCATGAACCCTCGAGCACCCTGATGAGGGTATAGAGCTGGTCCAGTGTACCACAGCCTGGACGAAAACCGCATTGTTTTTCCTGGATCCAACCATTGGCCGGATCCTCCTCCCCAGTACCTTGGCATAGACTTTCCCAGGGAGGCTGAGGAGTGTGATCCCCTATAACTGGAGCACACCTTCCGGTCCCCCTTCTTAAAAATGAGAACCACCAGACCAGTTGCCCAGTCCAGAGGTACTGTCCCTGACCTCCATGAGATATTGTAGAGACGTGTCGGCCAAGACAGACCTACAGTATCTAGAGACCTAAGATACACAGACTTATATTGTGGGAAATATGCTAAAAACATTGTGATTCAGCCATGCGAAAAGTTAAACAAGCAAGTATGCCACTTTTCAAAATGGTAACCTTTGAATCCTGCATGCAATTTCTAAAACAGTGCACTATATACATATACACTGTATTGCTAACCTAGAACACCAATCCAAACACAGTCAACGTCAATTAAGACTTGACTTCCCAAGTGTACAGTATATGTAGATGCACAGCCTCTCAAGAGGAGTAGATTAGCTGGCAAGCAACATGAGTACACTTTCATAATGGCATGATTGATGTAAACACAGGCCTTTGACATTCCTGACATTGAATTAACATTCCTTGTCATGGAGATTCAATTTTGTGTCTCTGTGTTAATGGACAAGGCTCATTTTAGCAACAGCCAACAACATTAAACTGCCAATACATGCTGTAAGTGAAGATTAAATCTGCACATGCTGTAGCATTATTATGAAGCTCATTAATTAACTAGAACTTAACGTTCAGGAAGTGTGCACATTGAAAGGCTGATGTTCAGCAGATCGCATGTTCTCCAGCGCACAGTACGAACAAGACACAGCGAGGATGTCATTGCCCACATCTCTTCTCCTCTGTAATCATGCTGCTCAGTGCTATATTAAGAATCAGGCAAAGACAAATGCTCTGTTCTTACTACAAAGGACAAAACCGCTGTCATCCATTAGATGTAAATTCATATACTGAGGACGTGCGTGTTTAATAATACCTCATTTCCCTGCGAGCTTACAAAAGGCACAGTTTTCTTTTTCATACACTTGCACTTAGGCCTGGTAATTTCTCCAGTTTTACTAATTAATTTGAATTTAATATCTTGCCGTATTTGTTTTTAATTGAGGAAGCACAGCTTTGAATAAAAAATATTAGCAAATGTCACAACTCCACATGCAAATAATAAATAAATAAATAAAAATGAAAAACAACTGTTAGATTAAATGACAGCACACCTAATTAACTGCTCATTTGTGATATACTATTATATATTGTATATGAAGGACCGTACCATAATGTTAGAACTAAGTGGCATTTTTATATTGAAAAACACAAAAAGCAGGCATTGGAATGGAAAACATTCAGGGTTATGAGACATTATGCTTGATATTTTATATATTGATGATGGTGACAGGCTGAAAGATGCTGTTTATTTTTATTTTTACAAAAGATTTTAGTCTTCGTGAAATGACCTCCAAACCTGAATATCCACATTAGTCCAAGAATGTCCAAGAAATGTTTAGCATATTTTTTATTATATTTGAATATATGTGATATTTCTGAGACGAGTTTGTACAATATTTGCCTTTATGGAGGCTGTGAATTATACATAGACGATCGGTCAGGTCAACCTTTTTGGTAATGTTAGTTTGCGTAATACATGCTTCAGTAAATTAAATTTATGTAACGTTGAAGTCAGAATTATTAAACCCCCTGAATTATTAGCCACCCTGTTTATTTTTTTTCCCCCAATTTCTGTTTAACGGAGAGATGAATTTTTCAACACATTTCTAAACATTATAGTTTTAATAACTCATTTCTAATAACTGATTTATTTTATCATTGCCATGATGACAGTAAATAATATTTGACTAGATATTTTTCAAGACACTTCTATACAGCTTAAAGTGACATTTAAGGCTTAACTAGGTTAATTAGGTTAACTAGGCAGGTTAGGGTAATTAGGCAAGTTATTGTATAACGATGGTTTGTTCTGTAGACTATTAAAAAATATAGCTTATATTAAGGGGCTAATAATTTTGACCTTAAAATGGTTTTTAACAGATTAAAAACTGCTTTTATTCTAGCTGAAATAAAACAAATAAGACTTTCCCCTGAAGAAAAAATATTATTAGACATACTGTGAAAATTTCCTTGCTCTGTTAAACATCCTTTGGGAAATATTTGAAAAAGAAAACTCAAAGGGGGCTAAGAATTCTGATTTCAACTGTATCTATTTAAATGACACGTAATTTATTAATAAAAACGTAAAGTTGTCAGTGTTGTCAGTGTATTCTGCCGTACAGTATCCTCTAATTAGCTATATTAGAAGTTACTGTAGGTCTAATTATACAAACCATGCATTTATTTTGACTTTATTTTTAGGCTGCATGTAGAAACTATTTCTCAGTATTAAAGGGCTTACCACCCCCCATACATCTTGTTTTGGTGCCCTTAAGGGGATCAAGCTTTAATTAGGGCGAACAATCTCGTCCAAACCCCCTTGTAATTCGCACCCTGCCCTTATGTTTTATTTATTTTATTATTTAAAGATATTTATCAAGTGAATCGGTTTCACATTTCACACTCTTGACCACTTCATGATCATGTCCATGCTGAAATATTTTAATAGAACCATTTGTGAACATGTACTGACAATAGGCTATATGCACAATGATGAACTTTCAGTGACTATTTCATAAGGTTCCTTTCACAGCATCGATGTTGTAATGTAATTAAAATATAATCAGTTAAACAGACTTAAGCATCCATTTGGATGTTAAAGCGTGAAAAGAGACGAAAGACTGTCTAAACGCAGCCGGCTTCATTAGCAGCAGGCTAGCGCAAAAACTCCATTGAAAATACAGGGGTAAAATTAATTAATTAAAACTAATTTAAAGACATGCCGCGGAAAAATATAATTTAATGCAGTGCTTCTTGTTTGGTCTGATACCCACTTTATATCGTTTCTCAGCCAGGCAGGGATGATTGCTGTTTTTTAAAGAATCGCTTAAACACAGCGATTTTGTATGGGATGACAATTCCCCTAAAGCCCTAGGGCTGGCTGACTGAAATTAAAGTCTGTGTGAATACACTCCATTATTATTTTTCAATAATAATTAATGCTGTTTAATTGCATGACATCCTGCATGATGAATAGCATGAATGACAAAAATACTGATATATTGGACGTTTCGTACACTGAAGCATCAACCATGAGTGCCACCCTGTAATAGACAATTGATGCATGACAGAAAGAGTTTGATCTTAAAATGCTGCATTATTTTTCTTTCAACACAGAAAGTCTGCTGTTATAACACAGCTTACACATTTGATTGACATTTAAACTGCACGCTCCTATTTCAGTTGTATAAGGTTGTTTTGCCAGCATACAGTTTGATATTTATGGTTTCATTTCATTTCATTTCAACAACCTTGCACATGCATTTTAGACACACTATGCTATCCACGCAATAAATAATGTGCTTGAATGAGCTTCTTTTTAGCACATTTACTTCTGGCAGGATGTAAAAGGAAAGAATCAAAGAATAGAACGACAACAACAGCGACGAATCTATTCACAGAATTCAATAACCACGAATCAGAATCTATTTCAATAATGTTATAAAAAAAGAATATTGTGTTTTGTTTCTGCCATAAAATCTATATCTTTGCCTTATCTCCTATATAGCCCTACTTGCACTATATTACATTTACATTAAATAATAAAAAGCAACATCCAAATCTGTAAGCAATCATTTTCTGTGGTCAGCGAGCTTGACCAGAGTAAATTAGATTCTGTTTTTTTTTTTTTTTTTTACCATTAATTGAATTATAAAGGCCATTTTATCTCCATCTCTCATTTCCTCTAAAATGGTTTTCCTATTATAGATAAAGTGCGAGGTAAAAGCCCGGCTCCCTTGTTTGCAAAGACGGGCACCTTGACTTCAATCAGCCAGACTGCTGCCCTTTCAGCGATAAAGGGGTTATTCGACGACGCTAACGTTTTAGTTGTGTCGTGGACTTCACCAAACATGCTGAACTGAGCACTGCGCTGAACGCTAAAGCGGAGAGGAGAAAAGGGCAGTAAAGACATATTATGCTAAGAGGTGATGCTACATTAACCTGCTATATTAGTGCAATCGCGCTGTGCTAGCAGCTCTTTGCTATGCTTGCTGATCTGCGGCAATCATTCTGCCAAAATAAGATTATGTATCTACCCCTTATTTCTTCTAAAAGTGTGTGTTTTACACAAAAGCTTTACTCCTGAGAATGCAGTCAACACACTTCCTTCAGCCGCAGAAGATTGAATTAGCTTTAGGATGCTATGTTGTCCAAAAATGTGGCATCGGTTTTCGCTTGACAGGAAATTTCTGGATACATTGGTGTACTTTGCGATTTGTTTCTGCACACAGAGGAAGCAGCTGAAGAAGGTTAGCACAAATTACTGTATATTAGATATGATCGTTATATGAATTGTATAAACACCAATACTTAAAAAGATGGATGCTATATTAGCTGTATTTGTACTCAGTTAAAATAGTTGGGTTAAAAATACCCCAGCATAAAACCCAACTGTAGGTTATTATAGCACCTTTCCAACTATAGGTTATTTGAACCCAATGCATTGGGTTATAAATTTTAACCCAATGCATTGGGTTATTTTCAATAAATGTATTTTTCCATTTTTTTTTTCATTTTCTTTATTACTATTGCTACTATTACTAGTGCTACTATTAATTTTTATAAGTATGGCTGTGTAAATAAATAACATGAAGTTTTTAAGAATATTAAAAATGCTATATTTCCTCTACATTTTAAGTTCCAGACACAGCGTTTTTATCCAGTTAATATAGATCAGCTACGAAGCGCGAGTTTGTATCATCAATAATTAAGAGTGCTAGTGAAACGGATAGAAAAAACACGACACAAAGAGGTCATTTGATTTGAAAAACAACAATATTATTGTGTTAGAGCTTAAATATACGTTATAATGTAAAAGCAACATTGCATACGCATATTAATACAGCTGTTCTGTGTCAGTTAAATCAGTTGACTGTTGACATTCAAAATTTTAACCCAACTGGTTGAGTTAATAATAAATAACCAAGCGGCAACAACTCCCGCTCTCCCTCGGGAAGCCAATACGGAAGTAACTAAAACTGCAATTCACCGACTTGCCTTGGGGGACTGGCTCCAGGAAGTCCAAGTGCTTTCTTTCTGCATTTATGCTTTGGTGCATATAGCTATGATTACCCTTCATGACAACTGTGAGGGGGGTGAATTTTTTTATAACTCATCCGTTTCGTTTTTATTAAGTTATATTACATCTGCATAATTAAGGGCGTGGTCACTTGAGTGAAAGCTAGCCCTCGCTGGTCGCTGTCTCGTCACCTCAGCTGATTCTGGCTAATTAGCCGCTGATCTCGGCATATACATCGTATTTTTGTTTTGGTTAATGTTTCTTTACACCGTCATTTGCCTTTTGGAATTATTTCCTGCAATTATCAGATGATATGGCATGCTGTGTGGACTTACATAATTGTGCTTACAAACTGTTCAAGTTGCCTCCATTTCCCAGGTGAGTGAAATTATATACTTATATACCATCTCTATAAATGTATTTGTTTTATTTAAGATCATTTATCATTTAAATGTTCTTTAGACCTGTAATGCACTCCAGAATCTGACAGATTGATTAGCTGTAGGCTATAAAACAGTCATCTAAAGCCTTGTCATACAGTGTTAGTGCTGGATTTTTATAGACAGCCTTGCATTTACTAACACAGACTATATCTGAAGTGTTTGATAGTAATTCGCGTTTTCCACCTGTCGAAAAACATCATAAGAACAATGTTTAGTGGCTCAATGTATTACAACAGTGTTTTTAAAAGTCTAAACACTTTATTGATATAGTGTACAACCAAGCACGTGTGGTATTATAAGTATTATACGTTCTCCCAAAGTAAAAAGTCTGTCTAAGCCAGGTCTAAGCAAAATGCTGAGAATCAAGCATGCGTCTGTAGCTCCGCTCACTCTCCGCCTCTTTGCCCTTATTTGGTATCCCGCGTTTGGTGGGATGACGCGCTAACAAGATGGTGACGGTTGGCCGCGCCTACTTGTAGCTTCTTTTGCCGTGTTCAGAAACCTATGGGTGACGTCACAGATACTACGTCCATATCTTTTACATGTCTAAAATCTTTACATGTCTATGTAAATAACCCAATTAAGGTTAAAAAATAACCCAACAAAGCACTAAATATTTTTAACTTAACCATTGGGTTAAATAAATAACTCAACTTTTTTTAGAGAGTAGCTTATATTCATTCATTCATTCATTCATTTTCTTTTCGGCTTAGTCATTTTATCAATCTGGGGTCGCCACAGCAGAATGAACTGCTAACTTATGTTTTATGTAGCGGATGCCCTTCCAGCTGCATCCCATCACTGGGAAACATCCATACACACTTATTCACACACAATACAATACGGACATTTCAGCTTACCCAATAACCTACACCCCATGTCTTTGGACTGTGGGGGAAGCCGGAGCACCTGGAGGAAACCCACTCAAACACAGGGAGAACATGCAAACTCCACACAGAAATGCCAACTGACCCAGCCGAAGCTCAAACCATGACCTTCTTGCTGTGAGGCGATCGTGCCACCCACTGCGCCACCGTCACGCCAGCTTATATTTAAATTGTACTAAAAAAAGTTAATGGATTTAAAGTAGACAACTAGTAAGGCAGATGGGACGTTCTATCAAAAACTGTTACTGAACTTCATCCATTGAAGCCAAAGAGTTATGACTCATGGGAGTGTTGACATAGAAGTGTGTGGGCATGCAGAATAATGACCTTTTAATTATACATTTCACTGACAGTGTTTTAGATTTAAAGTCTAAACAGAATGATGCCATGTAATTACATCCCCATTCATTAAATGCAGCTTGAGTGAATCCATTTACAGGAATTAATTTGAATTAATTTCCTTCCAGCATCTGGTTATTTCTCCGTTTTAACCACAAGCTTAAAGAATCAGATAAATTACTTCAATCATCCCATATATGATGATTAATTTAGAGTAAAGCTCCACAAGATTATTATTATTATAGACAAAAAATAATAATAAGACAAGATAACCTATAATCCAAACTCTTGATGATATGATTTGATTTAAGTATATATAAAACATCTATTTAAAGAGTTAATTAACTACTTATGTGAAAATAACACATTATTATTGATTCAATTAGATTATCTTATATTTCATACACTTTAAATGCATTTTTGTCCCTATAATTCAAGATATTGAGGCAGTAATGTCCCGTATGAGTTTTTGCCTCATATAAGTATCATGACAGAATCACATAGGCAACAAATCCAATATTACAGGTTCAAACTGTTCAGTAATTTTATTTTGTTTCAGTTTCGACGCAATATTATCTTTTTTCCTCAGATTCCCACCAAAAATATAACTTGTAAAATCCCAGCAGAATAGCTGTGTGTCTCCAATCAACACACAATGCTATCTTGTTTCCGAATGAATGAGGTGGACAATATATACTTTATTTAAGTACTCATAGGTAAGCTTCTGGGCGGGGAGAAGCAGCTCATTTGCATTTAAAGCCACAGACTACAAAAACAGCTATAGTATACTCCGACACCATTACGGGCAGATTCTGGAGGTTATAATACATAATCTGATGAGTATTTTGAGCTGAAACTTTACAGAAACATTCTGAAGACACCAAAGGCTTATCTTACATCTTGTAAAAAGGGTAAAATAGGTGCCCTTTAAAATAAATTAAATATTTTGCATAAGCACTGCCCAGCGGTGAGCAAATATTCATTCATTCATGTTCTTGTCGGCTTAGTCCCTTTATTAATCTGGGGTCGCCACAGCAGAATGAACCGCCAACTTATCAGCACGTTTTTACGCAGCGGATGCCCTTCCAGCCGCAACCCATCTCTGGGAAACATCAACACACTCATTCACACTCATACACTACGGACAATTTAGCCTACCCAATACGACCTGTCCCGCATGTCTTTGGACTGTGGGGGAAACCGGAGCACCCGGAGGAAACCCACGCGAACGCAGGGAGAAGCGGTGAGCAAATAATCAAGAAAAAATCCTATTTGGCAGAATAACTTATTTTAATCCACCAATACAATACTTGATATTAAAGATTCATATTACAGTTCCCTGTTAAAATATGAAGACAGATTTCTTAAAGGAAAAAAGAAGCCTGTGAGCATTCTGTTCGATGGAACACCAGAGGAACCGCAGCTCAACTCGCTGGTCTAAAAATTCATGCCAAGCACACGATAAGCGGTCGACATTAAATGAGGTCCCTGTGGACTGGCAGTGTCAGAGGAAGGCCATGAGGGGGAGCCGGCAGACGACCGACATCACTTAAAAATCCTCGGAGGAATGTTGAGCACGAGCTGATTGCTGCAGTCGACGTTCTCGCTCTTCACCTCAGGTGCTGCCATGAATCTGTCAGCTGTCTCATATATTCAGCGCCATCGCTTTGCACCTCATACATTAAATTGTAGCCATAAGCACTTCCATGATCTACGGTAAATAATTCAGATGCTTCTGACTCTAGGGAACAGAAATCCTGAGCGGCCGAGTCTGCAACTTTAAGTGGCAACCCATCTTGTCTTCCTGATGCTCAAATGGCACGGTAATAGACCGCGTATGATCACGACACACCATACTCACTCCGTTTGATCAACACTACGCGCAAAGCTCCAATTCAAAGAGTTGGGTTATACAAAGAAGTCATTTCTATGTCAGTATCTCTGCCCTCCCTCAAACTGTCCTCCTCTTTTCGGTCTCCCAATGCACAGCTGTTCTGAAACCAGCCGCTTTGATCTAACAGCCAACTTGATCTTTCCACCGTGGGGCCGGAGCTGCAAATGGAGATCAAGAGTCAGCTTTACCTTGAAAGTCATTGAGCCACTGTGACTGCACGCAAAGCTCAGGTAACTTTAATAAGACCTGATCTCATTCTTGGGACCTTTTCCTCCAATTACTCTCATCTCAATCTGAAAGGACAGGCTGTTCAAATGACACACTTGTACTGAGGCTGATAAATAATAACCAGGGTTTTAGAGTGAATACGCTGACAGCCTTGGAGAGCTGATGCTGTATTGATCACATTAAGGCAGAAGTGTCTTTTAAGATCCTATTGTAAAAACTTACCTCTTCAACAAAGCCATTTATTCCTTTAAAGTGGAAGTGACGCAGTCAGTCAAGTTTACATTATTTTGTAAATTGCTTTTTACTTAAAATTAAAATATGTTAAACAAACTCAATTAATGTGACCATTTTGATGAAAATGGCATGTTTTACTAGCTTTTAGTACAAGGGTGCCACCATCTTGGAATACCGATGTGTCTGACGTCACGGGTTGGTTCCGTTACCTCAGCTGAACAGATACAGTGGAAGTAATGGAGACTACAGTTGTGTCTAATATATCAAAATATATATTTATACGTTTTCTATTTTTCTTTTTAAATACCATTCACTTGATGCGCTTTGGTCCACTGTCTCATGCTGGTCCAGCACTGCCTGACAAGGGGATTTACATTCAGACGCAATGATTAAAACACAAGACTTCACCTTTTACCAAGTCTCATCTCTGTGGGTTATGTCAAGACATAATCCCTTATCAAGTCAATCTCTCAACATTGTTTATGAAGGACGTAAAAACCTGCCATGTGAAAAACCACACCGGGTTTAGTTTGGTTTAAATACAAACAGAGGTGAGGGGCTGTTGTAGTGAAAAGTGAAAGTACCCGTCCCACATTACGTTGAGTACCGAACCTTGTTGAGGCCAGTCAGGCAAGTAGAGTAGTACAGAGAGTGGACCAAAGCGCATCAAACAATCAGCAATTAGAAGAAAAATAGAATAAATGAAGAATTCAGATGCAAAACCCTCTAAATCCATGTAAATAAGCATTTTCTATCAGGCTCATATAATTAGGTTCGGAAGTTTCCTTTTATAGATAATGAAAGGTTATTAGCTAGTAAATAAAATAACTTTAGACCAGTGGTGGGCAAACTTTTTAGACCCGAGGGCCACATCAAGTTTTGCAAACCAAGTGAAGGGCCACATGTCAAATCCTTCAAAAAATAACTTTTATTTATAGTGGCAGTATGCATGGAATAATATGTAATATCTGACAGAATCATGTCACATTAATACAAAACTGATTATGTTAATAATAGTTATAATTGAGTCAAATTTACAAGTCAAATTAATTTGCACTGCTATTTATATTTACTTATTAATCATCATAAAACTATAAAGTATAATAGTACTATCAATAATAATAATAATGTAATAATTTTTACAGTGGAGAATAGAAAAGATATTGTTTGATAGAAAAAATCTCCTATTAACATATTAAAAATAATTCTTAAAGTTTACTATTCCGTCAAATGTACATTAATCTACTTTGCACTGCTTTTAGAATATACAGATCAATCATCATAAAACTTGATGAAACCACAAATCTTTAATAAAAGAACTTTTTAAAGTGGATGTATGCATGGAAAATATATTCTATGACAAAAATTACCACATTTAACCAGCAATTATTATACAATTTGAGTCAAATTCACAACAATCTTATTTGAGCTTGTATTAATATGCTCATATCAATCATAAAACTATGAAATAAAACGGAAGAAGAATCTGAGGGCGTACTCACACTATGTACAGTGGCATTAAACCGGGCCGAAGCATGCTTGTCCCCCCTCCCGTCTCCCCCGACGGCCCGCACTCACATTACATTCGGGCCTGAGCACGTTTGCTTTATTGATGATGCGCTGTTCAGTTTAAGAAGCGCTCTCGCAAAAAAAAAAAAGAGAAGCGCATTTTGCGTGAAAGTGCATTTTAATATCCGAGAGTGTGTTCTAATTCTACTGGTTGCGCTACCTGTACCGCTTGCCATACTGCCACCAAATGGCGTTTACTTGTATTGCATCATTAATTTACTAGTTCTGAAACCAAACCACCAGTTTGCCCACCGCTGCTTTAGACAATTCTTTGGTTTTAACAAGGTAGATTTTCTTTTTGCGTCAAAACCAGCTAAATCCACTTGCGCTTTTTTTGCCAAAACCCTCTAAATCTACCTATTGGAACAAGACAGTGTAATTAGTTGAAAAATCAATAAAAATGCAATTAGAAATTATTTTACCAAACATAAAACACATTATACAAACCACCTAAAAAATAAAAATACATAAATTAATCAATGACATTAAAATTGACCTTAATTAAATCTTAACAATCTGTTGTCATGTCTGATATTTAGGATTTAGATTTAATGTAGAGAAATGTAAACATTGCAAACATTGTAAACTAAGCTTGTTAGATTCAAATAATGTAGTGTAAAAACATTGTGAAACATCAATATCTGTGCATTCTTCATTAATATAAAAAGCTTATCAGATGTATAGGTAATATGAAGTAATATAAATAATGTATAGTTCTATACATTATATTTATCTTTTTTTAAAAAAAGCTTACATTAGCAAATATAAAACAACGTCTACTGTGTTGGTGTCGAATCATGTCTTCTCATCTCGGGACATAGTGGCTTTTGCTGTCAAATGCAAGTGGTGTTTAGAGGCTTTTCTTCAAATTTTTCTTCAATTTTTATGCTATACATATTTTTTATATTTTCATTAAAGTGGAAATCAATTTACAAAATAACGTAAAATTCACTTCCACTTTAATTTTGGCTATGGCCAATCTGTGCCTCTTTAGAAAACCACTGATTTGTAATCATGAAAATTAACAAATTTAATGTCTATTAAACTAGATGTCAGTCTTAAAAGTGATAGACATCAATACTTATTTTTATTTGATTAGGCTTTGGTAAGAAAGCTAACGTAAAACACACAAAAAAGCAAGTTTGGTAACAACAAGTTTACTATAAATTACTACAACTATTGCATTATTGCATTCTCACATTATTGTATAGTATGATGCTTTTAAAAATGTCAGACTAAACATTTGGTGTTCATTTAGTAACTTAATGTTTAAAAATCTAAAGTGAAACTTAAGAAAAAATCAAAGCTTACACAAACAGGAATTGTTTGACTTGGAAATCTTTGGCTTTATTAATACAATGCAATTCCCATTTTTGGTGTTTTCAGAAAATGAGCCTAGCTTTTCCTTTTAAACGACCTATCATATATCACATTATATTACTAAAGCTAACCATTAACATCCCACAGGAGATGTGTATTAAGCCTAGTTCAGACTGCATGATTTTAGGCCCGTTTTTGACTCGTCGACAAATATAAATCACAGAAAAATGCCCGACATCACAGGCAAATCGGTGCTCGTTTACATGAGTAACAATCACACAGTGTGAACTATCAAAGACGTGATCTGAGAGAATTACAGATGAGTCGCCAACACCTGTGAGATATTTGGCATGCCAAATGTCGGCAATTCAAAATCATGTCGTGTGAAATGTGGTTGAAAATAACATTTGCGATTACCTAAAGCCAATGAGAGAGCAGCATTCAGGCCAGCGAGAAGTTGGGGAGGAGTTACGAAGGTATAAACCACAATATCAACAAGCATGGCTTTGGTTGAGAAGGCTATTTGGACACAAGAAATGTATGAAAAACTAGTGGAAATTTGGCAGGAGCACCAGTGTCTGTTTGACGTGTCATCTGAGCAAAACCACAAGTGGGTCGAAAAAGCTAATTGCTAATTGCTAATTTCCTTCAAAACCCAGGTGAGCAAAATAAGCACATTTTCTACCCCACTAAAGGCTTCTTTCTCATTACGTAGTTAATAAGAAAAGATATACCACGTGATCTTGCGTTGTTTTCATGTCACTTCTCCTGTGTGTTTTTTTTGTGTGTGTGTGATGTAGTTTGCGCACTGAGACAAAGTTATCTGCGATTCTTCCATCATAGGCTCATTCTGAAAACGTAGCCCTACATGCGTTTCTGGCGATCGCAAACTATGTAGCCAGAAGTATGTATGGCTGCATTTCGTCTTTAAAACGAATGCTATGGGGTAGTATGACGCAGTTTCTTTTCACGATTACCTCCGTGTGGACTGTTTTCCCACTGATCAGTCGAACGGCCAGTCAGCAGTTGACAGCGGCCTCAGAATGGCACTCAAGAGAGAAATTTGATATCTCAAAAAGCATACACAGATGCCTCTGGTGGTTTCGCGAAAACAAAAACTGCAAAAAAACGTACCTCCTAGGATGTATTTTGCGATCTCCAGAAATGTATATAGCAGTACGTTTTCAGAATGAGCCTGGGCTGGATTCTTCCACTTGTAAAGTCATGCAGTGTGAAATCCCCTGTTGCCAAACCATGTTGAAGTGTAAACACAGCAGCGATGGAATGCTACCCCATATACTCAAGCATTGTGAAAACATCTGTGACGCGACTGCTTTGAAAATCTACTGTTCTTAATTTTAAAGTTAATGTTCATTTAAAAAAGCTAATATTTAAGTTAGTGCTGGGCCGTTAACGGCGTTAACGTGCTGCGTTAACGCGAGACTCTTATCGCGCGATAAAAAAAATATCGCCGTTAATCTATTCTCAAAGTTGGGTTGGGAGCTGGGTCTATTCTACGCAAGCTATGATGACTTTCTCCTTGATATATTACCGCGGATGTATACCTGACCGGTGAGCCGTCTGCTCTTTTTAATCAAATCAGCAGGATGCCTGACTCTAACTGCAGTTTCACTTTTCATTTATTCCTTCGTGACAAACTGGGGTAATATAGACGCAAATACGGAGTAAGGACAGGTGAGAGAGTTATGGAGTTTAATAACGCATGCCAAATGGTAGGAGAAAAAAAACTTCCGCATTTCGCGATGTGTGTGTGTGTGTGTGTGTTTGTGTATGTGTGTGTGCAGTCCTTTCTGACAGCCGCGTGTGGACCTTGTCGGAAAATATGGCGAAAGGTCCTAAAGACCGCGGTGTTTACTTCAATAATGCCACTAAAATCTGCATACTCCACGTCTTAATTCCATTTCTGTTTAGTTCAGTGCTGACTTTAGTCTGATTAAGCTCATCAGAATTCAATGTTTGGAGCTTATGTAGGCCTACAGTTCAACATTCATGTTTAACGGAATAAACAGTTAGTAAATACAAGTAAGTAAACACATCTTATTGAACATCATTTATTTTCATCACCAATTATCATAGTAGAACAGTTTCTCAAGCAGTTTGTGATGCATTTTGGAAACATTTTGGAGATGAGACCCTGGTCTAATGCGACACCCGGCTTGAGAAACCCGTTCTCAAAGACTTATTATTTGGGTAGCACACATATTCTGAATACCTTCGGCAGAATTCGAATGAGCCATTTTAATCTAGATTAATCTAGATTAATTTTGAAATTAATCTAGATTAATCTAGATTAAAAAAATTAATCTATGCCCACCTATAATTTAAGTATATTTTTTGCATTTTGCTTATAATACCACAAAACATCATATGAACCGTAGAATGGTTAAATATAACATTTTACATTCTTTGAGTTTTTAGATTGCTTTGTGTCAGTTTATGGCACAGTTACTGGTAAACAAAAGTAACAAAATACATAGTAACTGGTTAACAAATGCTCCTATGATTGATTTAAACAGAATGTTTTTGATCAGAAAATGTTTCTGCAGGGGAAATATGATCTTGCACAACACTAAAAAAATAAAACAAAATCTCTCAATCGAATACCGTATAAGAGGCAAGTCTAAAACTGGAAAATTGTACAGAATACAACAACAAAACGACAGCAAATTATGTCTGGGAGAGTTCCAGCCCATTGAAAGAAAGCATTACAGCAGACTACAGCAAGGGCTTCCCCTCTATTTCCTTGTTAGGTGTAACAGATGAAAAGAAAGAGATACGAGTGGAATTTTCGGACAAATGACTTTGTAATGGGGAATTGATGGAGCTGTTTGTCCCCCCCGATCTGGGTGGAGTACATGTTCCCTGAGCTCTCCACCCTTGTATAAGCACAAAGCCAATGTGGCGTGAAATGCAGGCTAATTGCCATTTGGATGCAAGTGTGTAAAAACAGCCATTATTCCGCTCCGTCCTCCCTTCAGCACTGAGCTGAGGGTTAAATGTGCCGTGTGCCAGATGACAAGAAATGTAGCATGAAATACAAAGACAACTTGGCCTTCATCCCTCAGACAAACCATCGCCATCTGAAAACATCTCCCTTAAGACAAACATTAGCATCATAATGTTTTCACATTAAACAAGCTAATTCTCTGAGTCATTCTTAAATTGTGATGTCATAGCAGTCATCTGGCAAACATCCTGTATTTCACTGCACACAATACACTCCACAAACAAACAGCTACTGTATGTCAAACCGATACTCTATATTTCATCTCCAGACAGATTTATATGCATTTGGCTTGTAAAAGTAGTTTTTATACTACAATAATTTACTGAAGCAGTTAATATTACAAATGTATAAAAAACATTAATATAAAAGGGTTTTTTTGTCTTGCCTTTGGTTAGCCAGCTAATGCCTTAACAATTTACAATTTTAGCAAGCTAACCATTTAATCACACTATATTTTAAAATGAAGCAAAAAAAAGAGTCAAATGAAACATTTGAAATGAAACATTTAAAATCAGTATGCGAGCCAAGTAGTATGTCCGAATTCATAGAATTCGAAAATCAGTATGTGAGAAGTACCCGGATGACTTACTACTTCCGGCAAGATTCTGAAGTGCGCATCCCATGCAAGCTGCGCTATCCCATAATGCCCCATGAGAGAATTCGTGAATGGGAGGGAAGCGACGCAACTGACACAGGTAGGTCACGTGACCATGACAAAATGGCGGATGTAGTACATCCGTAGAACGTACTTTTCTAACGATCGACTAGTACGTTTAAATTCGGTTCAAATTTGGTTAAAAAAAAAAAAACAAATTTAATCAAAAACAAAATGGCACTGTTTTCTCAGTTTAAGCTAATGCCATAACCATTTACATTACAATTTCAGCAAGCTAACCATTTAATCTAGCCTAGCTTAAATAAAATATATCACACTATATTTTAAAATAAAGCTAAAAAGAGCATAATGAAACATTTGACCTTTGTTTAACAAGCTAGCACTATTTTAAAAAGGCTAAGGTAAACATTGTTGTTAGCTTAATTGCTAAACAAAGACCAAATTTAAACAAAAGGGAAATGTTTCTGCCTTTGGTAATACACCATAATATCTTGTATGTAAATTATAAAAGCCTAAGCGTCTAGTAGATATCTCACATATCATTACATTACTGAAATGGTCAAAGTAAACATCCTTCCACTGTGTTTTCAGTTAGCTTTCAGTTAGCAAGGTATGAGCTTAGCCCAGCTTTGCCTGTTAAATTATCCATCACATTATATTACCATACTGCAGACACAAAGATAAAAATAAACATGTTTATTTTCTTGTGTTTTTAGTTTACCATCCAGCAAGCTCATAGCTTTGTTATTATTAGCATTTTAACTTACACACCTCATATTAAGAACCTTAAAAAAATCAAAATAAACATTTTCATGTTTGTCTTCAGTAAGCTTAGCATAAATCTATAACTCATTACAAAAACATTATTTTACTAACTTGATTTTAAGCAACCTAACAGTTTACCCTTTTAAAATTCTTCTATCTATAACTAAAGCTAAAACTGGTCATATTCAAAATCTCATTCATTGTTTTTCAGGTAGCTCAATAGAATAGTTAAGTTTGGGTCAGCATTTTGCATTACATCACATATTGCATCATTGTATGAAAGCTACAATAGACAAATAAAAAATAAAAAAAAAAGACAAAGCACTGTCTCCCTTAACCCTTTAACTGTCCCACCAAGAAAAAAAAATTGGATTGCACTTCTTAACTTCTAATGTCGCTATAACACACTCAATGCATTTTTGTTCAGCACATGCGATAATTTTTTTATAAACCAACAATGCTGTGTAGGGTGAACCTTTATTCAGTCATTCTTTAAGTGACTTCATTATGACAGTCATGATTTAAAACAGTCAAAATACGGTCAACCATTTGATAGAGCAGGCAGTTAAAGGGTTAAGACAACCATAAGCATAATTGTTTCACATTAAACAGGCAATTCTTAAATTGTGATGTCTTTCTGCAAATATCCCATATTTCACAGCACAAAATATACTCCACAAATCAACATAAAGAGCAGTTACGTCAAATCAGTACTCTAACATTTCATTGCCAAACAGATTTATATGTGCCATTTGCCAACAAAAGTTTTTTCTACACCATCATTATTTTATGCAAGCAGCTTCCATCAAACTCTCATGAAGATTCAGAGCAGTGCATCAAAGGTGCCCACATGAAGTCAGTTTGTGTTATAAAGGGATCGAAAGCGTGCATTCTGACAAGTTTCGACCCTGAACATCTTAAAGAGCGTGTAGATAATAGATGTGGAAACCGCAATCTGTACAAACACGTTATTTTCACAATGATGAATATTTATTCTTATGTGGCAAATGCTGGAAAGCATAAAGAATTCCATGCAGCATCAGCACTCCTAGACTCGCAAGCTTTCCCATGTCCAATTTACAGATATTTCTATGCCAGCCTTGACAAAATACCTGTTCTGTGCTTTGCATATGGAGGACTCTGGGGACCATATATTTATAGGCTGGTGGCAGGCGGGAAAATTCACAGTTGTTTTAATGTAAAAATCCTGCCTGTGCATTTCGTACTCATGGAGGCTCAAGCTGTTTTCATTATGTTATTATTACAGCTACAGTAAACATAAGCAGGGTCACAAGGTAAACACCACAAGATGGACTTACTCTCGCTTATAACTGGAGACCTAAGATATGCTGCACCCATTTAAGTGCTCAGAAGAATTTGTGTGTGTTTGTGTTTTTAAATGATCGAGAGATGCTTTGTGTGTATTAGGGTTTTGCAATTAGGAATATTTATTCATTCATTCATTTTCGGATTAGTCCCTTTATTAATCAGGGGTCACCACAGCGGAATGAACCACCAACTTATCCAGTTGTTATGTTTTACGCAACGATGCCCTTCCAGCTACAACCCATCATTGGGAAACATCCATACACACTCATTCACACACACACACACTACGGTCAATTTAGCTAACTCAATTCACCTATAGCGAATGTCTTGCATGACTGCGCCCCCGTGACGCCCTAGGAATATTTAGAATATAATTTAACAATATATTTGTGATTTAATTATCTCTTTTGTTCAAACTGCTTACAGTTTAAACTTAATAAACATACCCATTCACACAATCTAAAAAATGCTGGGTTACTTTAATCCACAATTACTGTAGGTAAATTATGGAAAATTTGGCTCTAAATTTAATTCAGTAAATGAATCCAGTGGTTGGTTTTCTCCATATTTTACCCAAATTGGTTTGACACAACACAGCATTTTTCAAATGCATTTCACGAGTTCACACTCACAGATATTTGACTGAATAGAATATGCATATTTGGCGTGCTGTCTGGGGAGAGGGCTCTGAGCTCGGAAAGACACCCTAGCTCGTGTTATTCCCCTTATCAGGACAGAGTCCGAGCGGAGTGTCTAGCCCAGCACCAGAATGCTCCCCCCTCAGATTTAAGTAGGTATCGTGTTTAATAGTGTGGCGATAGGGTGGTGGAGGGATGCAAAAGTCAAGAGAAAATGGAGGTACAGTATGATGCTTTTGACTATTTAAAGGGGTTTGGTCTTGAGCTGATTGGATAATAGAATGATTGGCAATGACAAATTAGCCTCTTCAAAAACTGATTGTGCATCTCCCGAAATTTGCTTTTAAAACATCACTAAATTATGCCGTGGTTATACTACTAGAATTTTCTTTGTTTTTTAGACTTTATTGTAAGTAATTACGGTGTCACAGTGGGTAGCACAATCGCCGTACAGCAAGAAGGTTGCTGGTTCCAGCCTCATTGGCATTTCTGTGCGGAGTTTGCATGTTCTCCCAGTGTTCATGTGGGTTTCCTCTGGGTGCTCCGGTTTCCCCCACAAGTCCAAAGACATGTGGTATAGGTGAATTTGGTAAGCTAAATTGTCCGTAGTGTATGTGTGTGAATGAGTGTGTATGGATGTTTTCCAGTGATGGATTGCAGCTGGAAGGGCATCCGCTGTGTAAAACATATGCTGGATAAGTTGGCAGTTCATTCCGCTGTGGAGACCCCTGATTAATAACGAGACTAAGCCGAAAAGAAAATGAATAAATGTATGTAACTACAAAAATGCATGTTTTTGCTTTAAATGTAAAATAGGCAAGGATTTTATTTTAAGTTGTCTGAAATATTATAATTGTATAAATGTTTTATTTTTTTATACATTCAATCGATAAACATAAAACACAATTTTAAAGTATTCATTAATGGCTCAGAATATTTTGCCACTGCTTAAAAATGTAGCCTTGCTGTGCAAACACATCATCCACTTTAGAGACTTTTTTCAAACATCCAATTTGATTTGCGACTCTTGAACTTCCCTTATTTGGATGGCAAATTGTGGCTAGAATTTAAAGTGCACAATAATCACAGCTATCGAGCATAATCGTGATTAGATCAAATAATCGCGGCGGCCCTTCTGCGTATGGCACGTAATGTGTAAATACATTTCCTCTGCCAGCAGCCCTCAGACGCTGTGGACAGAATCTAATCACAGCTGAATCCCGTCCTTTTTTTAAATTAACAGCTCCTGGTAATTGCTAAAATAATGGAGTCAGTGCTCTCTGGGCCTCAGGTTAACTTCCTCTTTGTGGCCGGTTCCTCTGGCTCTCTGACACAGCGATGGAATTAACAGCCGCTCGGCTCCAGCTTAAAGGTCAGGCATGGGCGATAGTTGTGAGAAACTGCTGATATTACAGAAGCATTCTTAGCTACAGTTCACAGGAGGATAAGACACGCCAGACAATAACACAGACCCTCAGTTCATTAGTTTCATCGAGTCTTCTATTGTTCTATTATGATGATGCTCTTGCTCGGGAACGCGGACACTGCCGTATTTGACACTCATGAGCTGTACAATAGCGATCCCCTCTCCAAGCAAGAGCATCTTTTGTAATATCTGAGTCACTTTCCAAATGTTCTGGTGTTCTTTTTTTTTTTAACTGGTTAAGCACATTCATTCACTCATTTTCTTTTCGGCTTAGTCCATTTATTGATCTGGGGTCACCACAGTGGAATGAACTGCCAACTTATCCAGCATGTTTGGGAAACCGAAGTACCTGAAGGAAACCCAAGCAAACACAGGAAGAACATGCAAACTCCACACAGAAATGCCAACTGACGTAACTGAGGCTTGAACGAGCGACCTTCTGCTGTGAGGCGATCGTGCTACCCACTGCGCTGTGACGCCTGGTTAAGCACATAGTATACTTTTTTTTTTTTTACATGTACTGTACATCTGCGCACTGTACTTCCAGTAAATGTTTGGACTATATTTTTGAACGTGCTTGACACACTAGAAAAATCTGAAACGCTTATTGGAAATTTGTTTCTCAGCATAATATTTTGCGTAACGTAAAATATGTTGCTCTGGCTATGTTTCATTGCACATTTCAGATGAAAAATTCACTTGAGGGCGCTGTTTATATTTTTGCGAATATTCACGTTTACTCTCCAAAATTATGAGCAATAAAAATGTCTTTATATTAATTTAAAATACAGTCATGGATTTTAATACTTTTAATACTTTTTGATACAACACTTTTCTGCATTGTAAAGAAAAGTGTATGGGTATAAGTAACCTTTTGGCTTAAGATTCCCCAGAATCACGCCATGTGGAACAACTACAATCCTTTTAAGTGAAAGGTTGAACAGTAAAATGTCCACAATTTCCAATGACTAGTAAATTTCACAAGTAATTACAAAGAAATAAAAAATAACACATTGAATTAAACATGAAATTATAGAAATGATATTTTGTTATAAATCAATAAGTCTAAAATAAGAATCTTTCATTTCAGTTAAATAAGTTTAAATACAAGTTAAATTTGTATTATGTATAAATTAGAAAAAAAAAAATCTGTCGCTTGAAAATCTGTATACACTTAAAATCCGAATTATTAGCCCCTCTTTTGAGTTATCATTATACAATTACTTGCCAAATTACCCTAACCTGCCTAGTTAATTAACCTAGTTAAGCCTTTAAATGTCACTTTAAGCTGAATTCTAGTGTCTTGAAATAAAAGAAATTAGTTGAAATGAGAAAATTAGTTATTAAAACTTTTATGTTTAGAAATGTGTTAAAGTGTAAACATACATTCTTGTGTATATACACAAATAGATATATTTAAAATATTGTTTATTATTTGTGATTTACTTGTGGGTGGATGGATGGATGGATGGATGGATGGATGGATGGATGGATGAACGGATGGATGAACGGATGGATGGATGGATGGATGGATGGATGGATGGATGAAGATGGGTGGATGGATGGATGGATGGATGGATGGATGGATGGATGGATGGATGGATGGATGGATGGATGGATGGATGGATGGATGGATGGATGGATGGATGGATGGATGGATGGATGGATGGATGGATGGATGGATGGATAGATAGATAGATAGATAGATAGATAGATAGATAGATAGATAGATAGATAGATAGATAGATAGATAGATTTAAAGCCCCCCCTTGAATTTCTTTTATTTTTTAAATATTTTCTAAATTATGTTTAACAGAGCAAGGAAATTTTCACAGTATGTCTGATAATGTTTTTCTTCTGGAAAAAGTTTTATTTGTTTTATTTTGGCTAGAACAAAAGCAGTTTTTAATTAAAAAAAAAAAAACATTTTAAGGTCAAAAGTATTAGTCCCTTTAAACTATATATTTTTTCGATAGTCTACAGAACAAACCATTGTTATACAATAACTTGCCTAATTACCCTAACCTGCCTAGTTAACCTAATTAACCTAGTTAAGCCTTTAAATGTCACTCTAAGCTGTATAGAAGTGTCTTGAAAAATATCTAGTAAAATATTATTTACTGTCATCATGGCAAAGATAAAATAAATCAGTTATTAGAAATTAGTTATTAAAAGTATTATGTTTAGAAATGTGTTGAAAAAATCTTCTCTCTGTTAAACAGAAATTGGGGAAAACATTAACAGAGGGCTGACAAGTCAGAGGGGCTAATAATTTATATATATATATATATATATATATATATATATATATATATATATATATATATATATATATATATATATATATATATATATATATATATACTGTATGTGTGTGTGTGTGTGTGTGTGTGTGTGTGTGTGTGTGTGTGTGTGTGTGTGTGTGTGTGTGTGTGTGTGTGTGTGTGTGTGTGTGTATATATTGGAGTAACAGGGGTTGCAGTTTTTAGCCTCCTTGTTACAACATCCACCTCCCATGACAGAATCACAATTTGGAGCGCCACTAACAGGATACATTACATTAGCAATTTGGTATTGACAGACACATTGTTCATCACTGTGTTCAGAAGTTAATCATTGGCAAAGACTTGTATATTGAAAGGGACAGTAGTCACTACATTATTACTAAGACACAACCAACAAATGCAATGACCAATGCTGTCTTGGTAAATAAAAAAACAATTTCAAATTAGTTATAGAGGCTATGTGATTATGCCGCAATATCAGCACAGCTGTGAGATTGCTCAAATATTACTATAAAATATTTAATCATAGCACATAGATAATAGCTAATTTTCCAAATATAAACCAAAAAACTGTTTTGATTAGAACATTTCCTATCTTCCTCATCCTTGCTTTTCTTCCCCACTAGGAGCAACATTCTTCCATCTCTGCATTGTTCCTTTTCATTTACGACTGGGCAACTGCCTGGGGTGAGAGGGTCTGAGATTTATTTAAACATAAAATACCCTGGACGCTGTCTGGCTAACCGGTATACATACTAACCTGCAATGTTTGGAGCCTCTTGACATTGCTACCTTAATTCAGCAGGAAGCCATTAATTTAAATGACATTATGAGGACAGCGTTGGCAAGCTGAGTAAGCGTTGCACACTTTTCTCTTTCATTATGAAGTGCTTTTAGAGCTGAAGAAGAGCGAAGAGGGTGTGCAGCCGTATTAAAGTCTCATCCTAGCTTAAACCATCAAGCTACTCGGAAATCTGCTGGTTTATCTACAGCCTAAACCTCCTGTGTTAGACATATCTACAGTCCATTGTTAGAAAACACAGCGTGCACCACAGCAGGAATAGAGCTCCATGGGACTGGACCACTGTCAGGATGGGATAAACTACAGCTCAACAAAGAACCTCTAATCCGCATCTCTGGCAGCTGCTGGCCTTCAGAATATTAACTGCTTCTCGGGCTTAAAAAAAGAAGCATCAAACACAAGTCCGCATTCGAGTGCAAGCCACAATGCGCAGTGTTTAAAAAAAAAAAGAAAAGTTTTGCACACAAGGTCAGCGGCTCGCTCTCGTATTCCCCCCACGCACTGTGATAATCCTCCACTCTGAGTGGGGTCAGAGGGTGAAATGGTTGTGTAGGGCGCAGAGGCAGGGCTACAGGAGGAACCAATACTGCCCGGACTACACAAGCTTAAGGCCAGCGAGGCTAGGCCAAGGGCCAAGGAAGTGCTAATACCGCCCCAAATTGTCTGCTGCTCCAGATGCTTGCATTTCAAGGCTAGAGAAGAGAGGTGAAGAAGTCAAGAGAGGAGGAGATGGAGAAGATAAGAATAGGAGTTCAAGAGTAATACGCTCACAGCAGGAAAGACTAAAATTGCATAAAAACGTGGCAATGTCACTTTTTTTCAATACACAAATAACACAATTGTTATAATTTGACAAATGTCAATACTCTGATTTTGTAAACAACAATTTGTACAACCAATAGAGCCCTAGTGTTGCGCTGCATAATTTCAAAATTGACAAAATCACAAATATACAGTTGAAGTCAGAATTATTAGCCCCCCTTTCAATTTTTTTTTTCTTTTTCAAATATTTCCCAAATGATGTTTGACAGAGCAGGGAAATTTTTACAGTATGTCTGATAATGTTTTCTTTTCTGGAGAAAGTCTTATTTGTTTTATTTCTGCTAGAATAAAAGCAGTTATTATTTTTTTCAACACCATTTTAAGGTCAAAATTATTAGCCCCTTTAAGCTAGATTTTTTTTTTGATAGTCTACAGAACAAACCACTGTTATACAATAACTTGCCTAATTACCCTAACCTGCTTAGTTCACCTAATTAACCTAGTTAAGCCTTAAATGTCACTTTAAGCTGTATAGAAGTGTCTTGAAAAATATCTAGTAAAATATTATTTTCTGTCATCATGGCAAAGATAAAATAAATAAGTTATTAGAAATTATAGTTATCAAAACTATTATGTTTAGAAATGTGTTGAAAAAATCTGCTCTCCATTAAACAGAAATTGGGGAAAAAATAAACAGGGGGGCTAATAATTCTGACTTCAACCGCATATAAAGTTCTGTAAAAAACAAAACAAAATTGAAAAGTGTGAAACTTATTCATAATTTATCTTCTTTTGATAACAGCTTTTAGACTTTGGACTGAACTTTGAAAGAACCGTAGACTGAACTATATGCAGTATAGATACAAGAACAATGGATAAAACAGTATACAAATAGGAAGAGTGATAACCAGAAAGTCAGAGAGTATTTTAAGAACACTAAATAAAACAGCAAGAATGACTAAATGATATATAGACAGTGTATCAGACAGAAACAATGATAGACAAAAAATAAAGAAAGAATGATGGACAGAAGAATTAAAAAGAAAGAAAGAGCAACAAACAGAACAAATGGACAAACCCAACTATTGGGTAAAATGTACATTAAAAATGTAACCCAGCCATTGGGTTTTGTATATATGTTACCTAAATATGGGTTAAAACAAACGAGAGTATTTAAAGTCCGGATGTAATATTAGAGAGAATATTTTTTTCCAGAAAGAATGACAGGTAGAACAGAAAAAACAATAGATTGAAGAATAAAAAAGAATAAAAGTAGACAATGGAAAAATGTATATAATAATAAAATTACAAAATTAAAAACAGAACAACAAAAAGACAGACAATAAAGCAATGGATATTATCATATGGAATAGACAGAATGATCTATAGTCAGAACATGCACATTATATAAATTCTCTTTAAGTTGTATTTAATCAGCAAAAGTATCCAATGTTTTCACTGACAAAGTTTGATGATTTTCTCTTTTTTTTCTAAATTTGAAACAAATTTTGATTTTGCAACACACTCTGAAAAAGTTGGGACAGAGGCAGAATAAAAGTGAAAAGGTTAAGGAAGATCCTAATTAAACGGTTTTAAAACTGTCCACAATAAGCAGATCTCATGTTTGGGTATTAAATCAGAATCTCAGTCTTAAGTAAAGATGCATTAGGGCTTATCAATTTGAGAATTGTAAAAAAAATTTTTTTTTAGAAAATTACCAATTTCTCAATTCAAAATTGCAACCGATGTAGGTTTTTCATCAATGAACATATATAAAATAATGAAATTAGGGAATTAAAATTAGGGAATCCAGAAAATTCTCAGTGCCAAGCAAGGCAGCAACGCTCAACATTTGAGTCCTCAGATGGCACTGAATGAAAAACTGTCATTTTGTGTAGTTAAAGCCACGTGAGCTCAGAAAAACTTTTCTGTCACTGAATACAGTATGCTGCTGCATCAAAAAACGCAACTTGAATCTTTGTTCCTCATTGTGAAAGATGTGGATCAGTTCTGTGCGGTGATGCTGCTAGTTCTTCATTCTAGAGCTCATTTCAAATTGTCAAAAATACAGTGGAAATGTGTGCTGGACTCATAGGAGTTCATATTTCAGCTTGTTTCTCTGAAAAACAGACATTGAGCTTTCAGTCTCTATGTCCAAAGGGAGCATCCAGGCTTTCATGAGTGACAGATGCTAAAGCAAACATCTGTCATGGTTCGAGGAGCAGAAGAGCAAACTGTATGTGTTACTGGGAGATGTGTGCAAAGGTACAGTATATATTGGGAGAGTGCAAAGCCATTTACTGTCATCTAGATCAGGGGTTCCCAAACTTTTCTGCCCGCAACCCCCAAGATAACAATGGCAGTGACTCGTGACCCCCACATTCCTCGGAGGTGGTTATAAATATACAAACGTTGCACACACAATAGCCCTATATAAACACAAGCATATTGATGAACACAAAAAAGTGTAACAGTCTAACAACCATAGGCTATAATTTATATAGTCATTTATTAATTTGTTTAATTCAAAATTAACCTCACCTAACGAGACAGGTGGGCACAATGTTTTCAGCACAAGTCTATTCTAGGTGTAATTTTGGAGACCGCCACTCAGATATCATCCTCAATGTTCAGTTGTGACCTGTATTTATTTTGAATGTATTTGATTGCCACAATCCTATGAAAACAAATAAAAGGCTGATGGCTTTTTATTTGCATGCTGTTGCTTTTTACGTAACTATTAACTACTATTTTTATCTTCTGTGTGTTATGGATAAAATATGGTAATTCTAATAATTTAATCAAACCAAGCGGAAATCACCAAGCGACCCCCTGTCATTGTCCCGCAACTCCCGAGGAGTTCCTGACCCCCACTTTGGGAACCACTGATCTAGATGATGTATTATATAGAAAGTTTCTGGTTATTAGGTCAAGTCTCAATCTGTATGTGCTGAAACAGGGTTTTCGTACACACATTTTTGCAAACATGCTAACATTATCCTGATTTCTTAACCAATCAAACAGTATAATTTGATGTGACACCATGTAAATGCCTTTGTCCCAACTATGTGTAGCAGCCATCAAAATCATGAAAATGTACTAAATACAAAGTTATTTGCTCAATAAAAACATCTCAAATCTTTTCTTTGTACTTAAAAAAAATAATGACATCTGCATTTATTCTCCCTCAAGTGGTTTTAAAAATGTTTAAAAGTTTCTTTCTTCTCTTGAACTTCCATAGATTTCAAAGTATTACTTGTCTATAAATCACTAAATGGCCTAAGACCTCAATACATTACAGATATGCTCACAGAGTACAAACCTAACAGATCACTCAGATCTTTAGAATCATATAAACTAGAAATTCCAAGGGTTCAGTCAAAGCAGGGTGAATCGGCCTTTAGCTACTACGCCCCCTGCTGCTGAAATCAGCTTTCAGAAATGATCAGATGTGCTCCAACATTAGGCACATTTAAATCAAGACTGAAAACACATCTGTTTAGCTGTGCCTTTACTGAATGAGCACTGTGCTACGTCCGAAAGATCGCACTATTATGTCTTTCCTTTTTTTTTTTCATTCTTTTATAACCTGTTTTAACACATTTTAATCTGTTTTTATATTATTAGTTTTTAGTTTTTTATACTTGTCTCCTTTATTCCTGTTTATGTAAAGGACTTTGAATGGGCTATATGTACAGCTAGTGTTTTTCAGCCAATGATAAACTTCCGGTGAAAGTTTTATGTGACTATTTTCAATTTCATGAGGTTTATTTTACAGCATCAGCGTTGTAATGTAATTCAAATATATTCCGTTACATAGACCTAAGCATCCATTTGGTTGTTAAAGCGTAAAAAGAGACAAAAGACGGTTTAAACGCATGTGTCGTCATTAGCGGCAGACTACCGCAGAAATTCCATTAAAAATACTGGGGTAAAATTAATTTCCATATTTTAAAGATATGGCGTGAAAAAAAAATTTCATTTAATGCAGTGTTTCTTGTTTGGTCTGACACCCACTTTATATACATCTGTTTAGCTGTGCCTTTACTGAATGAGCACTGTGCTACGTCCGACAGATCGCACTATTATGTGTTTCCTTTTTTTTCATTCTTTTATAACTTGTTTTAACACATTTTAATCTGTTTTTTTATTATTTGTTTTTAGTTTTTATACTTGTCTCCTTTATTCCTGTTTATGTAAAGGACTTTGAATGGGCTATATGTACAGCTAGTGTTTTTCAGCCAATGATGAACTTCCGGTGAATGTTTTATGTGACTATTTTCAATTTCATAAGGTTTCTTTTACAGCATCAGCGTTGTAATGTAATTCAAATATATTCCGTTACATAGACCTAAGCATCCATTTGGTTGTTAAAGTGTAAAAAGAGACAAAAGACGGTTTAAACGCATGTGTCGTCATTAGCGGCAGGCTAGCGCAAAAATTCCATTAAAAATACTGGGGTAAAATTAATTTCCATATTTTAAAGACATGGCGTGGAAAAATATCATTTAATGCAGTGTTTCTTGTTTGGTCTGACACCCACTTTATATCGTATCTCAACCAGGTCGTGAAGGTCACTGTTTTTTAAAGAAATCAGACCTTAAACGTATCGATTTTGTATGGGATGACAATATACCGGAAACCCTGAGGCTGGCGAACTGAATTTAAAAGTCCGTGTGCATATACACCATTGCCACTGTGTACGAAATATGCTATATAAATAAACTTGGCTTGCCTTGAACTTCCATGGATGCAAGCTAATAGCATTTTTCCAAAAAATCTTCTGTGTTCAACAGAATAAAGAAATTCAAATAGGTTTTAAACAAGTGAAAGGTGAGTAAACGATGACAGAATATTACGTTTTGGGTGAACTTTAAATTAGGATAAAGGGAATAAGCGAATCACAAATTCTTAATTTTTAATTACATTTTACTAAACGTCTCTTGGTATCTTTTTTGGAATTGGGGTTGTAGATAGATAAGGCAATATGCTGGGTTTAAACATATCTTACTTTTATTTACTCAGACTGTCAATGCTTCTGGATTAAGCCAAGCTGAGAAGATTTGTACTCCCCCTGTCTAAGAAGAGCTCATGGAGGGCAGAAGAGAAAAAAATGATACAAAGAGACAGAGAGTGCACGAGCGAAAGACTTCAGGAGCCCAACACACAGCTGTCTCTTCTGCCTTCACCTAAAGCTCCCTGCAGAAAAAAACAAGAGGCTGCTGGTCCACAGCCAAGAGCAGCTCAGCAGGTAGCAGACACTTCATCAAGCTCACTTATCTCTCATGAGCACACCCATTCGCCACAGCTCCCACAAAGACGCCAGCCACAGATTTTAATGAATCCTGGATAATGTTTTGCTATGTGTTGTACGGCAACAATACATGATTCCCAACAACATATGGTAGTAAATAAAGTAGGCATATACTGTACTCTATGAGGGAAGATGGCAAGTGAAAATGACAGCCAGGAGAGAGCGCATTAAAAGAGCAAGTGTCAGCCTTCTTGTAATGAGTTTTGTAAAAATGGCAGTTATGACAAACGTACGAGGTTGTTAATTAAATGTGAATGCTTGACGTCCATCTCGGCCGCTCCACAGCCAACAAGTTATTCGCCAACAAATCCCTCCAGCGTAAAATGTGTACAGTAAATCAAAACAAGTCTGTGAAGGCTGAGGGCCGTAGTGGGTCAGTTTCTGGGTCGTCTCATGCTCGATGTGACCGTCTCTTTAATCTGCCGCACAAAGAATGGAGCGCGGGCGATTTTATGGAAGCAATTGCTGAGATGAGCTGCTGCAAAGTTGAAATACATTCAGCTCTTTTTTTCTCCTCCTGTGCTGACCTTCTATGTAGGAGGCACTGCCTCATTCTCCTCAGCAAGATTGCTCTTGGCCTTTCACAAATTGATTAAAACCTGCCCACTCAAGAAGGGCCGCCTGGCAGTTTTTTCCCCCGACTTACAATACAGAACAGTGTGATGAGAGCAATTCTGTAATTTAATTAAGCTCTGAGTATTGTTTGGGTTATAACAGCTGTTAGATTTCATTTCAAATTCATATTTTTAAACACGCCTGAGACATTTAAGTTTTGTGTGAAACACATTTAAAAGCAAGATTTCATTTCATTTGAAGAAAACAACTCAAATGCAAAACACCATCATGGTAACACTTAGTTTAACAACTTACTGTAAGATGTAACATACAACTATAGTTTACATAATGCAAACCAACAGCATATTATATTTTTACATTTTATTTCAGTGCAGTATATCATAACTGTCGGTTAGCCAACACAAAATCTAATATTAACACTGCAGTGTTGTGTCGGTAAACAATTTCTAATGTCTATGCGTTCATATTTATATGGATTTAAAGTAGCACTGAGTCAAGTAATTAAATTACTTGTTGAGTAATTAAGTTACCTTTCCAACAAAGTAATTAGAAAAATCATTTAAATACAATTTGAATGATGTAATTAGTAATTAATATATTTTTAAATAGCTGGTGAACACAATTCTCATTGCCGTATCATGTCTAGTTGCATAACAGCTTTGCTGCAACACACCAGGCAAAATGAACGTTATATTTGTCACAACACATGAGGTCTAGGCCAGTAAACAAACTTTTAAGGGCAACGGGTCACCTCATTTCCTTTCTCCCATTCAAGCCTATTGAAAGCAATGTGCTCCAGATCCTCTGAGCATCACTCTCTGTGAAAGACAAGCTTTGTCTCATCCTCTCGCAGGTACAAGGACACAGCGCACCGGGGGGACGCTACACACAAGCAAATATGTGCAAGTACAAAGACAAAACACTTAGCGACAGCATCTGAGTGCTTTGAAACACAGCCTGGCCTACTCCGCTTCGCCAATGCAGAGCGGCAGGTAAAGCGTGCGGAGACGGTGTGTCTGTGAGGACAGTGCAGAAAGCTAGAGATATGAAATATTTAGAGAAAAGCAGTGTTTTTCACTTGCTTTCTCTGACTCATTCCTTTGAATGCAGGCAGAAGGGTTGTGAACCTATAGTGTGCCGTTATACTGAAGGGCTAAGCATGTTATGGGGGTGTTGTGTTGGCTTTTTACCTCGGGTAAACAGCATATTATATTTTTACACTTTATTTCAGTGCAGTATATCAAAACTGTCGGTTAGCCAACAGCAAATCTAATATTAACACTGCAGTGTTGTGTAGGTACATAACGGTAAACAATTCTCCAAATACTACCAATACAAAAATGTTCTTTAAAAGGAAATAAGGCAACCCAGGCTCATTGCGGATACATACCCAGGTCTACATTTCTGGGAACAGCAAAATACGTAACCTTAGGCATGTCTGCTCACAGTTTTTATTTTTGCAAATCAACCAGATGCCACTGTGTATGCTTTTTGATGATCAAAAATTTCTCTTGTGCATCCTCTTCTCGCATAAATCCACCAGAGGGCGCAATATACACTTCAGCCAACCAACCCACCACCTTCCCTAAACCCAACTGATAGTGTTTTCAAAAGCATACCTAGAAAAAGAAAAGTTGTGGCTATGCGATTTCCCCATATTTTCAGCCTGTTGTTCATTAATGTGTTTATTTATTGCTTTTGTTTTACCTGGTTTCTGGAATCATTCTTCGCTGGACTCGAACACTGTGGTCGCGATCAAGTCCGCTCCACGTCACAAGTTTGCCAACGTATGCGCCGAACCACTAGGCAAACTGGTAACACCAGAAAAGCTGTCTGTGCGAAGATATGCGGTCAGGTTTTAGCGCTAAAAGTAACAGAAGCCGTCGGCAGCATCATACCACCCCATAGCATTCCTACTTACCTCTGGCTACATAACTTGCGCTCTCCAGAAATATAGCCAGGGGTACGTATCCACAATGAGGCTGTGTTGGAATGAGGGAATAATAT
The DNA here is from genome assembly GCA_903798195.1 of Danio kyathit. Lineage (NCBI taxonomy): Eukaryota > Metazoa > Chordata > Actinopteri > Cypriniformes > Danionidae > Danio > Danio kyathit. The sequence continues at coordinate 29,083,456 of LR812533.1, read as the reverse complement.
ATGAATATGGCATTTATAATATTTGTTTCAGTTGACAATAATTGAAATAATAATTTGTTTTACAAAATAATACTGTATCATTATATAAATTATTGTTGTTACTATTGATACTACCACATTAAATACTATATCTTATATAATACTTATTGTAATGCAAGTTACTTGATATATTAAAACTAAAAATTTCGCAAATTAATATAAAATGTGATTGTGGCAAAGCGTGTGATACGAACAGAACCAATATATACTGTATAGTCCAAGTTTCCTGTGAACTTCTGAAATAAATCCCATCTCTCTCGCACAGCAGCCTGTCTCATTCATGTGCTACAGCTTTATTCCAGGTCTTCCTGATCTGGGCTCTGGTCTAATCTCAAATTAATCCTCAGATCCAGCCATACTGCCATCATGCACTACCGGCCTGTTCCTCTGAGCCTGGAATCTTTACACACCCTCCGCACTTTCTGAACAACTCCATTCTCTCCTCTCATTACAGCAGAGGAGAATCAGAGAGCAGGAAGAGACTGAGCCCACACACACACAAAATAAAAATAAAAAACACTGAAAGACAGACACATGCTTATTACAGCTATAAGTACTGTCATTTTGGCCAAAATATTTCACAAGCAAAATCACGGGAAAGGGTGGAACATTGTGACGGATGGCTGTTTAATTTCTGCGAAAATCTCCAGAGCTTCCCGTGGAAATCTTCAGGCACAAATTGTGCGATGGCCGGTTGTAATGGCCAATTTAATACTTTGCGAGCGGTCTAGACATCAATTTAGACAGTCCAGATCGGTCAGCATGACATTTAGCGGACCGCATGTGCCAGAACAAACCCTCGAGACAGCAATAAAGCTAACTACGGCAATAATCTCAACCACAAAACTGACAAGACTTAAAAAATCATCCGGCGAAACCGAATGTCAACCCTGGAGCGTCAGCCGCCCCCCTCTTGTCCTCACTGGTTAAGCCAATGCGATTGGTTTTGGCGGGGGTTGTGGCGGAGATGACTGAGGGTTGACAACGGACACATTGTTTAATGGAGGTTCCTACTAGGGCAGGCCTGAGGGGGTATGAGGCGAGCCGGCCAATTTCCCAGTGAGCTGAACTGTTCAGTCCCTGAATTTCCAAAGGCGGCCCGGGGTCAGCTCCAAGCCTCCTTTACTCCCAGTGTACAACAGCGTTACGAGCCCAGTGCACTGCGTCAACAAACTCGAATCATACACGCATTATACCCATCCAATCTGAGCGTTTTCATCAACCGCTTTGTGCTGTAATGATTTCTCCATTTTCGATACGGCATGCGCTGTCAGAGTGAGTCATATTTAAGCTGACGTATGGAAAAGCTGTACCCGACAGTAATAGGATTTTTAAAAAAAGAAAAAGAAAAAAAAAAACACAACACAGCAGTGAGGCGCTCTAGACATGAACCGTACTTGTTCATGCATTGAATATCTTGGGCATCTCGTTAATGTTAATATGAAAACATCCCCAACCGATGCAGCGTCATGATGTGGAAGGAAGCAGATGGTTGAGGGGGTGGTGGAGGAGGGGGGGACACAAACACACGGAGATCTACATACTGCAATCATACCCTGAAAGTCTTCCTTTTTTTACCCATGAGTGATGGCATGCCAGTCAAAACACATAAGGCTGCTTGAATATGGATGATTTATTCAGACATAGGGAGTTGTCAATCAACAATGAAGCTTGTCAGAGATCTGCCTTCAAAAAGTATGAGGTAGCATTCTGTGCGACAGGTAAATAAGGAAAGAATGCTGAGGAATTGCACACAATATCTAGCATAACAGCAATTAGCGGCTGCAGTGTGACTGCATATATGGGTGAATTTCACAGCATGTTCACAAATAAAATAGTATACTACTTATTTATAAATTGGACACAGACGAGATGTGTCTGTGGCAATGTAATATGGGTATCAAATAAATTACTGAAGTGATTTTACATACATGGCATATCACATGTAAATAAAAGGTCTATTTTAATGTTTCAAATTGTTCATTTTGAAATAGTTTTAATGTTCAACATACTGTAGCTGCAAGCAGCAATGTTGGGCCTTACCCTGGTACCATCAGGTGAATGTATATATTTATGTTTAAAAATGGGTTACTTCTGACCTGTACCTTACATAATTATTTTGTATTAAATTAGTAGTAAGTCGTTTATAATATTTTACAGTTTTTCTCAGTCGCTTTGGTGCATTTCTCACAACACTATTTACTTTAGCACAACAGTTAATTTCTCAAAACAATAAGTGCAAACTGCAAAACCTAGTGGATTACCTGCAAAAGCGTGTCACTTGCTCAAAATGGAAAGCTCATTCCTCAAAAGCAAGTATTGATGTCAAAGTCAAAGTCATCAAAATGAAAAGTCCTGACACCATTGTTTATGAACAGGATAGTCAAATGGCTTTGTCATGTTTTTATTAGGACACTTTACTCTGTACATTTTTTCCAATGCAAAAAAAGTCAGATTTTGGTGACACTTTCTGAAAATGCTCAAGACAGCACTTTATACTATTTGCACAGTCATTTGAAAACTACAGTAAAGTTAGACATCACTGCATTAGTGAGGTATCTGAGTACAAGACACTGAATATGCATGTTTCACATTTTTACTGCATTTGCTCTTTACAATTATAATTTATTCACAGCATTGTGCTAAAGAATAAATACACCTTTATTTACAACAAACATAAACTTCCTTTGGGTAGAGCTGTGCACAACTGTAAACAATATTGCAGTACATATTAGAACTGAACCTACAACATACACAGGTCTGTAAATCATTCATCAAATTGTTCAATTTAGGAGACATTTTCAGAAAAAAAAGATTTAACATTTTTAAAATAAAATTTGCTTGACAGACTTTGACAACTAGTTCAACATTTTTGTATGTAATGACTCAAGGAATGAAATGAGGACTATTAGTTTTATATGGTATGACTATTCAGCATTCACAAGTTTAGTTCATTTTGACTGACATGACATAAGCAAATGATAATGTTACAAACAGCAGAGAGTTGTATGAAAGCAATTGATGCATGTCCAAAAGCATTTGCAATTTGTTGAAAGGAATGAGAAACTGCTACTATGATGTGCACAAATGACTAATTGTTTTAAGAAATGCATTAACTGTTGTGCAAATGTAAATAGTGTTGTGAGAAATTCACCAAAGCGAATGAGAAAAACTGTAAATCGTTTAATATGTCATCAAAAGCACCCTTTACTTACACTTTAATTATTTAACACTTTATTTAAAAAATAAAAGAGCACAATTAGGACGATAGGATGATTTATATGATTTTTCCCCTTTTTTTAAATTCTAATGTGTCTTTTTTTTATTGTAAAGCACTCTGGATCAACTATGGTTGTGTAAAAAGTGTGCTCTAGAAATAACAACACAGGCTCATTCTGAAAAACGTAGCCCTATATACATTTCTGGAGATCGCAAATTATGTAGTCAGTAGGGGTGTCAAATTAATTGTTTCTTCGGTGCACCGCGATGCAGACGCGGACAATTCAATATCGGTTTAGTAATAATCATAACCGGTTATTTTGTACTGACGTCATTTATCTCATATGCGCTATGTCGCCGTAGCATACTATAGCGAGTAAGGCGAGCGCAAGTATTTACAACGCTCCAACTACTTAAAAAATCAGAAACTGTGCACAATTTCACTGCGTGTGTGTTTTCTGGACTGTGTTTTACTGACACTCACAGAAGAAGCCCCTATTTCACGGCAATTAAGAGAATGAAAGTAATCTCCATTTCTCTCTCTCTCACTGTGGCCCATGAGTGCATCTGTGAAGAGCGCCAGCGTGTAAAAGCCAATCACAGCCCTTTCTGTTGAGAGCGTGACCAATCAAAGGGGTTGTAAGAAAGAACTTGGTAGACAAGGCTCAGAAAGCGAGCGGGATATTTGTATTTGTATTTTTGCTATAAATGCTCGCGTTGTTTAAAGGTACAGTTTATATCTCTAACTGTTTGTATTAAAGGACAAAATTGATTTACAAATAGTATATAATTTTAATATACATTTTAATACAAGAATTGTTGTGCTGTGAAGAAAATATAAAACTGTGTATGGAAAGAATCACCAATGCACCGTGATGCACCGAGATATCGAATTGAACCGAATCGATGGCATGATAATTGTAACCGAACCGAACCGTCAGACCAGTGTAGATTCACACCTCTAGTAGTCAGAGCGATGTATGGCTGCATTTCGTCTTTAAAACAAACGCTATGAGGCGGTATGACACCGTTCATTTTCTTGCTTACCAGCTGACCGCTTACCTCCGTGTGGATGGCTTTCTCGCTATTACCCGTTTGTTCAGTAGCTCGACATGTATGATGCTAAACTTGAGACGCAGATCGGAGTTGACCGCAACAACGGGGTTAGAGTCCAGTAAAGAATGGTTCCAGAAAGCTGGTAAGAAAAACAAAAGCTAAAATATTAAAAATACAAGTAAATAACAGGGTGAGAATGTGGTAAAATCTGAAAATGTGGTAAAAATCAGGGGGCTTTTCTTTCTCTGCATTGCTTTTAGAAACACTGTGGTTGGGTTTGGAGAAGTGGGTGGGCAGGTCAATCTAGGTTTTTTAAAACACTATTGGTTGGGTTTACAAAAGGGGGAGGGCGGGGACGTCGGTTGGTTGGTCAATCAGTCAGTCAGTCGACAGCGGCCTTTGGTGGACTTACGCAAGAACAGCAGGCGCAAATGGCACTCGCGAGAGATAGAGTATTTGAGATCTCAAAAAGGCCCAATCCCAATTCTATTTTTATACCCCTTCCCCTTGGCCCTTGAAACAGCGTGTGAAGGGAAAGGGCTTCAAAATCCACTACCACTACAGCACCTGCACATGTCATCATATGTCATCGCAATCTCTTGCTTCATATAAGATCAGACAATCGCAACTGCTGTAGTTATTCCAGTTGCTTTATTTTTTGGCATTTATCTTCAGGAAATCACTGAAGGCATATATCATGTTATCATAATGATATAATTTGGTAATAAGATCGTAACTATACTGTGCATTTACACAGTTCTACACACCAAAAACAACATTAATATTATAGCAGACACTGTAAAAAGCTCCTTCCCAGTCACTAGACTTTTCTGACAGGGTATTTGAGTGTCATCGAGTATGTTGTGGGACTGCTACACAGGAGTTATTATTATGGATTATAGATAGCAAAACTTAGTGATTTTTATTTTAGCGTTTTTTTAAAAAGCATGATGGTAAAACATGAACATGGTTATGATTGTATTAAAACATGTGCTTGTTTGTTGTAAAAATTCATAATAATGACAAAAAAATACTAATTTGTGCATGTCCTTACTTCCGGGTGCAGCTATGCTGCCGTTGTAGCTGGTGTATTCTGGGAAATTTTCTTACCCCTTAGTTTCGAGTGTGGTACTGAAAATCTCAGTTCAAAGGGCTATCTACCCCTTCCCCTTAGCCCTACCCCTTCAAGCTAAAGAGAATTGGGACACCCCTACCCCTTCGAGGGGAAGGGCTAAGGGGTATAATTGGGATTGGGCCAAAGTGTACACAGCGAAAATAATTTGAGTGGATTTGCGAAAACAAAAACTGCAAAAAAAATAGCTCCTGGGATGTATTTTGCTCTCTTTAGAAATGTATATAGGGGTACGTAATCAGAATGAACCTGGGATGTGAAATAAAGCTTGCCTTTTTTTGTTAACTGTCATTATAACATATTTTAATTTGTATTTTTTATTGTTAATAATTTGAACTGATTACTGATACCATAATGCTATTTAATTTTAAAGAATAAATATTTGTATGTTTTTAGTAATTGCTACTTTTCAAGTTAGAGTTTGATTGTGTGAAACTTAGCATATGTAACGATGATACTGAGGTGGTGTTAGAATCCATTTTTTGAAGTTTAATGAAAGGCTTACATAGAGACAGAAACGTGAAAACAGGAAGAGCGTCAAAACCAGATAAGCAGTCCAAAACTTTCAACATACACAAGGGAAATCCAAAAGGCATGAACAATAATAGAGGTAATGGGTCAAGGCAAAAACAGAGTAATAGGGCAAAACCAAGTAATGTATGCGAGAAGAACAGGCCGGATCATACACAGGAAAGCAGCCAGGAAAATCACATGGAACAAGGTTCGGTAAGGCAGGTAAACTGGCAATACTTCGCAAAGTAACAGTGGCTGAGTCCTCGCTAAAACGCTCACCAAACAAGAAGTGAGTGCAGAGGAAGCAGAGCCGAGTCAGTACTCGGGTAAGGGCTCCCTCTGCTGTCATGGTGTTACAGCAAAAAAATCCTAATAATCCTAAGATTTATTGATTTGTTTTGTCATCTGATCTTTTAAGGTAACTATAACCTGCTGACAGATTTTGTGTGAATAACCCATATATACAGTATGTGTGTCCATGAAATCAAAACATAATCCTGCATATTCGGGAAACAAGACTACAAGGTTAAAACAAACAGAATTAATGTGTTTATCAGATCGATATTTCACATTTCCATTTCAAAGAAGTCCACAAAAACCATGTTTGAGTCCGAAGACATTTTTCACAACAGAGACTAATTATAAAGATCTCCGAAGCGGAGACAAAAAAAAGGAAAAAATCCCAAAGCACGAGGGCTCAAGGACATTTCAAAAACAACATAAAAACAATCTCTTTCTCTCTCTCTCTCCTGGTTGCACACTTTATTTTTTAATAGTGTCATTTTGAATAGTGTCTCTCTGTATTTGTTTGTGCCGGTGTGGCATATTATGTGAAAAGATGCATCACCCTCACAGATTTTATTAAGTGCAGTGTCACCAGAACTAAGCGCTTCATTCTGATTGCTGTCATCCTGATACATTGCACTATGTTCAATATTATTGCATCAGCAAACAGAAAACAAAGTGCAACTAGGTGCTAACCCCTCAATTCAACTTTTTTGCTCCCTTAATTCTTTTAAGGCTGTGCTTATTCGGAAACCAAATCCATCATACAACTTTGACTGGATTATTTAGACTCTGGATATTGATTTATTTTTGAATACTGTCCCTGTACTATATAATCCGATCAGCCACTAGATCCGAACACTTGCATGGCCTCCTAAAAACTCTACACTCTTTAAAAATAAATGTGTTCGATTTTGAGTTATTAAAATAACCTTTATTTAGCATGAAGAGCATTTCATTCCAGGTTCTACAAGGAACCTTTGATTCCAATAAACAGCTTTTTTAAAGAGTGCTAGGGTTTTTCTGTAACAAGAGAGTTGGGGTACCACAGAGTTGAGGGTTCAAACGCAGATTATTTACAACTTGGTCAGGCAGGCAATGGTCAACAGGAACAAACGGTTTCATGAGGGAGGGTACTCCAAAAGCACAGTTGTGGTCACAGGCAGAGGTCGGTGCAGGCGGCAAACAAGATAAACAAAGAACAAAACAAGGGTCAGGAAATATAGCAAGACTGGACTAGAATACGCTTCGTAAAGTTACAGGTAAACAAGACTCAGCACTGTATGTGCGAATGTGAGGTGTATTTATAGTCCTGCTAATCAGTCTATGATAAGCTTCCAGCTGTGTGTGTGCAATCAATAAGAGAACTGCTACTTGTGTATGAGAACAGGTAAAATGGGATTAATAGTTCTTTTGGTGGCAGATTTGTAGTTCTCTAGTGATCTGTATGGACTAGATTGCTGGTGATTGTGACACTCACAACATCAGTTTATTTATTTTATCTGGATTGCATTCCCCCCCCCCCCTTTTTTTAATATTTACTGGTTAAAATAAGTATCATTTTAAAATAATATTATATTTTATTAGTCAAAAGGCATTTAATTAACTTAAATCATGAAATATTTTCAATTAAACTAATTTATTAAGAGTTTAGTGTAAATAAAGCCTTTATGCGTTTTATGAAAATACTTGAATTAATAAATTAGCATATTCTGTTTTATTCCTCCCAAAAATTTGATATGGAAGTGCTTTTGTGCAATCTTTTCTTAAATAATATGTATGAAAAGTCTATTCTAGGGCTCCAAAATATTGGGGAATAAAAACATTTACTGTGTTTTAAACATTGTATATTGTGTATTAAATATTGTGGTTTTCAGTGATAAATATTGTGATATGAAAACAATTTCAGCAGATGAATTCAATAGCTCTATGTGGAGGGTGATTTTAAAGGGAGAATATAATAAACAAATTACAAGCAGAAATTGAATAATCAAATGTAAAATAACACTATATAGCCTTCACTGTTTAAATAATAACTAACTAATTGTTAATTAAACAATTATTAGTTCTACTTTATAATAAGTAGCCTTAACTAATATGTACTTACACTGAAATTAATAATTCATCACAACATACTTAGTGTAGATACATGTTTTACATTGTACTTATGCTTGAATAAATACCTGCACGTAATTACATCTGTAATTAATTTCTGTAATTACACTGCAGACCTTCCCTAACACCTTTACCCACCCTTAAACCTACCCACCTCAAGTGCACCACAAGTGTTCTGCAATACATTATGAGCACAGTAAGCTTAAGTATTTATATTTTGATGCAAGTACATAGTGGTTAAGAACACTTAATATAAAGTAGGACCCAATTGGTTATGATAAAGCTTAAACATATTAATTTATTGCATCTCAATTAGATTTACAACACTACATTTGATTACTTCATTCAAAATTGTCAAAATCCATAAAATTGTAAAGTGTAAAGCAAGTTTTCCCAACAATTTTCACATCATGGAATTCATTAACTCTCCAAAAAATAAGGTCTTGTCACTGGGTATCTGTTCAAATAGTAATAATATGTACCATATAGGTACTAATATGTGGACTTTAGTTACAAACATGTAACCTAAATGGACCTTCTGAAAAGGTCCACCCCTACATGCAAAACCCTGAGCCACTGTGAGATTCATAGATATTCAGCATCTATAGGGCTGAATCTACACTGAACATCCCAAAGGCTAAACAGCCGAGATTTCTTTGGAACCTGACCGGCTCCCACAGAAGGGCAACTACACCCACAGGAAATACCATCCGCAGCCTGCTGTTCCTCATCGAGTCATTAATTACACTTTCGTCGAGCCAAAATGACAAATAAATGGCAAACACCAGGATTAATATTAATGTAGTCATTACTGTCAATACCACTTCATCATGCCACCGCACCAACTGGCATTTTACACTTTCTGAACAACAAAAATGTCTTTATAATGCTGGGTTTCAAACAGCGGTGTGAAAACATTGATTGGAGCGGCTCACTGCTCATGAATAGTAGCTGGCAAGCCTTCAAACTGTAAGTCATTACATGTGAGATCAAAAACCCAGGGCTGCTGGCCACTAACACAATAAGAAATGAACAGCATGGGACGACAGAGGTAATCAATGTGACCATCACTGGTCTCCTTCAATTCATTAAAAGTCTATAGGAGGTGTCATGTGTTCTCTGCACACTGGACAAAAGAGTCAGTCATTTTGTCTTTCACCTACATTCCAAGGGTCGTCTTGCAATTTCCAACCGATACAAGTAATACGTTTAAAATTATGAAAAAGGAAAACAATTAAAATTTCAGTGTTTTGTCTAAATAGTGAAAAAAACACTGAAGTGTAATATTATTTTTAAAATTGATATTCAAAAAAATTGTTAAACAAACACGTAACCCTTAATAATGGTGTAATTTATGCATCACCAAAAGTCATAGTTTCAAACAATCAGCCTGTTTCCAATTGGTTGAACAAACATATAACCCCACACGAAATGTACAGCATTTGTTGAACTAGTGTTGTTGAAATGTTTAACCCTCTGGGATCCACAAATGCGTATACACGGTTTGAGGCCTCTTCTCCTGATAACGCCGAAAAAAACTTAAATTACACTTTCATTTTTGATCTTACAAATAAGAGCAATACATCATCGAATCTGTTAGGCGTTTACTTTTTTGTGCACACTTATAATAACAACAAAAAGTGTGTGCTTTTGCAAAATAAGGAAAATAAACAGTGTACGCATTCTTTCTTTTGTCTCTTTGCGAACTGTATTTAGAAACTGAAACTCTGCAAAAACAAAACACACAGACCTAAGACATATCTATAGAAAGCTTGAAGTGTCTACTTTTAAATGCAGTGAGTGCATGTTGAAAACAAACATTGCTTGATAAAGTAATCAGTCTGAAACCAACACTAGTTTTTCAGTCTGAGCTCATTATTTTTAAATCGACACCCACGAGGCTTTGTTATTACAATCGTTCACATCCATAGTATTCTCCTGGCAGAGCGCGCATCACGCCGGCTCTTCCCGTGTCCACCATTAACACAAATGATGAAGACAGCTGCCTGAACTCGTGCACGCCCACAAACAAACACACCGCGCTGGCTAGAAAGGTGGTTTCATTTTCATTCTCAGGAATAAATTGGAATTACGACCCATTTAACCTCACAGGACCACTGTCATCTGATGCTGCATTATTCAGAACGTGACGCATGTTATACGCGTTATTTATTTATTTTATGTTATTATGCTATTTATAGTTGAACCAGTCAAAGTTTGGAAAGAGTTAAATAAGGCTGCAATTATTTGGGCTATATATTAGGGGTGTCAAAATTAATTGTTTCTTTGGTGCACATCGATGCAGACGTGGACAATTCGCTATCGGTTCAGTAATAATCATACCCGGTTATTACGTACTGACGTCATTTACTGTATCTCATACATCGCCGTAGCTTACTATGGCGAGGGAGGCGAGCGCGAGTATTTAAAATGCTCCAACTACTTAAAAATGCAGAAACTCTGCACAATTTTACTGCGTGTGTGTTTGCTGGACAGTCTTTCACTGACACTCACAGCAGAAACCCCTATTTCACTGCGATTGAGAAAATGAAAGTAAACTCCATTTCTCTCTCTCTCTCACTGTGGCCTATTTGACCTGCTGGCGTGACTTTTCCTCTCCTCTGAGCTGTTACAGCGACCAATCAAAGGGGTGTAAGAACGAACTTGGTAGACAAGGCTCAGAAAGCGAGCGGGAAATTTATATTGGTTTATTTGCTATAAATACTTGTGTTGTTTAAAGGTACAGTTTATATATATATATATATAGGGCTGGGCGATATGGCAACAAAAAAAATCTAGATTTTTTCATAAAGTTTGACCAATTTCGATTTTTTTTTTTTTTTACTGTGTAACTATAGTCAACTTAAAACATTACAACAACATGACTAAAGTAACAATCTATTTATAAGTAACTTGAAAAACCATCTGGTTAAGGAACATGTATTTTTAATGGCCATACATACATAAATTGGTCAACAAGGTGTAGCCTATTACATTCCTATAGACAAATTCCTGCTTGACGTTTTAGAAAATATTTGTGCGTAGCTACACCACCCAGTATATATTAAAGATCACCGTGAACAACAAAAAAAAAAACACAGAAACCTGTTACATATCTATTTACTGTATATTTAAATGTCTATCTTTTATTTAACAGAATCGTATAACAGCCTATAGCTGAAATGTTGGAAATTGCTCAATTTATTTTTATAAAACATTTGTCAAAATGTATTGATATTTTTTTGGAGTAAAAACAATACCGACATTTAAGAATCCATATTTATTTTATTTATTCATTCATTTTACTTATTTATTGGTGCATATATGGGTTATGATTGATTTAATAGCTACAGTACCTTGGACAGCTACTGTGCCACTCCATAAAGCTTTCAAGCAAAAAATCCAAATTAAAGAAAGATTTGACTTTCTGCAGTGACAGCCGACATTCACAGCACGCCGTAACCGTCCTTCAGGTGGTGCGCAGGTATAAAATACAAAACCAGATGTCTGGGCTTTGAATTAGGTGCAATTATTTCCTCATTGTTCAAAGAGTCTGCAAGTTTGTGTTCCATGGATACATGTTGTTGTTGATTCGATGCGCAGCAGGAAAAAAAGGCTTTCAGCAGTGCATGTAGTCACTGGTAAAGTTTCAACCCGAAAGTGAAATAGAAACTTACCGGTTTGTGGATGAAAGAGGACCGGGAGGGGGTAGGTGTCGCGGATAAAAGTGAGAACCGGGGGGGTTCTCACTCACTATTCTGCCTAGGTCACCTCTATGGACGTGCCGGCCCTGAGCGTTAAGCTGGATTTATACTTTCGCCTGGCACCGCATCGCGCGCACCTCGCGACAATGGGCTAGCGCGCTTGCTGTGCGCTGCTGTAGCTCATCAACAGAGCCGCGACGTCAACACACAGAATCTGTCAGCACAATTCAGCATGGTTGTCTAACAGTTTAGAACGGTTTGGCATGATAGTGGGAAAAGCTGCTTTAATATTTTTATTAAAAAAAATCGCGATACCTCGATTTTATAAAAAGTTTAATCTTCTTAAAACGTAAATTCGATTAATCGCAAAAAAAATCGCCCAGCCCTATATACATATTATATATATATATATATATATATATATATATATATATATATATATATATATATATATATATATATATATATACACATATTATATATATATATATATATATATATATATATATATATACACATATTATATATATATATATATATATATATATATATATATACATATTATATATATATATATATATATTATATATATATATATATATAATATATATATATATATATATATATATGTATATATGTCACGGTTGCAGTTTTGTGCGTCATCCGGAGTGTTTGTTTTGTCACGTGAGTTTGTTTTGTTTTGGTCGTCCATGTGTATTTGTTGTGTCACATGTCATGACGCGACTCAGCTGTTCTGATTACCTGCCAGCTGAGTCTTATTATCTCGTCTATATATGGTCTACGTTTCTATGTTTTCCTTGTCAGTTCTTTGTTCGTTTATGTGTTTGCTTACGCATTTCTGTATGTGCTCAGGACTGAGAGGAGTGGCTGTTGGACCCCGTTTCGTCCTTCTGTTTCCTGCCTTCCCTACCCAGTTTTCCTTGTTTGGTTATAGTTTGATCACCCTGTTTCAGTTTATTTTGACCTTGTCAAATAAACATTGTCACTCGCATCATTGGATCCTTATTGACTACTAGATACCGTAACAAAACGAACTGACCTGCATTATGGATCCAGCGAGTGCTTCACAGATCTCGGAGTTTATGACGCTCAGCGGCGCTAGAATGGATCGGCAGGATGAGGCATTGACCACCACCGCTCAGGCAATTCAGACACTGGTCGGCCAGGTTTCTCTTCTCACCGCTCAAGTTCAACAGCTGGCTACTGGATCAGTACAGGAGGCTTCCGCACCAGCTCCAGAAGTGTCACCAGCACCAGTCGTTGCTAGCCGCCCTGTTGAGCCTCGCCTTCCTCCACCGACCTGTTATGATGGAGAGCCTCACTTGTGTCGGTCTTTCCTGTCGAAATGTTCCCTTTATATTACTCTGCAACCATCTTTATTCCCCACAGAACAGTCGAAGGTCGCCTTTGCCATCACGCTCCTTTCAGGGAGAGCGGCTCTGTGGGGAACTACAGCTTGGGAACAAAAGGTCGTGCCCAACTGAGCCTGGTTTCTCTCGAGGTTTTTTAAATCTTCACTTTCGCCAATTGGTGAAGTTTTTTTTTTTTTTTTTCCTCGCCGCTGTCGCCACTGGCTTGCATGGTTCGGGATCTGTAGAGCTGCGCATCGATGGATTTGCTCCTCAGTGTTTGGACTCTCAGTAGTGATTATTAACCCACACTGAACTGAACTGAACTGAACTTAATCTCTTAAAACTGAACTGACACTGTTTCAATTCACTATAATCTTCCATGTGAAGCTGCTTTGACACAATCTACATTGTATAAGCGCTATACAAATAAAGATGAATTGAATTGAATTGAATTGAAAAGCTACCTTGCTGTTCCACCTTTGAGCTATTTTCTAAGGAGCTCAAAAAGGTGTTTGATCGTGCTGCTTCCGGGAGAGAAGCCGCTCGCATCCTCGCAGAGCTCCGTCAGGGGAATCGGAGCGTGGCGGATTACTCCATCGAATTCCGGACTTTGGCTGCCGAATGCGGTTGAAATGCGGAGGTTCAGTGGGATATGTTCCTGCACGGGCTGTCGGACCGCTTGCAGGACGAGATAAATACACTGGACCTGCCCAAAACTCTGGATGAACTTGTGGATCTGGCAATCCGTGTGGACACCAGGCTGTGTCGCAGAGTTGGCCGCACGCAGCGGGAGAGGGTTTGCGGGTGCAGTTCATAGTCCTCCTGTTTTGGCCATGGCGGCGGAAGCTAGTGACGATGACCCGGAACCTATGCAGGTGGGCAGGTCCCGCTTGTCCGTGCAGGAGAAGCGCCGACGGAGAAATGAGGGGCTCTGCCTTTACTGTGGTGGCGCGGGGCACCGCGTGAATTCTTGTCCTGTAAAAGACAACACCCATCAGTAGGTAAGAGGTTACTGATGGGTGAAATCAATATGAAGAAACCCTCTACGGCGGCTACTTTACTGCCCGTTACGCTGTCTTGGGGAGGCGGAACTAAAAACACCCACGCTCTTATTGATTCCGGGGCAGAGGGGAATTTCCTTGACTCTAGTTTTGCTTTCAGTTTTAAACTTCCGGTTATCGCTCTTTCTCAACCCATTGCAGTACGCGCCCTCAGCGGGCTTTCTCTTCCCACAATCACTCACTCCACTACACCCATAAAACTTATTACGTCTGGAAATCATGTTGAACACATTTCATTTTTTTTAACAAACTGTTCTAACACACCGGTGGTTTTAGGGCATCCTTGGTTGGTTCTCCATAAACCTCATATTAATTGGGGTCTCAACACAATATTTTCGTGGAGTGAGAAATGTCATGAGTCTTGTCTTTCGTCTGCTCGTTCTGCTGTGTCTTGTTCTGTGTTTCAGGAGGAGCGCATGGACCTGTCAAACGTGCCCAGTGAGTACCTCGACCTGAAGAGAGTGTTCAGTAAGTCTCGGGCTGCTTCTCTTCCTCCTCATCGTCCCTATGACTGTGCTATAGACTTACTGCCAGGTACGTCTCCGCCTAAAGGCAAGTTATACTCTCTTTCCATTCCCGAGAGGGAGGCCATGGAGAAATATATTTCTGATTCTCTAGCGGCCAAGATCATCCGCCCTTCTTCTTCACCGGCGGGGGCGGGGTTTTTTTTTCCTGAAAAAGAAGGATGGCTCTCTTCGACCCTGTATAGATTATCGAGGGCTGAATAACATCACGGTCAAGAATACTTATCCTTTGCCGTTGATGTCTTCAGCGTTTGAGCGTCTACAGGGGGCATCTTGTTTCACGAAATTAGACCTCCGCAATGCTTATCATTTGGTTCGCATCAAGGAGGGCCATGAATGGAAAACGGCGTTTAATACCCCCAGGGGGCATTTTGAATATTGTGTTCTTCCCTTTGGGCTTTCCAACGCCCCCGCAGTTTTCCAAGCACTCGTTAATGATGTGTTGCGAGATATGATAGATCAGTTTATTTATGTTTACCTGGATGACATTCTGATTTTTTCCCGTTCTCTCCAGGAACATGTGCAACACGTCAGGCGAGTGCTTCAGAGGCTGCTAGAGAATGGGCTTTTTGTCAAGGCGGAGAAATGCGTGTTCCATGCACAGTCTGTTCCTTTCCTAGGACACATTGTGTCGGTCGAGGGGGTGCGCATGGATCCAGAGAAGATTCAGGCTGTGGTAAATTGGCCAAATCCAGAGTCTCGTAAGGCCCTGCAGAGATTTCTGGGCTTCGCCAATTTTTACCAGCGTTTTATTCGCAATTTCAGCCAGCTCGCCGCCCCTCTGACGTCCTTAACCTCCTCCAAGACTCCTTTCAGGTGGTCGAGTGCTGCACAAGCAGCATTCACAAAATTAAAGGGTCGCTTCGTTTCAGCTCCAATTCTGGTGACCCCTGATCCTTCACGGCAGTTTGTGGTGGAGGTTGACGCGTCAGAGGTGGGGGTGGGTGCTATCCTGTCCCAGCGTGCAGCCTCGGACGACAGAATTCATCCTTGCGCGTTTTTTTCACACCGATTATCTCCCGCAGAGCGTAATTACGATATTGGTAATAGGGAGTTGTTGGCTGTCAAACTCGCTTTGGAGGAGTGGCGTCATTGGTTGGAGGGTTCGGGGGTTCCCTTTATCGTTTGGACCGATCATAAGAACCTTGAATACATCAAGTCCGCCAAACGACTTAGCTCCAGGCAGGCTCGGTTGGCATTATTTTTTGGACGGTTCGATTTTACCATCTCTTATCGACCGGGTTCCAAAAACATCAAACCCGATGCGTTATCCCGCCTTTTTTGATTTTCCGAGCGCAATACGTCCCTCGAACCCATCGTTCCTCAGAAAATTTGCATTTCTGCGGTGACATGGGAGATCGAGAGCAGGGTTCGCACAGCCTTGGAAGGGGTAACGCCCCCGCCCGGATGCCCACCCAGTCGTTTATTTGTGCCGGAGGAGATTCGGTCTGACGTCATTCGATGGGGACACTCTTCCAAAGTGGCTTGTCATCCGGGGGTGAGTCGTACCTTATTTTTGGTTAAACAGCGATTTTGGTGGCCAGCTATGGCACGGGACATACGTGAGTTTGTTTTGGCCTGTTCTGTTTGTGCTGTTTCTAAGACTTCCAATCGTCCTCCCGCTGGGCTCCTCCAGCCTCTGTCAGTGCCTTCGAGACCCTGGTCGCACATTTCGCTAGATTTTGTCACAGGTCTCCCGCCATCTGGTGGCAATACGGCTGTTTTGACCGTTGTGGACCGGTTTTCGAAGGCTACTCATTTTATCCCTCTGCCCAAATTACCTTCAGCCAGAGAGACAGCGGTTGCTGTCATCAATCACGTCTTTCGCATTCATGGCCTCCCGACAGACGTGGTTTCTGACAGGGGGCCTCAGTTTGTATCTAAATTTTGGAGAGAATTCTGTCATTTATTGGGGGCGACTGTAAGTCTTTCTTCTGGTTTTCATCCTCAGAGTAACGGACAAACAGAGAGGGCCAACCAAGATCTTGAACGTGTGTTACGTTGGAGTCAGCAGCTCCCATGGGTGGAGTACGCACACAATTCATTACCAGTGTCTGCCACGGGCCTTTCTCCGTTTCAGTGTAGTTTAGGTTACCAGCCACCAGTTTTTCCCAGTCTGGAATCTGAAAGCGCGGTTCCCTCTGCTCACGCCTTTGTCCAGAGGTGTCGACGCACTTGGAACAGGGCCAGACAGACCCTCCTCCAAGTGGGTGCGCGCACCAAGGCGAAAGCCGATCGCCACCGGTCTAAGCCTCCCGTTTACGTCGTCGGTCAAAAAGTGTGGCTTTCAACCAAGAATATTCCTTTGCGCTCCGTATGTAATAAACTTGCACCTAAATTTATTGGCCCATTCACTGTCATCAAGATCATTAGTCCGGTGGCAGTCCACCTCAAATTACCTCCAACGTACAGGAGAATACATCCCGTGTTTCATGTTTCCAAATTAAAGCCCGTTTTTCATGCGGCCATTAATCCGCCCATGCCGCCCCCCCATCCCCCCCCCCCCCCCCCCCGCCGCGTCTCGTAGATGGGGAGACTACCTATTCGGTTAAACGCATCCTGGACTCGAGACGGAGGGGGCGAGGATTCCAGTATTTGGTGGACTGGGAAGGTTACGGTCCAGAGGAGAGAAGTTGGGTTCCGGCTAGGGACATATTGGATCACTCTCTTATCGATGATTACAATCGCCAGGTTAGCTCTTCAGGGAGCACCAGGAGGTGCTCCTAGGAGGAGGGGTACTGTCACGGTTGCAGTTTTGTGCGTCATCCGGAGTGTTTGTTTTGTCACGTGAGTTTGTTTTGTTTTGGTCGTCCATGTGTATTTGTTGTGTCACATGTCATGACGCGACTCAGCTGTTCTGATTACCTGCCAGCTGAGTCTTATTATCTCGTCTATATATGGTCTACGTTTCTATGTTTTCCTTGTCAGTTCGTTGTTCGTTTATGTGTTTGCTTACGCATTTCTGTATGTGCTCAGGACTGAGAGGAGTGGCTGTTGGACCCCGTTTCGTCCTTCTGTTTCCTGCCTTCCCTACCCAGTTTTCCTTGTTTGGTTATAGTTTGATCACCCTGTTTCAGTTTATTTTGACCTTGTCAAATAAACATTGTCACTCACATCATTGGATCCTTATTGACTACTAGATACCGTAACAATATATACATATTATATATATATATATATATATATACATATTATATATATATATATATATATATATATATATATATATATATATATATATATATATATATATATATATATATTATAGGTGGGCATAGATTAATTTTTTTAATCTAGATTAATCTAGATTAATTTCAAAATTAATCTAGATTAATCTAGATTAAATGGCTCATTTGAATTCTGCCGAAGGTATTCAGAATATGTGTGCTACCCAAATAATAAGTCTTTGAGAACGGGTTTCTCAAGCCGGGTGTCGCATTAGACCAGTGTCTCATCTCCAAAATGTTTCCAAAATGCATCACAAACTGCTTGAGAAACTGTTCTACTATGATAATTGGTGATGAAAATAAATGATGTTCAATAAGATGTGTTTACTTACTTGTGTTTACTAACTGTTTATTCAGTTAAACATGAATGTTGAACTGTATGCCTACATAAGCTCCAAACATCGAATTCTGATGAGCTTATCAGACTAAAGTCAGCACTGAACTAAACAGAAATGGAATTAAGATGTGGAGTATGCAGATTTTAGTGGCATTATTGCAGTAAACACCGCGGTCTTTAGGACCTTTCGCCATATTTTCCGACAAGGTCCACACGCGGCTGTCAGAAAGGACTGCGCACACACATACACAAACACACACACACACACACACACATCGCGAAATGCGGAAGTTTTTTTTTTCTTACCATTTGGCATGCGTTATTAAACTCCATAACTCTCTCACCTGTCCTTACTCCGTATTTGCGTCTATATTACCCCAGTTTGTCACGAAGGAATAAATGAAAAGTGAAACTGCAGTTAGAGTCAGGCATCCTGCTGATTTGATTCAATAGAGCAGACGGCTCACCGATCAGGTATACATCCGCGTTAATATATCAAGGTGAAAGTCGTCATAGCTTGCGTAGAATAGACCCAGCTCCCAACCCAACTTTGAGAATAGATTAACGGCGATATTTTTTTTATCGCGCGATAAGAGTCTCGCGTTAACGCAGCACGTTAACGCCGTTAACGGCCCAGCACTAATATATATATATATGTATATATATATATATATATATATATATATATATATATATATATATATATATATATATATATATATATATATATATATGTATATATATATATATATGTATGTATATATATATATATGTATGTATATATATATATATATATATATATATATATATATATATATATATATATATCTGAATGTTTGTATTAAAGGACAAAATTTCATTACAAATAATATTTAAATATATTTTTACATTTTAATACAAGAATTGCTGTACTGTTAAGAAAATATAAAACTGTGTATGGAAAGCATCGTCAATGCACTGTGATGTGTGTGTGTATATATATATATATATATATATATATATATATATATATATATATATATATATATATATATATATATATATAAAAGGAAAAATGCTTTTAGGGAAAAACCCTACAGATGGCTTACTTACAGCTGTCTGAATAATAAGGTGAAATTAGGGAAAGCATTACACAATTAAATAAAATGTACCCTATTAAAACATCCCTTTTAAAGGGATAGCACAAACCAAAATAAAAATTCTGTTGTTAACTCGTCTGTATGTACAGTATTTCCAAACCCGTGAGAAAACGTAGTCTTTGGAAAACAATTTACTTTTCTATTTTCTGATTTTTGCCCCATCATTTAAGATCTGTTCACCAAAACTCTCATGTTTCAAAACAAAGCTTTAAAACAGATCTCAAAAAAGTGTTTTAAAAAAAAAATAAACAAATTTAAAGGCAGTTTAATTCAAGTCTTCTGTAGACACATGGCTGCTTTAAATGATGAACAGATTCCTCATTTTTTTGTCAAACGCCTGCCGTGTGTGCATCCTGGCTCAAAAGGTAGCAAATATCCTGCAAAACATTAAGTTTGATCAAGATGTTAACATGTCTGTACTGCAATTCAATAATGTGCCTAAAACACTGTAGAAATACTCTATGTCTTAACTCAATTTCTGTTTAGGTCAATCATGACAAAAATCTCTGTTTACATGATAAACTCTTAATCAGGGTATTGTCTTCATCTTATTCAAATCTCAATATTGGTGTCCATGTAAACGTACTGACTAATCAGTGAACAATGTTTAAAGTTTTCAAATATGAACACATAAGCTGAATCGTGCTTGCTTGATGCATGTGCACCAATCAGTTTCATTCATAAGCATCACATGCCACAAGAATGAGATTTGTTCTACCTGTTAAATCTGTTCTTCATAAAATGTTTGTCACTTCAGAAAAGTTGGACTGGACTGCTTAAATTTTTATCTCTTCAGTTTTAAAGTGAAGTTGAGTGAATAGTCTTTTAAGAAACCAAAATCTCTCAGATTTGAAAAAAAAGTACCTTCATTTGCTTTCTTAAAAAGATGAATGAACCTCTTGAAGGTTTGGAAGTAGATGAGATAGAATAAATGATTAGAGACTTTCAATTTTGGGGTCAACTAACCCTTCGTATTCAAACACTGTCCACTTGAGAAGATGTTCATTGTCTGCATAAATCAGGCCCAAAATGGATGTGTAAAATCCACTGATAAGCTAATTAGCAAACATTTAATGGGGAAATGATTGCCCACACTGACTGCGTCCAATACCTCTCCCCTTCTTCCTGCCAGAAATTTCAACGATCGACTTCAGGAACTGTGCGTCCCTCTTGAATATCAGTCACAGGGGAAGCGGAAAAAAAAAGTGCCTATAATGAACGGCTGGGTTTGAATGCATCAATCAATCAATGAATAAGTGCTCTAAAGCAGAAAGGGCTCCAATCAGGGCTCGCCATGCTGCAGCTGGCTGTACAGTTCAGAGCATTTGCTCTATTCCAGTCTCGCATCTGCTCCTTCAGAGACTGCACTGCCTGCCGAGTTAATATGGCCTCGGTAAGGGGCAAATAACGCCATTCACCCATCTTCCGTTTCCTGTTATCTCCTACATAAAGCCTTGCTATTCTCAGTATGCCGTACTGCCTCTAAAAAAGTTCTGTCACTTGCAAACAAAAGACATGTTCAGCTGTAATCATTAAAATCATAACTGGCAGCCAGAAAGCTGCAGCCGAGGCTGTTAGTGCTTCCATACCAGTGTTTCCCATTAACGCTAACACAGCAGGGGCAAAAAATATATATAGTGCTGTCATTTTAAAGCCATTTGAAGCTTCTGTCCACTATATCCTTCAACATCTTTCCATTGAATCTGTGCCTTTAAACGTGTGTGTTTTTGCGCAGGCTTTTAAACAGCAGATTTGTCTTACTTTAGCATCCCCAAATAGTCTATTTAGCTTTTGGTGCAAAGTGGCATCATTCTCGACAACTTAGTAGAGGTAAATAATGAGCAGAGAGATTTGCAGCGACGGCGTCCTGCGCTAGCACCCTGGATTTGCATGATTCATCTTTATTATGCCAATGTCTGGGACTCTTAAGGGCTTGACATCGGCTCGGCACACGCACTAAGTTCATTAGCAGGACAAGCTCTCCCCACAATCCACGGCAGGATGCTCATTACGTTAGTCTAAAGACCGTAGAGGTAGCGAAAATAGTCCTCGCGAGGTATTACGTCCTGTCGGGTGGATTTTTAAAGTGTTTAGAGGGATGAATCATCTGTGCATTGTGTCGGTACACAATATGTTTTCCATATTCCTAGCAAATGCCCAGAAAAGTGGTGCATTCGGGGATTTGTTTCATGTGCAGGATAGATTTGGGAGCAGGATTTATATGCACGAGAAGAGCGTTTTCGACTGTGATCTAATAACTTGTTTTAACTGACAAGCATTTTGTTCAGTCGCTGCATCATTGATGGTGTTCAATATTTTGTGCCCTGGAGCATATCATGTTACCACCTTTAAATCATCCTGCTAGTTCGAGGCCTGCGAGAGCAAGGGCACAAAGCGATTTGAATATCCTTAAGCACTACGGGTGCATGCTAGGCACAATCCCTGGCAAGCCATCAATCAGTCCTTTATGGGGAATGAGGGACTTTATGGTAAATGCTAAATGTGATGGGAGGGAAATTACTTTGAGGTCTGCCTAGCTTAGTTCAAATCCCCCCTCTTTCCTTCTTCCTCGCTGAAGAAAGACTCAACTAATGACATATCATTTGTGCCGCATAGATGATCCAGCATTTTGAATCCCAGTGAGTGTCAACTTGTATTTACAGATTTTTCAGAGCGGATTTACTAAACAGTTTTTAGGCAAGACGTTTCAGCACAAAACCCTGTGTGTTATTTACACATCACCCGCAATCCAGTCTAACTAGAGACGAGATGCACTGAAGTAGCGTGATGGTGAATTTAAATTGCATTATTGGTGTTCTTTTCAGCACCAACAACTACACTCAAAAAATAGGTGTTTGCTGTTTATTCAAACTACTTACTTAAAATGAGCTAAAACACAATTCTTGATTTTTTTGGGAGGAACTAATAAGTTAACTTAATTCCTTAATGTTGTCCCAACACAAATCGATTGTGCGGAACCCAGCATTTTTTACAGTTTAATTTCTGTACAAGTTTTTTAACTCACAGAAAACTCACAGTTTGGTAGCATTCTTGTGGCCAGTAAAATATAAAATAAAATATAAATAATAATAATCAAAACATTTAGTATTTGTGCAAAGAAAATTTACTTTTCAGAAAATGTTTTTGTCAGTTTGTTTTGTACTGCATATACAACTATGAAAAAATGATGAGATCACTACTGTTTCTCTGGATTTACCAGGTATGAATGCAACATAGGCTCTTTCTGAAAACGTAGCCCTATAAACATGCTTGGGGATCTCGAATTATGTAGCCAGAGCTATGTATGGCTGCATTTCCTCTTTAAAACGAACGCTACGAGGCATATGATGCCGTTCCTTTTCTCGCTTACCAGCTGACCGATTACCTCCGTATGGATGAATTTTGCACTGTTACCGATTTGTCCGGTAGCTCAGCATGTACGTGGGCAGACTTGAAACACCGAGTGGAGTTGACCGCGACAACGGGGTTCAAGTCCGATTAAGAATAGTTGCAGAAAGCAGGTGAGACAAAAACAAAAAATAAAATAAACAAGTAAATAATTAGGTAAAAATTAAAGTAATGAAGCTTTTCTTTTTTTGGATTGCTTTTTAAAACACTGCAGTTGGGTTTAGGGAAGGGGGTGGTCGGGTCAATAGCTGCTTTTTAAAACACTATTGGTTTGAGTTGGGGAAAGGGGAAAGTTGTGGTTAATCAGTCAGTTGGTCAGTCAGTCAACAGCGGCCTCTGGTGGATTTACGTGAGAACAGCAGGCGCGAATGGCACTCCCAAAAGAAATTTGAGATCTGAAAAAGCGTACACAGCGCCCTCTGGTGGATTCGTGATAACAAAAACTGCAAAAAAAAAACGTAGCTCCTGGGACGTATTTGACTCTCCAGAAATGTATATAGGGGTACGTAATCAGAAGGTGCCTGGGTTGTATGATTGAGTAAAATGTTAATATTTGTTTTATCCAGTCTGATAACATTTCTTCCAAATTTCAAATAAATAATAACTTACAGCATCTTAAAATTATGCATTTAGTTTCATTTATATTTGTGCAGAAAAAGGCAACTGGTAAAATACATGATCACCAAATAATGCTTTTTTTAAACACTTCTCAAGTTAAAGCACTGATATTGTGTTGTCTAACAAGGATAATAAACTTCTAAAAACATGCCTGTAATAAAGGCTGCTGGCTCCCCGGCCTTCGGGAAGTAGTAAGCGGAGAACTAGCGAACTTTAAATAATTTTAATAATTATATAAACATAAAACAAACTATTAAGATGTATTTGTATTTATTTTATTATTATTATTATTTTATTTTGTTTATTTTATTTGTTTATTTTCAGATGTTGATTGTTTTATTTGGGGATTGTTTTATGGGTTGTCATAAAATGTAAAATGCTATTTGCAAGAATAAAAATTCCATGACAAAAAAAAAAAAAAAAAAAAAAAGATTAATTAATACTTTTATTACTCTAACTTATTAAGGATGGCATATCCTAAGCCACAGCTGTCAAAGCCAGTTCCTGGAGGGCCAGAGCACTGCAGAATTTAGTTCCAACCCTAATTAAACACAGCTAATCAAACTAATTGAGTCCTTCAGGCTTGTTTGAAACCTACAGGTAAATTTGTTGAAGCAGGGTTGGAACTAAACTGTGCAGAGCTGCGGCCCTCCAGGAACTGGCTTTGACACCTGTTTCCTAAGCGATAGTAAAGACAATTATAACGCTACAAAACTTTTTTTAAAATTTTGAATAATTATTATTTTGTTGAACTTAAATATTGAATCTTGGAGGAAAACAAAATCAAATTGATAACACAAACAGTGTATAAAACCCCTTAGCTGCCTTTATAACAAAAAGTTGGTCTTAGTTGTAATCTGATTTGTCATATCTACCCAAAATCACTACTCCTATAACATGATCAGTTACCAACAACAGCGTCCACATAAATACGATGTATGCTAAGACACGTTCAGTTCGATGCTTTGATGCAGAGAAACCAAGGATGCACTCTTGATCTGCTCCAAATGCTCCTCCAGTGATTACCTGCAGTCTCCCAAACTGCTGCACCCTGCTGGGCAACGCTCTAGATGAAGTAGCTCCTAGATGGGAGCTGGCACTTCAAACGCAGACGGAGTACGGCAAGGTTGTCGAAGACTTAATTGTGGCGGAGAGCCTGTGGTTCTGCATGCGCCACAGACGCCAGGCCCAATTAACCAGGCGTACACAGTCTGCCAATCCATAAGGGACGAGACGTGGTTGATTCGCCGTTTGCTCTTCTCTGACTAATGGATCGATACAGAGACTGGGCCTGGGAGACACACGTGTGGCGGAGAGGCTGATGTGCCACCTGATACCATCTGCATGCGTGTTGCACCTGCTATCTGCATGGCTTTTTCCTGCTTCACACTGGACGGACAGCCTTATTCTGTTAATTAAAGTGATGAATATATTAAGTATATGAGTTAATAATATATCTAGGCTTAATTGTATTAAATGTGCTCTTTTGGTGTATTTCAGGTGTAAAATTCCCAAGTGTATTTTTTTAAAGCAGATAAAATAATATTGGTGAAATAAAAGGCAACATAAATGTACTTAAGACAGTACTGTTTCGTAACACTTTTAACAAGTGCACATAATAACGTTTATATTTATAATACATTTTAATCATTGTTTTAATAATCTTTCTAACTGGCAGCACGGAGGCTCAGTATTTAGCACTGTTGCCTCACAGCAAGAAGGTCGCTGATTCAAGTCCCAGTTCGCATGTTCTCCCTGTGTTCGCATGGGTTTCCTCTGGGTGCTCTGGTTTCCCCCACAGTCCAAAGACATTTGGTATAGGTGAATTGAATAAACTAAATTGGCTGTAGTGTATGAGTTTGTGTGTGAATGCGTGTATGGGTGTTTCCCAGTACTGGGTTGGGGCTGGAAGGGCATCCATTACATAAAACATATGCAGGAATAGTTGGGGGTTCATTCCGCTGTGGTAACCCCTCATAAATAAGGGACTAACCCGAAGGAAAATAGATGAATGAATAATCTCTCATGCTTTAAATTAATACACTTATTTTGATGTGTTGTCTAACCATGTAAAGTAGAAAAAAAAATGTAACTGTTGTAATTAGAATGTTAACTGTAGTGCCTTGACAAAATGTAATAGGGATGCACCAAAGAAAAAGAAAAAAGGCAGAAAATATGAGCCAAAAAAAGGCTATGCTGTGCCTCATGGCTTTCACACTGGAGGCAGAAAGCAATGCGCTATGAAACCCATTCATTTCAAAGGGAAAATTGACACACAGCAGTCAAATTTTAAAAAAACTATATATTCTGCTCTCTGGATATTTGTTCATATAATTCTATATATCTGTGTATGTAGCATATATGGTCACTGTAAAAGCAAAGCCTTCTTGAATAATGTGGCGTCAGGCATTTCTATGAAGTATAATAAGGGCTATTCATCGGTGGCAAACGCCAGTCTGTTTAGGTCTACTGCATAGAGAATACAACTGTCTGGCGCAGGAGCTTAGAGAGAATCACTTGAGCTCTACAGATGCTCATAATGGCTGTCACTCACAAGTTCTTTCAGTCAAGCAACCAACATAAAACACAGTCAACAAAACTGTTTAATTATCAATATTGACATGATTTTTTATACTAAAATATATTCCACAATTGATTTCCCTGTACTGGGTTGCAGCTGGAAGGGCATCCGCTGCGTAAAACATATGCCGGAATAGTTGGTGGTTCATTCCGCTGTAATGACCCCTGATAAATAAAGAACTAAGCCGAAGGAAAATGAATGAATAAGTTCCGTAATTGGTTTAAGAGGAGGTACATTTTTACAATAATAAAGTTAGTGGAAAAAAGCTTTGTACATTAATACTGCTATTAAGAAACCACAAAATTTATGAGCACAATCTAACACTAGCATCACTCAAACAAAGATGGCCAGGTGGACATCAGCCGATGGCGTGGGAGATTGGCTCATTGATTTGTAATGAATATCCACAAGCTTTCCTTCATCCCCTCAAGTGGGTTGAAAGCCTTTATTGTGGAGTTAAACATTAACAGCATCCTGATAATGTCTCACAGCCCACTTACAGGCGTCACCAATGTATTTGGTGGTGAAACCCCAGCTGTGTGTCTTGGTGGACAAGCAAAGAAATCTACATGAAAGCACCGTGGTGGCTCTGAAAAGCAGTATTGACATGAAAATGGCATTCTGCCTGTAATGAAAACTGCCACAGATGGGGAGGTGGCCATTCATAACCTGTCTCGCCGGAGAGGCATAATCATATGACGACGTGAGCTGTCGGTTCAATAATATACAGTTTGGGGTATTAAAAAAACGGTGGAAATGGAGTTCAAATGGAGTGGAAGCTTGTCAGAACACTGAGGCTGAGCGGGCATGCAGGTGCTTTTGAGCACCACGGATGTTTAGCGCATCAGACAAGCTCTTGAGCGAGATGAGGAGCAGGCGAGAAAGGGGAATAGGCATATATACACACACACACACACACACGCACGCCAAAACGCAAAAGAGCTTCTGAAGCGAATGAACACAACCGGAGAGAAGTGGCGCTGGGGAAAAAAAGCGATTGGGATACACACTTCACAAGGCTGTGGAAGCGTCAGGCGTGCCTCAGAGACTGGGAGAGAGAAAGAAAGAAAGAGCGAGCGCGTGATAAAGCTTTACCATCGCCTCGGCACCTGGAAACTGTCAAAGCCTGATTCACAACTTCTGTCCTAAAGGAGGGGCAGACGCACAGGCACAATAACACTCATTTTCACGCAAGCGCTGCTAAAAGGAGGCTTTAAGGAGGGTCTTCATGCACTGAATGGCTCTTGATGAGAGTCTGGGGCTCACTGCAATAGGTTAATCACTGGTAATGAAAAAAAAAGCAGGTGTTGAATATTTGCAGTTCCTGCACATGATCATCAGAACTCGGCAGCGTATGCTTTAATTAATAGTGATGTCCCTCTCTTGCAAGATTTTTTTTTCCTCTCCCTTCTGTTTATTTTTGCTTTTTTTCAGACTTTTTTTTTCTAAAGCCATGAAGCACAACTGATTGCATCGGATCACCAAGAGCAAATTGCTTTTCCTCGGCAGAAGAGGCAGAGGATGGTGGGGGTGATGGTGGGGGGATAGAAGGAGTTTGTCGTTTATCAGCGGCTCAAAACATTTGGGGGCCCTTCAGCTGGGTTTTGGAACGGTAGTAAAGAGATATTTAAGTGTAAAGCCCAAGCACACTCAAAGGTCACTTTTCAAACGGAGAGGAAATACTTGACATTACACAACCTGAAGTCTGAATGTGTTTGCAATATATATTTTATACGGGTCTAGACTAAAAACAAAATAACAATGGAGCTATAAAATCAAACATTTATGAGCCAAATAACCAATTTGGCCAATTACGATGGTTACTCTGCCTGTCTAACATTTTTTCTTCATTAGAGGTGATTAAACCTTAATATTGCACTAAAAATCAATTTTCTTTCTACAAAATATGAATTTAAAAACACTATTTTTGTGTGTTTGAAAACACTAGCTAAACACATCCAATTTCATTACATTTTTGAATATTTTTTTTATGCATAAGACAAGACTCAAAGAAGAATGAGCTGGGAACATCTCTGAATGATTCAATGGGTGCGTTAAGGCCAGCTGTGTGATTTTTTATAATCCTGAATGATTGTAGCATGTCAGACTGCACGAACATGGCTCCCATGTCACACTGTAAGATCTCAGCTGTCATAAAGTCAGACTGAACGACAATGAAGATGCGCCAAACACGAAAGAAAACGCCCCTGGAGTTTGACGTCATCCACCCGTGACACTTTGACTGTCCCGTGTTTTGAAATGATTTCTCACAGCAAATGTAAACAATCTGCTTTGCACACAACGTGTCTCAATAATAAAACCAGGAAGAAAAAAACTGTATTGATATTTCCCCGTAGTCATTTGAATAGCTGCAAGGATTTCGTCATCAAATTCAGAGCACCTATTGGTTCTTGGATTGACGCTCATCGCAGTAGGCATGGACCAGTATATGATTCTGATGGTATGATAACCTTGGATAAAAATATTACGGTTTCACGATATTGTGATTACTGCTCTAATATATATATATATATATATATATATATATATATATATATATATATATATATATATTCTTTTTAGATGTCTGAGTAGAAAACTACATTTTTTTTTCCATTTGAACACAATATAATTTATTTTGAGAAACATTTAAAATAGTTTGGAACAGTAAACATGTCAGGCTACATAATTCAAATGGATCATTGACTTCTGCTGTCTTCATTATTTTCAACAGCAGATTTCTTTACAATTTAAAATGACATCTTTGGATATCTTTTCTGCTGGAGACAAACAAAAAAAATGTAAAACCTCATACACATACTATAGCAACAGTATAACAGAAAATGTTGGCGGTTTTAAAACCTTCACTTTTCCAAACTACGATATACTTTGAAAACGGTTATTGTCCCATGCCCACATCACAGCTGTTGTCACACTGCAGGAAAGTGTCTGAAATGATACGACCAGAACTGCATTGGAGGAAAAATCTGATTGCAACGGGCATTAAGCGGCTGTCTTTGAACATGTCAAACTAATGATCAAAGATCACAGATTTTAGCCTAAGATTTCAGAAATCTTTTAGGATTTCCCAAATTTGTCTCAGATGACAAAATTGAGGCTAAAATCTCACAGTGTGAGCAGGGCTTTAGCTAACTTTTTTGTCAGGCTTGTTATTTTGACTGATAAAAATGGTTAAAAAGACAAATTTGTTTACAAAGCAGACATAATCTAAAAAAAACCTATCATACCTGATTCAATTTAATAACTAAAAATTCATTACAAATGTATTACATCTTCCTGTGTTCACATGGGTTTCCTCCGACTGCTCCGGTTTCCCCCACAGTGCAAAGACATGCAGTATAGGTGAATCAGGTAAACAAAATTGGCCGTAGTGTATGAGTGTGTGTGTGAATGCAATAGTGATTGGGTGTTTCCCACCCACTGTGCAGAACATATGCTGGAATAGTCGGCGATTCATTGCGCTGTGGTGACCCCTGATAAATAAGGGACTAAGCTGAAGGAAAATGAATGAATGATTCATTACATTTTACTGACTCAACAAGGAGCTTATTCAGAATTAATTTGTTCATTATAATCTCTGACAGTTCTCAGTAGTCAGTTTTGAACACCTTTGCATGATTCACTAAAAATGTGTGTGCTTTAATCTGCTAATTAAAAACCTGATTCATTACAATTTCTACTAGTTCAATAGAAAAACTGCTTCATACGAGTCATTTGTTCATAAATCAAACATGACTCAGTGAAAGAATCAGTTGATAACATGTCTGAATGATTCACCAAACATAACTAATACGCCAAATAAAAAAATATTAATTTAATTTTGGGGATGATTCAATAATAAAAAACTGGTTTAAGAACAAGCAGTGAACAGTTCTGAAGAATCATTAGTAAATCTGTATAATAGTGATTCAACTTGTTAAAATTTTTTTTAAAAATCTCATAAGACATCGAAATTAGACATTGTGGCTCCTGCACCAGATGATATCTGGATGAATGACTCTTACAGTCTCAGTCTGTGCCAGACTTTTCAGCCTAAACACATCTGACACCGTATTTGATGCCTAACATGATATCTAATATAAGATTCCATATTCTATTTAAATTTAATCTATCTGATCATTTCAGTTTAAATCTCTCCTCACCTGTCTCACAATTCTGCGGTTCATGCGTACAAACATAATCTCGCCAACCCTGTGCATGATAAAAGCTGGGGGACGGGTCTGTGAATTCAATCACTCTGGATTTATTTAATAAGAGGTTTAATCTATAAAACATGCTCTCGCCGCAATTTCCACCCATTCGTTTTCTGGACGAGGACAAGAATGAATTAAACTGTAAACTATAATGTGCTTCCTAGACTGCAATAGAATGTAAGGTGAAAAAGCAGGACGGGCTGAATTACGGAAGGGGCAGGACAAGGACATAAAACACAATTACACCCCATGCTCCTGCCATGGCCGGTGATTAAAACAGGCCATAAAGACAAACATACATACATTGCGAGTTAAAGAATGAAAGCACAGTGGCGATGCTTGCCATTTTTAGCAAGGCAAATGGAAAAACCAGCACAAATGGGCAACAACATTCCCATTTCTTTTTGTGCCAAGCGAGCATGATGCGCATGCGAGCGCGATGTTGCACTACAAAACAGCATGGGAATCATTAGGAAAGGATATAGACTATGGCATATTCAGGTCAAGAGCAAACATTAAGACTAGACTGCAAAAACACGAGTTTTATAATTAGACTCAAGCCTGTCAGACTCCTGGGCTACATTAGGCTTGCTCCTCATCCTGATATAGCCTGTATCCGTTCTAGTAGGACGAGTTCAGTAAGGCAATTGCGTGATTTCAATCTCATCTCTACATCTGAACTCCCCTACTTTTCCATCTTTACCATCTGGCCTCTGAAAGCCTGACAATGTCATTGATCATCTCGCTTGCACAGATGTTCAGACGTAGCAGCTACAAAGAAACTTCAAATGCACTTTAAGTGGGTTAGTTAGGGTATGATGGGAAGAGCAGGTCATGTATTCCAGAGCAAGCATTGTGGGTGCATATTAGTGGTGTGTAGTGGTGCTCTAAAATAAGGCAGCAAAGTAGTCCTCATCTGGGGTTTTTTGGTTATTGTTAATAATGTTTTTACTTTGTATTCTATTGTAAATGAATATTCCAGTTAGGTAACATTTTCCAGATTAAACCATGTCCGAACTGAAAAAAGAAAATTATTTCAGTATGTTAATGTACTTCCAGGCGGTTCATTCCACTGTGGCGACCTCTGATAAATCAGAGACTAAGTCGAAGAAAAATTAAAATGATGTCGTTCCAACTGAAAGTAATATTAAATAGGGGCGGGACCTTCTATTTGTGCATCAATTCCTCATAGCAAACTAATGGTAAAAGAGGGAAAACACAAATGTCCGTTAGCAAAAATAAATATTGTAACCAAGTACATGTACTTAACAGCCACCTGGGGCCTCATGTACTGTATATGAGCATGGTAATCAGTCAGTCTGATTCTAACAAATGTTGCCAAATTATATAAACATCCAAGCCATGTACGGTATGTAACCTGTATTATCATACAGCTCATTGGCTAGGCAATCCCATATCATGAATACACTGATGACACACAAATTACACTCATAGCGATTTTGAAAGGAAGCTGATCACCAAAGCATTTGCACACACGCATCTTTGTATTTTCTATCTTTTTCTATTTGATCTATCTTCAGATGTTTAGTTTACATCCACAAATATGAACATTAGGCTCTAGCTCTAGCAATTATTGAATGCTCACCATGCAGTTCAGTCATGCCATGAACCATCTTCTTTGAATGATTATCAGGTTAATTGACGCATTGTGTGTGCAATGCTTCACAACTTCATCTGTTCATCGTGAATCATCTGTTGAACTCCGTCCCAATCTTCACAAATACTGCAAAATACCTATTGGAACCCACATGGACCCAAGATTCTCAGAGAAATCAGTCAAGTTTGGTGAAGGAAAAATCATATATGCTGCGTACGCGCAAAAACTTTGCGTACGCCAGATTTCACGCTCACGTTTGGATTTACTAACGATGAAATTAATGTGAGAATGTGCGTGGGTCCATGCCAACTTCATGTCTGGCGTACGTGTATTTCTTGTGTGTGTTTGTTTTACTTACACTGGCGACTCCTAGAGGCAATTATGTTAAATTGCACACTACAAAGTATCTTTGAGCCGTGCAATGCCAGCTGTATGGGACAGGATCATCCGCATGTCTAGCAGGTATATAAGGTTTCCATACCTTGCAGTTGACCAGCCAAACATTAAAGCGCAATTTGCAGCGATCGCCGGTTTTCCCAATGCAATCGAAGCGATTGACTGCATGTACATTGCTATAAAGGCACCATCTGAAGACGAATTTGCATACGTGAATCGGAAACATTTGCATTCAATAAATGTGCAAATAATATGTGATGCTCAAATGCGCTTAACAAATATTGTAGCAAAGTGGTCTTGGTCAACCCATGATTAATTAATTCTCACAAACAGCATGGTTAGGATGAGGCTTCAAGGTGGCAGGGACTCGGTGAGTTGTAGAGCGGGCGTTTGGGCAGCTGAAATGCCGGTGGCGCTGCCTTGATAAGAGCGAAGGGGTGCTGCTATACCGCCCTAACAAAGTGTTCCTCTAATACATCCTGTCTCCCACAGACACGGATACTACTCTAGACAGTAAAGTGTCGCCCACAATTGAAGCAACTCTCTCCTCAAAGGGTGTTAGTTCAGCATCCCCTGTTCGTCTACACTTTGACGGTGCACCTTTACATCAGACCTTTTCTTTTTTAATTCACTCACAGTGCGATGTTCAGACCCCACTGCATGAACCGCGTCAGCTAAACTCTTCCACTCTATTTTTTTTTTCTTTTGTTATTAATTCCGGAGGACAAACTTGCAAATAACACAGTTTTTCTCTAGTCTACCTCTGATAGGAGCACCTCCGATTCACATTCTGTGAAGTTTCTCTTTTTGCTTGCTTTTGCCATTGCTTTTTCGTTTGGTTTTGCCAAAGTAGAGTCATTACCATATTTATTAGGGGGAGGAGGCAGGGAGGGGTTTTGCGCTCGTGCACGTGCGCTCAGTTTCACGTTAATTCGGATGTACAAAGAGAATATGCGTAGGATTTCGTGTATGCAGTGTTTCATACATCTGAATTTTTTACTGCATACGCACATTTACAGCTTTGTCTGTACACAATGTTTTAGTATGAACTCAACGCAAGTCTTAGTACATGAGGCCCCTGTTCTGCTGAGGTCACCCTAGTTTGGTAACCCATGTCATTTCTGATAGAACCACATTTAGGATATTAAGGACAATGCGTTGTCTTATCTTAACTACATATGGAGTGGAAAGCTGGTTGTATTGAGTGGGCGGGGCTGAGAGCCGTGGGAGCAGGATGAGGCCATGGCTTGAGTGATAATGTAAGCACCTGTGTCGCGCACCGGCCTCGAGTCCCAAGGAGGATTATAAAAGGAGGAAAGACAGCAGTGGAAGACGAGATGGGACCAGGCTTGGACATTTTGTTTTACTTTTGCTTTCAGTTTGGAGGCAGATTCCATGAGAAGCTGCCGTCTGTTTTATTTTTCAATATTAAATATTTAAAAGTTCATTGGTTCTCCGCCTCCTTCTTCCCGATGGCCATCTAACTTTATTACAGTGGTATTACAGAAACATCCTAACTTGAAAAAATTACTAAAAACTGTGTTCATTTCAGGGCAACCCAACAGCTGTCATTACTTCCAAATTATCTGAAAGCTAACAGGAAAAGTGCTTATAATTGCGCTGTCCAACATTGGTATTACATGTATTGATGATTGAAAATGAAGAACAAAGATGTTTATTGGAAGAAAGACTATTGAAGGTGGACCCTGAAGATGTTTTACATTTCTTATAAGTAATTACAGACTGCCATGCAACATGATATTATAGTTAGCTCAAGAACCGCAACCAACATTACTGAGACCAATAGGTGTCATGTAGCATTTATAGTGCAAGTGACTAATGCTTTACGCTTTTTGTTGTTTTTCGTCAGTTTTATCCATTTTGTTTAGGCTAACTCATTAGCAGCTTGCGAACAGCTATATAGCTTGTTGGTTGCTTGGTAACAGACTTGAGAGTGGAACTGGATAATATCGTTTAAAATTTCCTAACTAGAGAGATATGATTTTGTAAGATGGGATAAGAAACACAAATTACGTTAAGATTTGTTTCTGTAAATACAAATTTTGCGAAGAATAATAATCTAAGATAAGAAACTTTTTATAATATGCCCCCTGGTTTTGATCAAATGTATAGAAAGAAACGAACCAGACAAGCTTTATAATGTGGAGCCACAGATCCACGCATATACCTGACAATGGTACACTGAAAAAAATTTATTCACTGGATTTATCATATTTTTTAGGTAAATGGTTACAAACAAATTATATTGGCTAAATTAAATATATATATATATATATTTAGTAATGTTCAAGTTAATTTGTTAGTTTACATTCAGCCCATATAAATTGTTTGTAACCACTTCCCAGCAAGCACACAACGTCATAAGATGTTATTATTAGGTAAGGTTTAGGTTGTGATGTCAGATAACCAAAATTCAATATCTAGCCAGTGTCTAAGGACAACGTTATTTTGATGTCCAATAACGACATCAAATGACGTTGATATTTGGTTGTTTTTAAGTTGTGTTGGAAAGTGATCAAAATCCAACATTTAGCCAACGTCATAAACCAACCTTATATTGACGCCAAATATCTTTATTCACCAGGTATGGCAACCAAATGTCAGTCTGATAGACATCATAGTGGTAACGTCCACACAACGTCAAGCTGTAACATCATTAGACGTTGATATTTGGTTGATTTTAGATTGCATGTTGACAGAAGCCTGACATCGAGTTCTGACGTCAACCCGACATTGTGGTACACCGTCAATTTGACGTCATGTTGATGGCCTGTGCCTGCTGGGTTACCTTAAAAAGTTTAGTAAATCCAATAAGCCTTTTATTTCAGTGTACTTTGTAAGTGTTTACATCGTTTTGGCCACATTTTGTTCTAAAAGACATTACAACATATCCACTTTAGGTATATCAAGGTCTTTATTTTACAATAATTTATTTATACTATGGATCCAATTTTTAAAGAGAGGCACCATTTCGCTTGCCTCAAAGAAAATGCCCCTATTCTTATGTGCCAGCTGTGCTGACGGTGGGAAGCGGGACACCCTGGCAGCATCCAGATTTCTCCCAGCAGCACTGTCTGCTGAGCCCCGTCCCAGCTGACCATTCGTCAGCATTACGGAGGTGGCAGGTCTGCCAGGGTGGCCGTGGGAGGCCATCCAGCCCAGCGGCCGACTCATTTATCAGGGTCGTAATAAAGACTAGAAGAGGAGAAGCTTAAGCAGCTCCTGCCGAACCACAGCTGAGCAAGAGGGTCAAGAGGTCAAGCTGACAATCACTCACCTCTCAATCCTTCTTCTCTAGCACTGCCTGAGCCGACACAGGGCGCTGATAAATTGCTGATTGAGTGATATTGCTTGATCCTAAAAGACAGGGTGCGAGCCTAATGGCTTCTCAGAGCAGGATGAGTTGCATTGAGAGAAAGTGTGGCCGATTCTCCCCCTGGTGCTTAAGGTAATGGAGTCAGGCTGTGGCACTCACCCTCCTCCAGGCCTGATTTCGGCTGGGTTGACTAGAATGGTGGTTAAGTCGACCCATCACTGACACTCTTATTCTCTCGGTGAAGACCTGGGAAGTCTGATCTTACACACTGGCAGAGCACAGACAGGGCTATGTTACTTGCGCTGCTCAGAGAGCATTCTGCCCTACAGTCATACCTTAAATGTGGATTTTAAAGCCACTGTGTTTGCTAAAATGTAGCTAAATATGAACTGCAGCTACCTCGAGGATTTCAGTTTAAACGTTTGATGAATGAGACAAGAATTGTAGGACTTAAATGCAAATAGTGAAAAATTTAACTGAAGTCGGGCGACACAGTGGTTAGCACTCCAGCCTCACAGCAAGAAGGTTGCTGGTTCGAGTCCCGGCTAGACCAGTTGGCAATTTTGTGCGCAGTTTGCATGTTCTCCCCGTATTCCTACGGGTGCTCCGGTTTCCCCCAAAGTCCAAAGACATTCACTATAAGTGAATTGATGAACAAAACTGGTAGAGTATGAATATGTGCGAATGACTGTGTACTGTATGTGTGTTTCCCAGTACTGGATTGCAGCTGGAAGGGCATCCACTGTGTAAAACATATGCTGGAGTAGTTGGCGGTTCATTCCGCTGTGACAACCCTTGATAAATAAGACACTAAGCCGAAGGAAAATGAATAAAAGAATGATAAATGAAGGCGATGCAGTGGCGCAGTAGGTAGTGCTGTCACCTCACAGCAAGAAGGTCGCTGGTTCGAGCCTCGGCTGGGCCAGTTGGCGTTTCTGTGTGGAGTTTGCATGTTCTTCCTGCATTCGCGTGGGTTTCCTCTGGGCCCTCCGGTTTCCCCCACAGTCCAAAGACATGCGGTACAGGTGAATTGGGTAGGCTAAATTGTCCGTAATGTGAATGAGTGTGTATGGTTGTTTCCCAGAGATGGGTTGCCGTTGGAAGGGCATCCGCTGCGTAAAACATGTGCCGGATAAGTTGGCGGTTCATTCCGCTGTCGCGACCCCAGAATAATAAAGGGACTAAGCCAAAAAGAAAATGAATGAATGATAAATGAAGTTTTTTTTTCAAAATAAAAGTCTTTCTACTTCTACTAACTGAAATTTATCAGCAATAAATGTGAAAACCATTTATATGTAATTTGTACATTTGTGAGTATAGCAAAATGTTAGCAACATGTAGAAGGTAATAAGCATATTTTGTTGAATAAAATGTGAAAATCACTTTAAATGGACTAATTCTAACCGGCTTTTTTCTCACAACTGAAAACTGCAATTTTAGATACTTCAAGGAAATAACAAAAGGCAAATAAGCTTTTGGTTTACATAACAGATTTGTGGCAACAATGATAGAGACAGAAATGTTGTTTTAGGCATTTAGCTTTTTGAAATAATCTTATTATGCACCAACGCACTAATACAATGTTGTCTAAAAAATTCTTTATATATAAATAAAATGGATTTTCATTTTTGAAATAACGTTTAGAAGAATACATTTACTGTAAGTGAGCCTTGAATGATGGAAAATGTAGCCTAATTGTAAACAGTACGCACAATTAAATACCTGACCAATAACAATATATATTTTTTGAAGGTGAAAATGCACTGCTGCTACCAGCTACCTTTTTATTTTTGATGATGATGGTGATGAATGAAAAAATGGTGTGGTTTTTATATACACTTACCGGCCACTTTATTAGGTACACCTTACTAGTACCAGGTTGGACCCCCTTTTGCCTTCAAAACTGCCTTAATACTGTGGCATAGATTCAACAAGGTACCAGAAATATTCCTCAGAGATTTTGGTCCATATTGACAAGATAGCATCACACAGTTGCTGCAGATTTGTCAGCTGCACATGCATGATGCAAATCTTCCGTTCCACCACATCCCAAAGGTGCTCTATTGTATTGAGTCTGGTGACTGTGGAGGCCATTTTAATACAGTGAACTCATTGTCATGTTTAAGAAACCAGTCTGAGATGATTTGCGCTTTATGACATGGTTATCATGCTAGAAGTAGCCATCAGAAGATGTCGCGTTGACAGGATCCTCAATTGGTACTAATGGGCCCAAAGAGTGCCAAGAAAATATCCCCCACACTATTACACCACCACCACCAGCCTGAACCGTTGATACAAGGCAGGATGGATCCATGCTTTCATGTTGTTGATGTCAAATTCTGACCCTACCATCCGAATGTTGCAGCAGAAATCGAGACTCATCAGACCAGGCAACGTTTTTCCAATCTTCAATTGTCCAATTTTGTTGAGCCTGTGCGAATTGTAGCCTCAGTTTCCTGTTCTTAGCTGACAGGAGTGGCACACGGTGTAGTCTTCTGCTGCTGTAGCCTATCTGCCTCAAGGTTCGACGTGTTGTGCATTCAGAGATGCTCTTCTGCATACCTCAGTTATAACAAGTGGTTATTTGAGTTACTGTTGCCTTTCTATCAGCTTGAGCCGGTCTGGCCATTCTCCTCTGACCTCTGGCATCAACAAGGCATTTGTGCCCACAGAATTGCCTCCCACTGGATATTTTCTCTTTTTCTGACCACTCTCTGTAAACCCTAGAGATGGTTGTGTGTGAAAATCTGGCACCAACAACAATGCCACATTCAAAGTCACTTAAAACATCTTTCTTCCCCATTCTGATGCTCGGTTTGAAGTACAGCAGATTGTCTTGACCTTGTCTATATGCCTAAATGCAATGAGTTGCTGCCATGTGATTGGCTGTAGGACAGGTGTACCTAATAAAGTGGCCGGTGAGTGTATTTTGTCAACTCCTAAATTTGTGTTGAAGATAGGAAATTATTTTGAAGGACAAATTAGTGAAGGTCATTTTACATAATATTAATATTAATATTAACCACAGAATGTGTTTTACATTTAAATATTTGTCGTCTCCTCTGTTCGGTTCTACTGGTTAATAGATTTCTGTCTAATAGTGTAAAGTCATTCCACAGCAAAGACTCCACTAAAATCTTAATGTTGCACCACAGCAGCATCTGGTAAAGCTAGTAAAGATTCCCCCAACATCTATAAACCAGCAGCTCAGCCATGACAATCTGTGCACTTGATTTACAGTATATCCATTGTGCATGCAAATCAACATTCATTGAATTGATGTCCACTTATATTGCATTAAAACGTCTTTGCAAATGCACCATACAAATATGCTTAGGCACAGCTACAGCCTGTAACCAAGAAACTATTTTTCAATATATCATTTAGCTATTTTATCATTTGCTCACAATGCCGTGAGTGAGCAGTGGGGGTGTCTTGTATGCCAGCGAAGCTCATTTAAAAAGCATTCATACTTACTAATGCACCATTGCATTGTTCAAAACATCCGTAACATGAGTCACATATTTTTTTTTTTTTACACATTAACATTAGTCTCTGACTGGATGCGTTTCCCACTAAATGTGTATTTACATCAGCGTCTATCACAGCAGGACATCGCAGACCTGAGCAAATTGACCCAGTGACCCTTCTGTGTTTCTTATATAGCCCATCATCCATTTGTGAGTGGTGGGCTTTTGCTTTTAGCCTGCCGTCTGTGCTCAGTGTGCAATGATGGAGCTGTGCATTAGTCAGAGTGCTTTTCAAGGTAAGAGCCATTCAGAGCGCAGACCTAAAGCCTCATCACACCGTCCTGAAGGTGACTGATCGCAAAAAACTGACTCATACACCTCTCCAAGCTAAGAGGTCAATGCTCCAATAGTCAATATATGATCAATACTGAACTAATTGTAATTAGTAAAGACAGACACGATGAGTCTGAAGACCTGTTAACACTTGGATTGATGAAATCCTAAACTGAGAAACATTTTGAGCTTGTTTACTTTTGAACACTTCCACAGGTAGAAAACGGCTTCTATCTGTATGTGGCCGGTAGAATGCATTCAAACATATGACCAGCTATTCTCTGCTTTGACCTCATTCTTTTGCATTATGGGATGCATTTAGGGATGAACAATAAATTGGCATTTATTGATGGTACACATTTCTAAATGTGTTAAAGTGTAAACACATATTAAAAGGTATAGCACACCCAAAAAACTCAATTCTATCATAATTGACTCACCATTTACTTGTTCTAAAACTTCAGTTGATTTATTCCGATGAACACAAAAGAAGATAGTTTTGAAGAAAGATGAAATCCTGTAACCATTGACTTCCATAGTATTTTTTTTCTACTATGGAAGTCAATGGTTACAGGTTTTTAGCTTTCTTCTGAATATCTTCTTTTGTATCCAACATAAGAAAGAAACTCATAAATGTTTGGAAACACTTGAGGGTGAGAAAATAGTGAGTAAAATTTCTGGTGAACTATCCTAACTAACTAACTTTGATTGCATGAACAACCTTCTATTGATCACTGGATCATAAACAGCCAATCGTGTGCCTTGTTAAATAAATGTGCTGAATGAGGGACAAAAAAAATGTCTCAATAATAAATTGTGTCATTGTTAATTATATTTTTATCATACACATAAATACTGAGAAATATAATACTATTAAAAATAACATTTTTGTTAAATTCTTACAGGCGGTTTATTCCACTGTGGCAAACACTGATAAAACTGGGACTAAATTCTTTTTTTTACTGAGAAGTAAAGTAAGTTTCACAATCTTAATCAATTGGATATTCTTTTAATTATTAAAATAATTTTAACTTTAAGTTCATTTTAAAACTGAGCCCAAACATGCCTTGTAAAAAATGCTGGGTTCCACACAAATAATTTATATTGGGACAACATGAAGGAATTAAGTTAACTTATTAGTTTTAACAAATTTAAGTGTACTGAACACAAAACAATTAAGTTGCCCCCAAAAAAACTTTTTAAACAATTGTGTTGTTTAAGCTCATTTTAAATAAGTAGCTTAAACAAGCAGCAAATCATCGCCTTGGAATTATAAGGTTCAATCTGCTTTCTACATGATTTTGAGAAAGTGAGCTTCAAAGCTTTTGCATTCCATACAGCAAACAATATGTGTGTAACAGTTCTCTTTCATACATCAACATGACAGAGATCCTAAATGTAAATGATCAAAATTCTCTTAAATTTGCAAATTGGGGTAAATAAACAGGGCAAAGATAGAACCTTCTCATTCTAAAAAGTCATTTTCCACTTGGAATTATAAGGTTCTACC
Organism: Danio kyathit; assembly: GCA_903798195.1. NCBI lineage: Eukaryota > Metazoa > Chordata > Actinopteri > Cypriniformes > Danionidae > Danio > Danio kyathit. Next base: position 29,042,247 of record LR812533.1, on the reverse strand, counting down.
TGGCAGATCATTAATTGAAGCATTACCTAGCAATGCTTACAGTCCCAAAAAATAGAAATTGATGCTGTAACAATATGTTTATGTTTGAGAAAGTTAAATTTTTGCTTTCTATAATATTTAATGTTTCAGGATGAATATTTTTTCTTGTTCAAATTAAGTATACAAGGCTAGCAAAATATTTTTTTCAATGCAGTTATTAATTATGTGAGTTATGTCCCATGAATTAAATTATTTACCTTTCAAGGCTTAATATCAAATTTAAAGACTTTAAAATAATAATAATAATAATTCCTTACATTTTATATAGCGCTTTTCTGGGCACTCAAAGCGCTTTACATATTGGGGGGAATCTCCTCATTCACCACCAGTGTGCAGCATCCACCTGGATGACGCGACGGCAGCCATTTTGCGCCAGACCGCACACCACACACCAGCTGATTGGTGGAGAGGAGACAGAGTGATGAAACCAATTATGATATGGGGAGGGTTCGGAGGCCATGATGGACAGAGGCCAGTGGGCAGATTTGGCCAGGATGCCGGGGTTAAACCCCTACTCTTTTTCGAAGGACATCCTGGGATTTTTAATGACCACAGAGAGTCAGGACCTCGGTTTAACGTCTCATCCTAAAGACGGCGCTCACTGAGCAGTATAGAGTCCCCGTCACTATACTGGGGCATTAGGACCCACACAGACCGCAGGTTGGGCACCCCCTGCTGGCCTCACTAACACCACTTAAAAGAAAATAGACAGTGAGGAAATGAGATTAATAAACACTGAAAAATGTTTCACTGACTATATATACACAAATCAAAATAATTTCACATTTAATATATTACTTTTTTACGTAACTGTTGCTTTTTTAAACAATGTAAAATGTAACATTTCCTCTCAATGTCAAAAAATGCTTCTAAATCATCACATTTACACAAATCCTTTCAGTTTCAGGTTTCTTCTCAACTTTGTGTGGTGCTGCATTATTTAGTCGAATCTGATTTTGTTTTGTTTTTGGTCTTTCCAGCTGTCAATGGAGCAGTCCGGCGAAATGACAAAGAAAGCAGATGCTGATTGGTCCTCATGCCTGCATTCAAAATGCTGATTGGCTCACAGAAAGAACCGTATAGAGCCAAGTCAGAGTTTGACTTTGTAGATAAATACAAAGTATTTTTTATATATTAAATACTAAATATTTAAATACTAAATATTATATTTAAATAAAAAGTCTTAAAATGTAAACAACTCATAAAAAACATCTCATAATGTAAATAAGTTATTTAATAACTATATGTGAATAACTCAATTTTGACAAAATTGTCAGATAGAACCTTATAATTCTAAGGTGACAAGATGCCATGTAAAATGTTCTCTGTACACAAACACACATCACTCAGAGTAGTTTTGTATCAGAGCTGCTCTCCATAATGTTTTCCACTGTTTTCTTGCACTCATACTGTATGTAAATTAGGCTTATTCAACAATATCAAATTGAAAAATCAAAAAAGCCACACAAACATTTGTCCACACACCAAAAGAAATCAGGAAAGTGGTAAAAAGAGGACAAAAGTGGCAGAATAAAACAATAGTTTAACTAGAAATGAATTTGAAATGAGTACACTTCTTTATCCCAGGTGTGCGCAGAGCGTGAAACAAGAGACGGGATGAAAAAGCTCAGATTCATTCAATCAGCAGTTTAAACGCTGCCACCTCAAACTACGCAAAACATCACATTCGCAAATGAAATATTCTTTCCAAATTATGAGGGGCTTGTCAGATGATTGCTTCACAAGTGTCTCCGACATCAACTGACAGGTGAGGAAAAGTGTGAAAGTACTCTTGAATTGGAGAAACGTCAAGATGAAAAATTACATATATTTAAGACATACAATAAGATCGACATGCAATCAAATTTCTGTTCTTTTCTGCATTTGGCACCAGTATTTTTTTTACACAGAATATAGAGTCCCCCGCATCTCTCTAAAGTATAGTGCATGGAGCAGCTCTTGTCAAATAACACAGGATTATCCCTTGTATTGCTCACAGAGCTTTTACAGTAAGACAAAAAAAAAAGAGTTAAGGGAATTGTCAGACAAAAGCTAAAAACAACACAGAGATCACGGAGTGGTACAGCAGCTTTCCTGAGTGAAAATGAGGTGAAACAAGGACTGCGCCTGAAAATGACGGAAGAGATTTTTAGTGGGCTAAAGCTTATAGCAACTGCATGGCTACAAAATTTAGCATTAAACATGTATGGAATGAATTGTAATCAGTGTTTTAAAGATGAACATACACTTTGTAAGACCTTGTAATGATATCAACAAAGCTGATGGAAATCATCAGCCACCAAAGTCAAACGTTAACATAAAAGATTACTACAACAATGTTATAATGCAAGTGATGTATAAAATGAAGTTCAACTGTGACTGAAAACAACAAAACATTTTTAGGATAAAGCAAAATCCCATTCACTTATTCACTGTAAAAAATCATATGATCAATTAGTATTTTGACTAATTTAGCATTTGTTTTTAGGTCATTGTAACTTATTAAACTAAGTTAATAATGTTCTAACTTAATTTGATACATTATGTAAGCTGTTTTAAGTTAGTTAAACATAATATAAATTTAATGGACTTTAAATTTAATCCAGCTTAAAATTTTAAGGCAACCAGGATTTTTACAGCGTTGCTGCAGTATATAGTGCATGAATTGTAATCAGTGATTTAAACATGAACATGAACTATGTCAAGACCTGTACTGATAAAATCATGTTTAAGATTAGTTATTATGAACTATATATTTTAACAGAATTTAGTCTTTCATTTGTTAATATATGAAATTGTTCATGTTATCAACTGCATTAATGTATTGGAAAATGTTAAAAATAACATTAACTAAAATGATTAACTGCTCTTGACATATTTTTTATGGCTGGTTGATGCTAAGCAACACAGTAAATTGTTGTGAGAGGTACAAGTATTACAGTTAATCAGACAAATACATTAAACATACTGTAAACTGCAATTAAGATGTAACTTTTTCTGTTAAAGGTGTGGTGTAGAGACACTATTAGGATAAAACTGGCCTTAAGTTTATACAATAGTATATCAAACTCATTTTGAAAGCATCACATTCAAAATAATAAGTGTCTAAATAGTTTTTATCTTTAAGTAGCACAATTTCACCCCTCCCACAAATTGAAAAAGTGCAATTTAATATATTTAAAGAAGCCTACTTCAGCTTGTATTGATTTCCTTTTATGTAAAATGCCATTTACAGTGACTTGCTAAAAGCTACTAATAATTATACGCTGCAGATTAAATCATGATGATCACTGAAAGTGCATTTAAATCAGAGTATAAAAATGACGTTCCTTAATCCCACTACACCGTAATCCCTCAAATTAAAAACCTGTTGAACCTCAAAAGTTTTCACTGAGTTATACACGAGCATCTTCAATTTACTAATCTGATAAATCAGCAGCAAAACATGCTGGATGTGTATTCCTGACTGTACATCAGGTACAGTAAAATGAACTACTAAAAAATAATAGGGGGATATGAAAACAACAGACCGAAAGCCAGAACACCGGCTCGTACAAAAATAATACAGCGCTATAAATAAATATGAAATCAGAGCGTGGAACTAAAAGGATCCAGACTGTCAGGCGCAGCGCTGTCCATCCTGTGCGTGCTTTATCACAATTACGCCGATGACTTTGTGACTTACGAGTCCATCTGTTGTGCAATGCGTGATGACAGAACACAATTTACACTCGCGTGCAAAACAAAGTGCCAGTCAAGCGTCTTAAATCACGCAAATCTCAAAGCGGAGTTTTTTTATTATTATTATTCTCTCCGCCAACAAATGTACAATACAGTGAGAAATGGGTCTCGCGCTCACATCATCTGCCCGTCGGGCTCCGTGGAGCTGCGCGTTCCCTCTTCCTCTAATCGCGTGGACAAGTAATTCTAGTGTTTAAAATGTAAAAACACAAATCCTTACCTTGCCCTCGTGCCATCCCAATACCAGCAAATACGGCCAGGATCAGAACGACCATGCTTGGTTTGTAATTTCTAGTCGAGTTCATGCTCGCGGCAGTGGGTTCCTTTCACAGAAAATACGTCCTTGCATTAAAACACTTTCCGAATATCTAAAGAGGAGCAAGACGCGGGTGTTCCGCGAAGAGAAGAGGTCGCCGCGCGAGACGGGCAGCTCTGATCAGATTTGTAATTGTGAAAGGAGGAGAAGCCAGAGAATGTTCAATTTCTGTCAGCACCTCTCAGACAGAGTCGAGCCGTTTCAGCACCGCGGACAGCTCCTAGCGTCAGCAACTGGAACAACTTCAGGCTTCGCGCAAAGTTTGTACCGTACATAATCTAATAGTGCCCTCGATTAAATGACCCTCGAGTGCTAGCGTTTGTATTTCATTTCAACTGCTGACTGAGGCGGGAAGAAGGGAGAGGTCGACTCAGCTGTACAAGATCAAAGTGCTCCGGTTAGACCTAAATCGCGTGAACTTTTTTTCTCAAAATCCTCAGACTGTTTTCAAAAATGTATTTCAGAAAATAATAACTAAAAGGAAATACATATTTTCTGCTTTTTCGGGACTTTTAAATGTCTGTTTTAAGTGTCTAGTAATGTGTCGTTATAAATTAAATCTAAAATAATTTAAAAATCTCTATATATTTTTGTTTACACTTATTTTTATGTGTGTACAATCTAAAAAAAATTCTCCACAGTCCACATAATTCCTTCATGTTGACCCAAAACAAATCAATTAAGTTACCTTAATTGTTTTTACAAATTTAAGTGGATTGAACATGTCAATTAAGTCGTTTCAACTCATTTTAAACAAGTTGTTTGAACAAGCAGCAAAAGTCATTTTTTGAGTGTATACACCATGCAAGTGTGTATCTATGTATTTATGTGTTTGTTTGTGTGTTTTTCAAATTAAAACCAGTGTGGCATGACTTGAAAGTCATTTTGTTTTTCATAGCTGTGGGGTACAATAGGAAAAACAAAACAGCTTTTGAACTTTTTGGGGAGTTATTTCTTTCACACTACATTGTTTTATATTAATAATGTAATACATGTATTCAATTGATTAAAAGTGAGAGTAAAGATGTTTATAAATTTTCTTTTGGACTTTAATCTAAAAATCTTGCAAAAAACATACATTGGATTTTTACAAACAAGGTAGCCTCACAGCAAGAAGGTTGTTGGTTCGAGCCTCTGCTGGGTCAGTTGGCATTTCTGTGTGGAGTTTGCATGTTCTCTCCGTGTTCACTTGGGGTTCCTCCCGGTGCGCTATAGGTGAATTGGGTAAGCTAAATTGTCCGTAGTGTATGTGTGTGCATGAAAGAGTATGGATGTTTCCCAGTGATGGGTTGCAGCTGGGCATCCGCTGCATAAAACATATGCTGGATAAGTTGGTGGTTAATTCTGCTGTGGCGGCCCCTGATTAATAAATGGACTAAGCCGAAAGGAAAATGAACAAACAAACAAACAAACAAACAAACAAAGCAACATGACTGTTGTAAACATGAATAATAATATGAGCTTTTTGAGAACTAAATCAGCATAATTAGAATGATTTGATTTGTGATCATCATGTGCTGCTGGAGACTGGAATAATGACTATTCAGTGCTGCAATGTATTTCACATGAATAAATCGCATTTTCAAATGAAAATTCAAATAGAAATAAGTTATTTTAAAGAGTTGTACGACTTCCCAATAGTACTGCCAAGACATTTGAATAGTAGTAAATATCACATACTAAAATAAATCCCTCATATTTCAATTTGCTCTTAATTTACTCACCCTATAAGTCCATCCAAGATGTGGATGATGCTTTTTTTCTTCAGTAGAACAACATTTTTTATCTTTAGCTAAAACTGCAGTCCTTCAAGATTCATGTCAATGGCAAGTCATTGGTAACAAGCACTTTGAGAGAAAAAAAAACCTGTATGATACATTGAGTTCCTACTGTATAAAGCGATATAAACAGTCTGTGCAAGATACTGAACAATACTTATGAAATTATTACCTTTAACCAAAAGCCTCATCAATAGTCATGAGAGTGTTCATGACAGTCTGGAGTGCAATCTTTCTGTCCCATGATGTATGCAGAGGCACAGGCACAGTCACATGTAAGCTGACGTTGCTTGTTTACAATGGAGAGGTATAGTGTGTGTCATATTGTTCATCACAATGACACTTGTGTTAATCCTAGATACTACAACACTAAAAAATGATTAGTTGACTTTCCTCAAAATAAGTGAGTAAACCTCTTGATTTTGAAACGATTAGTTGACTTCACTTAAACAAGCGAGTAAACTCGTTGTTCTTAAAACTTGTAAGTAAATAAACTACATAAGAGCTGTATACATGATTAATTGCAATTAAACTATAATCAAAATAATTTTTATGAATCTAGGAATTTGGCATTCTGATTCATATATACACTCACCGGCCACTTTATTAGGTACACCTTACTAGAACCGGGTTGGACCCCCTTTTGCCTTCAGAACTGCCTTAATCCTTCGTGGCATAGACTCAACAAGGTACTGGAAATATTTCTCAGAGATTTTGGTCCATATTGACATGATAGCCTCACGCAGTTGCTGCAGATTTGTCGGCTGCACATCCATGATGAGAATCTCCCGTTCCACCACATCCCAAAGGTGCTCTATTGGATTGAGTTAGGTGACTGTGGAGGCCATTTGAGTACAGTGAACTCATTGTCATATTCATGAAACCAGTCTGAGATTATTCGTGCTTTATGACATGGCGCGTTATCCTGCTGGAAGTAGCCATAAGAAGATGGTACACAGTGGTCATAAAGGGATGGACATGGTCAGCAACAATACTCAGATAGGCAGTGGCGTTGACATGTTACTCAATTGGTACTAATTGACCCAAAGTGTGCCAAGAAAATATGTCCCACACCATTACACTACCACCACCAGCCTGAAATGCTGATACAAGGCAGGATGGATCCATGCTTTCATGTAGTTGACGCCAAATTTCGACCCTGCCATCCGAATGTCGCAGCAAAAATTGAGACTCATCAGACCAGGCAATGTTTTTCCAATCTTCTATTGTTGTGCATTCAGAGATGCTCTTCTGCATACCTCGGTTGTTATGAGTGGTTAATAAAATTACTGTTGCCTTTCTATCAGCTCAAACCAGTCTAGCCATTCTCCTCTGACTTCTGGCATCAACAAGACATTTGCACCCACAGAACTGCCGCTCACTGGTTATTTTCTCTTTTTCTGACCATTCTCTGTAAACTCTAGAGATGGTTGTGTGTGAACATCCCAGTAGATCAGCAGTTTCTGGAATACTCAGACCAGCCAGTCTGGCACCAACAGCCATGCCAAGTTCAAAGTCACTTAAATCACATTTCTTCCCCTATTCTGATGCTTGGTTTGAACTGCAGCAGATCGTCTTGACCATGTATACATGCCTAAATGCATTGAGTTGCTGCCATGTAATTGGCTGAGTAGAAATTGGCATTAACGAGCAGTTGGAGAGGCGTACCTAATAAAGTGGCCGGTGAGTGTATGTGCATAATTATAAAAATGTAGTTAAATTAACTTTAAGTTTCAAAGGGTTTGCTTTTTTAGTAAAGGCAACTTCTCATTTTTAAGGCAACAGACTTAAAGTGTCAAACAACATTCTACAAAAAAAAAAATAAACAGATGCTCATATTATATTCAAAAATCCAGACTTATTTTTTATAAAAAGCTGGTCTGTTCATAGCAATAGGAATAATTCCAATAAAATGTCCCATTTATAAAAAATAAATACATAAATTGGCCTTGAAAATATGTTTGAAAACTTTTAAAAATGACAACCTTTTAAGATGTAAGGAAAGTATTTTAGTACTTTATACCTGATGTTTACACAGCTTGTTATACCTGTCTCTAAACAATATATTTCCAATTAAAGAAATATCACAGCTATTTACAACACAGCCAAGGTTCTTTTTTGTTTTGTTTTTCTGGATTCGTTCCCCACAGGAATGGGTCATTCTGGTGAATAAAAACATCTAATTATAAGCAAACTGCCTCAGTTTATAGCTTTAATTTAAAGGAATCTAGAGAGAACAAAACAATCTGAAAACATTCCTTTCCCAAAAATTACCCATACAATGACCTGCTCATCAGTTGCCAGTATTTGCACTCCACAAAGAACTAAATGGTAAGGAAAAGAGCAACATTCATGAAATATACATGAGGTGAGACAGAGGACTTTGTGCCAATAATATAGAAATGTTAAGTGATGCCGCAGAGCGAAGAGTTATGAACGTTAACCACCAAATGTTAATGCAGTCCTCATCTGCCGGCCATTATTGGAATTATAGGAAGCCATCATCACCTTTTCATTCCACCATATTTCCCTCAGAGCCCCGCTCATGTTTATGTGGAAATGTTCTCTGGCTGTCTATGCAATAATTACTATTCCAATCTCAACGGCGAGACTGAAACTGGTAATTATAATTGCACACTGCAAAAATAAGAATGCAGAATTTACAACCTGTTTAGACAAACTTAACAAGGAGAAAATGATTGATTTCTTGATTGGAGCGGAGCAGCTTTAACCAGCTGCACTATCTTCTGTCTGTTTGAATGCATATGTTTCTAAAAAAAAAAAAAAAAATGGGGCTATTCCCTAAAGCTAGACTGGGACGGAGTTCACTGAAGCATTAAGGTTGCCTGTGCCTACAAGCCAGTATCCTGAGGTTAAATCATCTCTGTATGTCAGTGCTTAAAGGGATATTTCAAAAAAGCAAATGCTATCATTATTTAAAGTACACATGAAATCAAAACCATACTGACCATATTTCAGACCCCCAAGTTTTTCACAATTTTTTGTGCTAAAAATGTGGTGGTAATTCCCAGAAATCTGCAGACAATTTTGCAATTAAAAAAATAATTATATATATATATATATATATATATATATATATATATATATATATATATATATATATATATATATATATATATATATATATATATATATATATATATATATATATATATATATATATATACACACACACACACACACACACAGTTGAAGTTAGAATTAATAGCCCCCCTGATTTATTAGCCCCCCTGTTTAATTTTTTCAGGCTGCAAATTTTCCAAAACAAATGGGATTGTTATGGTTTTTATTGTGTTTATAAGTGCTGAGGAGCTGGAATTCTGATATAATGATAATGAGCATTTTGTTTCCAATGCACATTGTAAGTGGAAGACCAATGACAACAGACTGGGCCCTCTAACCAATCAGAGCAAAGCAGGCTCTTGGAAAGGAGGAGTTTAAATAGATCTTGAATATGCATTTTCTTACAAAATTAAATCGTTTTTGACCTTGGATGACTGTATTGTAGGAGACTCCAAATAGGGGTGTGCGTCTACAAAAATGTTGCAATTATTCCTTTAATGTCATGCAAGGATGGCATTCACTTTGCAAAAAAAATAACACACTCACAAACACACTCGCGCAGGCACACAAAAGCACTATACTACATTGCCTACTACTCCACATTTGTCAATGTTACTCAGTCAATTTTACCTCACAAATGTATACAAACGGTGCAATACAGGTATCTGACAAATCCAAATACCTATTTTTCTTTCAAAGTCCTTATTTATTTCTATAATAGCATTACTACAAGAAAGTAATCACTGCATTCTTGTTTAAGACATAATGAGCCATAATAAAGAGCACATGGTTGCGATAATATAGCTTGCAAATTAGTTTGCATTAATAAAGCTGCATGCAGCGCTAATAGGCTGCACTGATATAACTCAGGGTTATGTTATATTATTCATTTTCATTATTATTATGTTATTGTGTTATTCTACACTACATTTCACATCTTTATAACTGAAGCTATTATTAAGGTTTATTGTATTATTCAGACTTAACCGTGGAGTAGCTGCAGTTCTTTCTAAAAGAGGACATTTGTGTTTTGTTTTGGAACAAATCTATATTTGAACGTAGGCATGGGACGATAACCGGTTTCAAGATTTACCATGGGTTGGAAAAATCAAGGTTTCAAAACCGCTAATATCATTCCTAAGGTATACGTGAGGGTTTTTTAATGTGCTTTTTATGTGTTGTAAAAAAAGTGTTTAGTTTAGGTTATTTGTTTACAGGGTCAATGCACATTAATAAACATTACTGTAAAATGTGCCAGAATTAGCCAAGAATGGCTATTTTTAATCTGTAGACGCCTTACAGAATGTTAAAAAGTCACACCTCAAATAGAAGCACAGCATAATAACATAGATTACACTATCACATATAAAATACAATCAAAATAACAAAAAACAAAAACAGATTGATGGCAGCAGAAGAGGACAAAAAAAGCCAAAAACAAACAGTACAAATAAGTGTCAAGAATACAGTACTAATGCTGACAATGCTGATTTGTCAATAACCAATTTTTAACATGAAACTGAAAACAACGAAAAGTGATCTTCTAATTGTTGGTGGGATGGAGTTCCATTCCCTAGCAGCTTTCACTGAAAATACCGAATAATTTACTTTTTTGAGAGGAATAATACAGTCCTCTCTTTTACCACCTCTAGTAGTTCGGTGAGCATTCGTTCTAACTTTCACAAACTGAGTTAGTGGTTAAGTCTGGTTATGTATAGGGTCTTAAGCATTAAACAAATATGTACATATTTAATTAAATTTTCCCAACTAAACAGGTTGTATTTCTTTAATATTGAACAATAGTGTGGTATAGAAACAAATAAAGAGAGCAGAATCACTGACTACGTTTACATGGACACCAATAATTAGATTTTAATGCGATTAAGACAATACTCTGATTAAGAGTCTACCATGTAAACAGTGATTTTTGATTAATTTAATCAGATTAAGGTCATAATCGAACTAAAGAGAAATCGAATTAAGACATGTGGAGTATGCCGATTTTAGTCGCATTATTGAAGTGCAGTGCATACATGTAAACACCTTAATCGAACTGTTACCGTTAGGGATGGGCGATATGGCCTAAAATCCATATTGCGATATACATTGCAGCCTCTTGCGATAACGATATATATTGCGATATATAAATTATAATAGAACCATTTCAGAACAGGTTACAGAGACCCTTAGGAAAGCCAAACTGCTATTTTGTTTTAAGAAATAAAGAAGCGTTGCATGTCATTTTGAGAACATTTATTGTGCAAAAGCAAAACTGTAATTAAACAACACAATGTTGCAGATAAATAAACTAAATGTAGTGCCTTTCAGAAAGAAAGACTTTTCTTTTAAGTCCTTGGTTCCTAAATGCCAAGTTGCAGAGAACAAAAAAACTGGTATTTAGTTAAGGAACTTACACTGTACTGAAATTACTTCCAGTATTAAATTAGTCAAATAAAATTGTGTATTGCAGATACTTTAAATAAAAACATATTTCTAACCTGCAGCCTAAGGTAACACATTTGATTTTAAACATTTTGTTCTCCTAATGAAATTAAAACTGGTGTCTTGATCTGCTCTTTCTCTCTCTCTCTCTCTCTCCCTCTCTCTCTGTCTGCTGTGTTGGTGCTGCAGAGAGATTGAGACGCACCAGATAAAGTTTGCTTATAAAGTAATGCAAAAATGAATACAATTAATATCGAAAGCGAAAGCAGATTCTTGGACATGTCCGGGGAAAATGTATTGTAATGAGCTGGATCAGTCTATTTAGTCTTCGCGCTCTTCTGTACCCAGCGCGTCTCTGTGGGTCTGCATGCAAGTCTGTGGCAGAGTGTTCTCAGTTTCTCGCGAACACAGAACCGGGCCGCCCCAATAATATCTCGGCCGCCCAGGTAAAATCTGTGTGGGAAGCGCTGTGTGGGAATCTGTGTGACAAGCCACGACATGCCATGCATGAGTCTCGCAAGTTGTGCGACACGTCGCCATTCGGTGCCATGCGTTGCTTAGTGCTGTTGTTGAGAGCTCAGCATGTGCTACAGTCACAATAGATTTCCAACGTAATACACCATAAGTTAGTGTGAAGAGCATGTTGTTTTACAGTGGCCGACTGAATTAAGTTATCAATCGAGCTTATTATTTTTTGTCGTTTATTCAAGATGATGCGTTGCAGCCGGCTGCAGCTCGTTGCTCTTAATTTCGCGGGTAGATTGCGTCATCAAACATGCATTATCGCGATAGTGCAATAGAATTAGAATCTCTATCGTAGGCCAATTTTGTATCGTTTATATCGCATATCGTTTATATCGCCCATTACTAGTTACCGTCATGTAGGACTTCTTTCGCTTTTTGCAAAAGGGTAGTCCACACACAGACACACACACACCCCCCCATTAGACACACACACACGCATGGCTGATTGACACTCTTTGCATCTACTGAGTCAGTGCAGACCACAGACACCTGCATCGTGAAATGCGGAGGGTTTTTTTCTTCCATTTAGTATGCGGTATGAACTTCCATTAAAACAACTCTTCCAGCAATAGTTGCATCCAATATCCCATTTGTCACTTTGGGCATGCATGAAATGTTCGTGAATGAAAGTGAAAGTGCCAAACTGCAGTTAAAAGTCGACAAATTAAAAATGAAACACCCAAAATTACATGAAACTCCAGAGGAAATGCGGATATTGCGGTGACGCAATGATATTAATCGAATTATGTGCTGTAACATGTAAAACGCGATCATGAAAGTAACACTCAAAAAGCAACTCATGTAAACACCTTAGTCTTATTATTCTCTTAATTAGATTAAAGCAAATAATTCGATTACTGATGTCCATGTAAACTTAGTCAATGATTTATTTGAAATATTTAACCTAACATGTATATTATAATATTATAAATGTTTCCTAAAATAAAACAGATTGTGTTCAATGGTGGTAAATTTGTTGTTTTTTACCCAAACATTTAAATAAACTTATTTTAGAGCAGTAATCTCAATACCGTCGGGTATTTTTTTTAAATGGTTTTTATCCAAGGTTATCATACCGTCAGACATATACCAGCCCACGGCTATTTGAATGACAAATCATTTAACTCAATGATTAGTTTAAGTTACTAGTTAGTTTAAGTTAAGTTTAAGTTTAGTTTAAGTTAAGTCATTTTGAACAAATCATTTGAATTCTTCAGTAAATCTCTCACTACCACAGGGACTTCTGCTACCAACTATTGGGTGTTGGGTATGTTCCCTTAAAAGAGTAATTAGTTATAGTTACTAGTTACCACTCACAAATAGTAACCGAGTTGTATAATTATAAAAGTAACTAATTACGGGGGAAAGTAACTATTGTGTTACTTTTAAAAAAATCTAATTAGTCAAATGACTATAAAATAAATATAAAACTTTGTACACTAATCTACACAATTTTAATGTTGTTGTTGAGACAACCATCAAATTCAATATATCATTATAAATATTATCATTACTATAGTAGCACAATATATGGATTAGTACTTTAAGGAAAAAGTAATGCTTATATTTCCAATTTGCAACAGCTACTTTTGAACTTGTTGGATTTGCCATTGTTCTGACTGCTGGTTGTTGGTGTGTGCGACTGACTGTGCGTTTGCTTGTGTGTGAACACCCACACAACCTCTGATTGGCAAATGATGGAAATGTACTCCATCTAAGCCAATCATCACGTTCTCGGTTACAAAAACACACCAATCATCATCGCATCATCCCCTTCACATGCAAATGCATCACGCAGTGCCTGCAGTTACACTCACATCGGTTTATGACACTTTTACCGATCTTTTTTCCACAATTAACAGCAAGAACAAACATAGAAGCGTTGTCTGATTGTCTGATTGACAAGCAAAATCTAAACGCCAAATGGGACAAATTTATACCCAAATTGAAAGTAAAATATACTCTAATAGGTAGTGTAATCTACACAACATTAAGCACAGTGTGAGTGAGAGGGGGGCAGTGTTTCCGATGTGATCCAGTTATGTTGTGGTTCTGTGACTTATTATGACATTAAAGTAACTAGGTTAATTTTTCATTCATTCATTCATTTTCTTTATTCCCTTTATTAATCCAGGGTCGCCACAGCGAAATTAACCACCAACTTATCCAGCACATTTTTACGCAACGGATGCCCTTCCAGCCACAACCCATCTCTGGGAAACATCCACACACACTCATTCACACTCATACACTACGGACAATTTAGCCTACCCAATTCACCTGTACCACATGTCTTTGGACTGTGGGGGAAACCAGAGCATCCGGAGGAAACCCACGCGAACGCAGGGAGAACATGCAAACTCCACACAGAAACGCCAACTGACCCAGCCGAGGCTCAAACCAGCAACCTTCTGGCTGTGAGGCGACAGCACTACCTACTGCGCCACTGCGTCACCACTAGGTTAATTTTTATTAAATATTTTATTTTATTTTAATTTAATTTATTTAATCTAATATTTTGGTTTTTTTTGTGCCTTTGGGCAGGTTTTGGACAGCTTTTGGGCTGGAAAAAGTCAAATATATCTGGCAACACTGCCCAGAGGAAGAGAGGTCCTATAGCTGAGAAAGACGCTTGCATGAAAAACGCTTCAGTATTCGCAATTATAGTTACGTGTATTTTATTATCATTAACGGCAATGATATTGTAACGGGGGAAACAGTAACTCATTTAATTTCTCATTACTGAATAAAGTATCACCATTAGTAACACCGTTTATTTATAGCACCATTATTCCCATCACTGCCTACTAGTGGTTTTAGTCTCGTTTTTATTTCTCTACAACAGGCAATAAAAATGTACAGTAACAGCACAAAAAATTATCATTATTGAAAAAAATATCTCAAGCAATATTGAGAGATCTTATTTTCAATATCATACACCTCTAGCTCTAAATCTAAATTACAAATCTTAAAAAACTACTACAGGCACTTGCCTTAACTTTTACCACTACAACTGTATTTATTTTCCTCCTTTCTTCATTCAAACCAGCTTAAAAGACAATAAAAAAAAGTTTTATATGAATCACACTATTTTACCATGCACATATAAAAGGATCTAAATAATTCTGTTAGAAGTGCAAGATAAATTGGAGCAGTGACTTTTGCATCTTTTATTGGCATAAAATATTTATCAGTGTAGTATTACATTTATATGATTTGCTACGGTAAGATCTTGAGGCATGTGCTGAAATATTAAACCCACCTGCTGAATAAGCATACAAGAATCAAATAATGGAAAGTATTTAAAAGCTAGGCCTTTTAATTGATATTTTGCCTCCTGCTATAAATCACAAGCCATAACATTTTGCGTTTATCTAAATTAACACAGAAGTCAAACACACCCCACACTAATCTCCACTTTGGACAATAATGCATGCAAATTAAATATTAAGGTCATCAAAAGGAAGCAATTCTGGGCCGTCGTATGCAGCTGGAGGAAAAAAGGTCGGGTTTATGGGCTCTGAATGGCTTCAGGAAAGCATCAAAGCGATCGGGTGGTTTATTTTTAGTTGTAACTGCTGAAGGGAGTTTTACATCCATGCTTGTGGCTGTGAGCTTTATCAGGATGGAAAGTTGCTCATCAAGTGCTACATCAAGTGGGCAGCCTGTGACTTACAGTATTTAGCATAAGTGTGAGACATAAGTTTAAACTGCTTAGAAGTAATCGTCTTCACCCACACTTTTTCCAAGAGGCTATGGGTAAGAAACATCTCAAACGCTGACCATATTTCAGATTAATACCTACAGTACACAACCGTATTCTTAAATGAGAACAATTCAACTACGACTATAAATTGCTTGACAAGCATGATTACAGTGAACATTCAGAAATGCATTTGTCAAGTATACAGTTACAGTAGGTTTGAAATGACTTCTTTTCATTCGCACAGTATTGTTGTTTACAGTATGACTACCATTGATGTCACAATGAACTATGAGGCGGTTAAAAATCAATTCAAATATGTGCCAATATTACTTGAGATGACAAACAAATCACAATACTGGAGCAGGAGTTTCTATGAATTCATCTCAGAGGGGAACTGACTGTCTTTACAAAAAGTTATGAGGTATTTTATAGTTAATTTTACCTCGTAATGATGATATACAGTTGAAACTAGAAGTTACAAAAAATGTCTGATGGTAAATCATCCTAAACTTTTACTATTTTAGGTCCGTTAGGATTACCTAAACTATTTACATTTGCTAAATGCCAGAATAATGACAGATTCTTTTTTTAATTTTTTTTTATTAATTTCCAGTCAAAAGTTTACATATATTTCCTTGCTATTTTTTTTAGCTTTGCTTTTAAACTGTATAACTTTGGTCAAATGTGTTGGGTATCCTTCCACAAGCTTCTCACAATTGTTTGCAGGAATTTTGGCCCATTGATTGAGGTCAGGGCTTTGTGATGGCCATTCCAAAACATTCACTCTGTTGTCCTTAAAGCACATTTTAACTAATTTGGCATTATGCTTAGGGTCATGGTCTGTTTGGAAAACCCATTTGTGGCCAAGTTTTAATCTCCTGGCTGATGTCTTGAGATGTTGCTTCAGTATTTCTACATAATGTTCTTTCTTCATGATGCCATCTATGCTGTGAAGTGGACCAGTCCCTCCTGCAGCAAAACAGCCCCACAACATGATGCTGCCGCCCCCATAATTCAAAGTTGGGATGGTGTTCCTAAGCTTGTAAGTTTTCCCCTTAGTCCTCCAAATGTAACACTGGTCATTATGGCCAAACAGTTCAATCTTAGTTCCATCAGACCACAGGACATGTCTCCAATAATGCGTCTTTTCTCAGTGTAATTAGGGATGCAACGATTAACCGGTTTCACTATTAACCGCGCTTTAATTTGTCACGGTTAATTAATCGTAAAGGCTTCTCAACACCGCGTTTCTGCACAGAACAAAACTGCAGCAACCAAACAAAGGTATGCCAACTGTGCGCTAGTTTGAACACACGAGACTAATAACCACGCACACTGGATTAACTATGAATAAGGTTATTAACTAAGGCAAGCTCGTGTAAATTGGTCATTTCCAATGGAGGGACGCGCACGCGACGCAACGCGCTCACACTTTTCAGCCGCGCCTAGTTGAGATGACAGGCAGATGTGTGACTACGAGAACTGCAAACGGCTGAAGTTTGGGGAAGAAGCAATGAAAAGTACACAGGTTTGCAAACCCATTTAAAGGTACAAATAATGGTGCTGATGGGCGCATGTTAATACGAGAGAATGTTAATCCGCCAGCCGAGATCAATCGAGTGATTTCGGAGAGTGCTGGAAAACGCGGAGTGGATCAGCTGTTTAATGGCCCGAATCTCAATGCGTTGCATTCACTGCGTGTTCAGCGCAAATAAACGCTAAATGTAAAATCTAGCACAGTATAGTCTATACAATATTGACTATACAATAGGGATTTGGTATATTATATACCTATAAAAACAATAGTGCAAAATGTATATTTCTTAATGCAATGCTTCATTTTTGCTTGACGCAAACCATACATTTATGTCAATGTAACAGTTGGACTTTTTATAGCAGATAACTCACATTTAAGCACATTCAAGGCAGCATTCATTCATTCATTTTCTTGTCGGCTTTGTCCCTTGCGGGGTCGCCACAGCGGAATGAACCGCCAACTTATCCAGCACGATTTTTACGCAGCGGATGCCCTTCCAGCCGCAACCCATCTCTGGGAACTCAAGGCAGCATGATAATGAGAAATGTAATACATTGTTAGTATTATTGTCATCAGAGTCATCAGTAATATTTTATAAATATTAGACATTATTTTTGGAATTATTGCACAAATATCAATAAGTCATAATAGAATTACTTAGTTTCTGTTTTTTGTTAGTCCTGATTGATGGTCTTTTCAAATACATAAATCTGTTAATATTTAATATTCAGTGGTGCTCATTCATTTTTGCTGGGTGCTCCTAAATTTTTTCTGGTGCTCTTAAATATTTGAAGTTGGGAGCACAAGTGCTACCAAGTAAAAAAGTAAATTTCGAGCCTTGCATTAGACAAATACTATTTTTTTATTCTCATTTTGATTTATTTACTCATTGTTCTGTCATTTATTTACAGCGTAAAATTTGTTTAAAGTTTTATTTGTTTTATTTTTAAGCACAAAAAATTTACTAAAAAATTGGACTATTGTTTGTTTTTAATATCAGTATGTGCTGTATTATTTGGTTACTGAGCAGCAATAAACAACACTTAAAAATATAAGGAGTTTTCATGTGATTTTCTAAACTAGTCGTGTTTTGAAATTAATAAATGCATAATAATCGTGATAACCGTGAAACCGTGATTATTTCTCAGACTATAATCGTACAACCAAAATCTATAATCGTTGCATCCCTAAGTGTAATTTAGCAAATTGTAATCTGGCTTTTTTGTTGATTCTGGCTCGCTGATTTTCCCATGTTGTCACACAAAGAAGCAGTGTGTTTGAGGTTTTCCTTAAATACTATTCTACAGTTGTGCCTCCAATTAACTCAAATGTTGTCAATTAGCCAATCAGAAACTTCCAAAACCTTGACACCATCATCTGAGCTTTTTCAGAGGCATAATAATATTATTGTATGTAAACTTGACTTTCAAGAAAAGTTATAACAATTTCTCAAAATAATTAATAATAAATATCTCTCTCATTATTCTGCTACTAAGGATAACAGAAACAAATGTGATAATCCAAACTTAAAAAGTGTAGTCACATTAACATCTAACATTTTTTTTAAATGGTTCTGTGGCTTTTTATAGTGCATGTACACTTCTGGTTTCAACTATATATATATATATATATATATATATATATATATATATATATATAAAATTACGAGGTAAGATTTCATCATTGTGAGGTAAGATTTAATACGAGGTAAGATTATTTATAATATAATTTATTTATATATATATATATATATATATATATATATATATATATATATATATATATATATATATATATATATATACATATTAAAGGGTTAGTTCACCCAAATATGACAATTACCTTATGATTTACTCACCCTCAAGACACCATACTGTAAGACTTTCCGACAAATCCATTGGTGTTTCTCACATGGCTCTAGAGCATGCATGAAAGCCTTCTGTAGAAAACCGATGCATTTATGTAATAAAAATATCCATATTTAAAACACTTTTCTGTTACTTCCTTTAACTGTGTTTACAAGAGACTTTCCTGCTTTCCGGAAAAAAACCCAGAATACAAAACAGTGGTTTGATACAACAGCAAATAAAAACCACCTTTAGTCTAATTTCTTTTGCAGCTTAACTCTAATTTGAATAAGTTATCAAATTTGACAGGCTATTCAGGTGGTTTTACTTTGCTGTTTTATCCAGTAATAAAGCAGATACATCTTTGAGTGAGTTATACAATAATTAATTTATAACATTTGTTAAAAAGCACGAATTCATCTAATAATGAAACAAGTGAAGTGTCTAAGTCGACTGAATCATTCACTAAAATTGTTCACATTCAATACATTTATTGAAGAGGACTGATCCTTCCATTAAACAAGTGAGAGCATTATGATTGAGTCATTGAATCATTCATTCATTAGAAGTTTTGTTTCCAATATGCTTAATAAATCATTATTTAACTATTTTTAATTATTAAAAAAACAAATAATTATCAAGTAATTTTTTTATATCTTTAATTGCAATCTTCTACTTCTTTACTTGTTGATTCATAGCAGTAGCCTCTATTTTTAATTTTTAAAAATTATAAAAAAAATAATAAAGAAAGAATAAAAGGATTTTTCCAGAATCACACAGACCTAATGTGTGTGTATGTGCAATTTAGCTGGGTCACTTGTTTAATTGTACACAACAATATATCTTTCTTCAAAAAAAGAATTTCCTTGCTTTTCAAGATTACAGCTAAACAAATTGGAGAGTTCAGGGTTTAAACGAGTTTAATAAAAGTCTTTTCTACGCTGCTGAGCCAACCCTGATAGGATGTGGGCCTCATTTCCTGCCTGCTCATCGCCTGCCAATCACTCTGTCATTCAAGGGCAAGGTCTGAAAACAGCTTATACACCTCCCACAGTCTGCAAAGAAGACCAGCCAATGCCAAAGCAATGAGAAATTCTTGACAGCTCCCTTTTTCCGAACAGTAAATGTCTAAAAATCTCAGATTAAGAAAAAAAAAAAAAAATCAAATGATGTAAATCAATTTATTAAGAGAACAACTCGAGAACTACGCTGACACAGATCAGTGAATCTTGTTTCATTCCTGTTCAACAACGCTTGTTTCGACATGCTGCAAAAACAAAACCCCCATCATCCTTTTATCAGCCAGGCTGAGAAAGGCAATAATATACTTTCTACTTCAACCATAATGAAATCTGTGTTTCTGATCTCGCCTCAATAATTGAGAACAGAATCTCGAACTGTCAATGCACCACAGTTCTATACAATTCCAGCAACATTAGAGAGCCTCGTTCACCGAACAATCAACTCTCATCAAGCCTGACCATCAGATCTTTCTGCCGAAAGTCGACCGAGAGCTATTTAAATTATTTAAAATGTGCCTTCAAACTGTTTCAGTTTATTTCATGTAAAAAAGCAGAGATTTCTCTGCTCTGTTTTTTGTAGGACATATTGCCCGTACCACAAACTGAGCTTGTTCATGATGAGGTAATTCATCCCGCACAAGCCATCTGGCAAAGCCACAAAACCAAATACAAACAACAACCCTGCAATTCAAGAGCCTGTATTGTGCATTATAATACACAGTGTGATTCTTTGAATATTTGTTTTTCTTCTTTATGCCATGAGAAAATGGCCTCTCTCATTGTTTATGACACAAGCCTGAGTGCATCTGCATTCTGTAAACTGCATTTATTGTCTTGAGGATCTCAAGGCTGATGGAATGACTCGCATTCAAAACATATGGAAATAACACTTGCAATATGTATACCGCAGAAATGAAATGCCTCATTTTATTTTGAGCTTTTTTCGGAAGAGAAAAACACTAAAAATAGATTTAAAATAAGCAGTACTTGGGTAGTTTACCCCCAAAAAAGAATTAGCTGTTAAATTTACTCATTCGAAAAAGCAGGAGTCTTTTTTCTTCAGCAGAATATTTTTGCTTAAACTGTAGTCCTTGATGATTCATAAAATTATGAAGTCAAAAGTCAATTGCTAACACAAAAGGCATAATGAATACATATTTTACATTTTGAAGTATATACTCATAACTATTTTGATCATATTTATAATTTTTTTAGAACTTCAGAGCAAATGTTGGATTAAAAATGTGAAAAAAAACATTCACATAAATAATAATGTAATTAAAACACTTTTCAAAAACCAATGATCACAGGTCTAACATAAAAATAAAAAACATTGCTTTGAAATGCAAAGTGTAAACATTGTACTATTAAGATTAAAACTTACTCATGATGCTGCTATCCATGTTTCTGTCTGCATACCCATAAATGGCATGCAATATTGCGCTGACATAAATTATGAAAAAGTATTACCATAAACAGAGTGTTACAATCACCAGCAATCTAATCCTCGCAGATCGCTGGAGAACTACAAATCTGTCACGGAACTGGACTTCAAACCCCATCATGCACCTCACATACACACCAGTCCCAGTTCTCTCTCTGATTGCACACAGCTGGAAACTAATCATAGACTGATTACATGGACATGGATATTCACCTCACACACACACACACACACACACACACACACACACACACACACACACACACACACACACACACACATTGCTGAGTCTTGTTGCTTCTGTTATTGTTACTCCACGAAGCGTTTTCTTGTCTTGTCTAGCTGTGTTTTGACTCGTTTTCGCCGCCTATCCGGACCACTCACCTGCTTTGCTGACTACACTTCTGAATTACCCCTATGATACTGTTTGTACCTGTTTGACCCTTGCCTGCCTGACCATTTTCTGTTTAATAAATTGCACGTGGATCCTCAACTCTGTTGTACCCAATTCCATCTGTTACACAGGGTTGCGGCTGGATGGGCATTTACTGCATATAATATATTTACCTGTGTACCTGCCGGTTCATTCCGTAGTGGTGACCCCTGATAAATCAGGGACTAAACTGAAGGATAGTAAGTGAGCGTTACCATAAACAATGTATTCTATGACAGCACAAAATAAACAATCGGTCATAAAATGAAATGATGGGACTTTTTATTTTGTTCATACGATATACATTGCCATATTTCACTGCCCTAAACCCGAGAGACCCATGCTGAAGATGACCGTGTCAGAACAGACTGAAGTTTGGCCAGTCAACACTCTGTGGAGCCTCGGTTCGTGCAAAAAACAAGCCACAGACCCAGCGGCCATTCAGCCCCAGTGGGCAAGGATCTATCAAGCAGACCACCAGTGCGCTTGGTCTCCCACATAAATGCAGGGGCAAGCATAAAGCATCTAGCTTGAGGGGAAATGAGTGCCTTGCACCATGGTGACATCTGTCCTGAAGAAAAATGTTGCAAGTGGCATTTCTGTGTTTTCTGACCACTTACAAAAAAAAAGACCAACAAAACACTGCGAGTAGGAAATTAAATGGAAAGCAGAAAAAAGAAAAGAAAAGAAAAAAAATCACTGAACCTGCAACTTTAGAGCACCAACGCAAGTGTTTCACAGTACTTCGCTGTATTCATTCCTAAACCTGCTTCGCCAAGCAGAAACAGACTATCATGCTTGAGAAAATCCCTTTATCTGTCTTAGAACTCAAAAGCTAGCTCCACTAAAAAGATCCTCGCCACTTTGAACCTAAAACAACATTAGGCAGAAATTTTGTGAAATATCAATGCATGAATATTTGAGGGTAATAAATTCAGGCAAAAAAGTCCCTGGGGCTGCAATAAAAGCGTGAAAGAGAGTACATAAACTCCACTGCATCGTTGTATTTCTCAAGCCATCAAACTCCAGCCTACAGTATTGAACTGTCAAAAGACTGTATTTTGCTTTTCCTCTGAGTTCCTATTTATTCAAGCAATACATCTGCGAGTAGATAGTGACCCTAAGCTCCTTATAGTGAAGGCGGCAATGCAGCAAGACATATAAACCTCACATCAAAAGTTAAAGGGCAACGCTCAGCGGAGCAGATAGGAGTGCTGCAGGGTGAAGGGACCAGACGCGCTCTTTCTCTGCTCAGCTGATGTTGTGTTCGTATTCTACAGAGGACAGAGGTCTGGACTGGCCCTGAAGAGTCGCCTCTGCACCCCTGGGGTCATTCAGATCGGGATTGCCTCTATTATCTGAAGAGACTAGGACAAAGCCTACATTATAAATCAATAACATCTGTGTATGACAAGACGGCAACAAAGCCAACTTCCCAAGCTAATTAAAAAAGATAGAATAAAATTTTCAATGATGAATACTTGGATCTTCTGAAATAAATTGGGTTCTTTTTTTGTAAACTAAAAGTCTAACTATAAATCAAATAATTTTAAGTGATAGAAATATATTCATTAGATGAAAAACCTAGAAATGCTGGCAACTGAAATAAGAAGACGGCAGAAGGTAGATTTTTCTGGTGACTCATCTGTTGAAATGCATCCGAATCATCACAAATACTGCGAACGACCTATTGGAACTCACATAGGTTCAAGATTCTCACAGAAATCAGTCAAGTTTGGTGAAGGAAACATTATGGTTTGAGGTTATAGTCAGTATGGGGGCGTGCGAGAGATCTGCAAAGTGGATTTCAACATCAACAGCTTGGGGTATCAAGACATTTGTGCTGCCCATTACATTACAAACCACAAGAGAGGGCAAATTCTTCAGCAGGATAGCACTCCCCATAGTTCAGTCTCCACATCAAAGTTCCTGAAAGCAAAGAAGGTCAAGGTGCTCCAGGATTGGCCAGCCCAGTCACCAGACATGAGCATTATTGAGCATATCTGGGGTAAGATGAAAGAGGAGGCATTGAAGATGAATCCAAAGAATCTTGATGAACTCTGGGAGTCCTGCAAGAACGCTTTCTTTGCCATTCTAGATGACTTTATTAATAAGTTATTAAAGTCATTGCAGAGATGTATAGATGCAGTTCTCCAAGCTCATGAGAGTCAGACACAATATGAATTCTTTTTCCACTGCACCATTTCTGAGACAAGTGACAAGACTTTTGTCTAAGTAAAGTCAGACCTTACTGTCCTAATTAAATAATTAAAAATCAAGGTATGATCATATTTTATTTAGGTAAAATAAGCGTAATCTGATACCAAATGATCAACCAGAAGTCAAGTTATTATTTGCTGTTCCTAAAACTTGGATAGGCGACAAGACTAGTAGGTAGTATGTATATATACATGACTTGTAGATGACTTGTCAATGCTAAAAAAATATATCATTAAAATTATGAATGGTGTGTACTGTGGTTTTAAAGCAACATAAAATCTCTGTGTTACATTTGGAAGAAAAGAAAATCCTTTACAAAAAAATGATCTAACATTTTTAGACTCTACAATTCATTCAATGTAACAATACAGACCAATTTGCATAAATCCAGCCAATGGTATATTTTAATGAATGAGGTATGTTTTGAGCTTAAATATATATTACTTTTGCTGAATGCTGATTGTTTATTATGAATAAATGTTTGGCAATAAAATGGTGTAATTAAATTCTTCTTCAGAAAATGGCAGCAGATGTTGAAACGAATTAATTTTAAAATGCAGTGCAGTGCTGTTAAATAGACAGGGATCATAAAACCTAACAAATCAAATAATAAGTAAAGATATTAAAATAACATCAGTATAAAAAAGGGCTGTCCTCCATGTCTGTGATGGTGTAGTTGTGTGAACAGTAGGTGATTTCACCCCTGAGATGCTTCTAAACGGTGCTTTGGGAGACTGTGTGTAACTGAATAATTGAAGACACTCACGCATTTCATTAAAGGATTTGGCAGGAGCTCAGTATGTGGGATCATGTTACCTCCACTGCATTCCTCTCATATACAGTAAATGTACAGTCAGTATTCAGTACACTGCGAGTCAACTGGATACATATATGGCCCGTTTCCACTGAGTGGTACGGTACGGTACGGTACAGTTTGGTTTGGTACGCTTTTTTTAAATGCGAACCATACCATACTACTTTTTGGGTACCCTTTCGAAAGGGTACTGAGCACAACAAAAGGGTACCAAAAGGCAGAGCTAGATGTGCAACTTGACGCTATTGGTTTACAGAGATACGTCACTCGCTCCTGCAACAAGCCAGGAGAATGAAAACAAAGAAACTGCCATTTTTAAAAACACAGCTGAGACATTACACTGTAATAATAATACATATAATAACAACAAACCTTGTCGTCATCTTGATATACAGTCACAAAGCCAAGAAGAACAAAATCTGCCTTGTCCTGTTTTGTTTTACGAGGCCCTTTAAAAGTGGGAGCAGTTTTACTTTGTCCAGAGAGCTCGCCGCGCATCTATATTTAAATAACAAACTTCTTGAGCTGATGATAATAATGTGCACGTGATTATTGAAGTGCTTCTTACATCCAATCCTTTCAGAAACAGACAAACACGAGAGTGAAGCGTGAATGATTTTTTCAGCAACCTAAAACATAAACAAACTGCCATGTTTAACTATTATCATCATCTTTTGGACTATTATGAACTCAGAATGACGGAATGACTTTCTAACTAGGGTTGGGAATGTAACCGGTATGGACTGGACTGAATCAGCGTATGAATTTCGGTGCCTAATTTTGATGCCACTGGTGCTGCGACAAGGACATAAGAAGCATTAAGGGGTACATCAAAGGCACACATAGGTGCGCGTTGTGTTACACCATCTCTTAACATTTAATTCTAAATAACTTTGAGGGTTACGGAAACCATCTGCGATGTCAGGCGTTTGTTCTTGTTGCTTAGGAAACGCATGCAAGTAGACAATGCGTGCAGTACAGCGCATCCGGTAAGCGACTCCCTTCAGAGACATCAACACGCATGTTCACGTTCATCAAATTTGCTTAAACTAAGCGTTCTAAAGTATGGCTATATTTTACAAGCAAGTATTCTGACACAGCAACGTGAAGCAGATGCTTTACAAAAGTTGCGCGTAAGAGGGGAAACACGTCGAACTCAATGAAACATTTCAGGGCTCATAGAGTCAACTTGCACTGCAATGCACTGTCTTTGCAGCATCAAATTCCATTAAAACAACAATAATTATAATAATAATAATTCTCATTCAATGCCTCAATACAGAACAACATGTTGCTGAATGAAAGTGAAAGTGAAAGTGCCGAACTGCAGTTAAAGTCAAAAGATTAAAAATGAAACACCCGAAATTACATGAAACTC
Organism: Danio kyathit; assembly: GCA_903798195.1. Taxonomy (NCBI): domain Eukaryota; kingdom Metazoa; phylum Chordata; class Actinopteri; order Cypriniformes; family Danionidae; genus Danio; species Danio kyathit. The sequence goes on along the minus strand of LR812533.1, from coordinate 29,015,921 downwards.
TGGAGGGAACGTGGATAGGCTGGTGACGCAATGACGTTAATCAGTCTATGTGCTATAACATGTAAAACGGGATCATGAAAGGAACATTTAAAAAGCAACTCATGTAAACACCTTAATCATATTACTGTCTTTTTCAGATTAAGGCTAATCATTAGATTAGTGATGTCCATGTAAATGTAGTCTCAACCCCCAACCCTAGAAAAAAAGTGTTCCCTGATTTTGATGACAGCCTTTCCACAGGTTAGTGGTAAGCTAATGTAATGTTAATTGCATAATGCAAATCTTACATTCATGCTAACAAACAAATGATCAAAAGAAATATATTAATGCAATTCAATTTAAATATATAAATTATAAATTGGGCAACCCAGTGGCGCAGTAGGTAGTGCTGTTGCCTCACAGCAAGAACGTCGCTGGGTCGCAGGTTCGAACCTCGGCTGGGCTGGGTCAGTTGGCGTTTCTGTGTGGAGTTTTCATGTTCTCCCTGGGTTCGCGTGGGTTTCCTCCGGGTGCTCCGGTTTCCCCCACAGTCCAAAGACATGCAGTACAGGTGAATTGGGTAAGCTAAATTGTCCATAGTGTATGAGTGTGAATGTGTGTGTGGAAGTTCCCAGAGATGGGTTGCGGCTGGAAGGGCATCCGCTGCGTAAAATCGTGCTGGATAAGTTGGCGGTTCATTCCGCTGTGGCGACCCCGCAAGGGACAAAGCCGACAAGAAAATGAATGAATGAAATTATAAATTGATGTATGCTTTAAACCAATTATATTGTTCAATTAAAATTATTAAAGAAATGCTTGTCAAATAAAAGATTTTTCTAGACTCATACACCATAATTTTGTGGCTCAAAAGTATCGTTTCAGGCACCGTTTAGGCAACGGTATCGTTTTAAAAGTATCGATTTCGAAGTACCCAAACAATACCCAACCCTTTTTCTAACAAGAGGTTACATGTGCTGGTGAAGATTAAAGATACAGATCAGAGGTTTGCACTGACTGGGCTATGTGTTGCGTGTTGTTTTTGAAGTTAAATAAGGACTAAATGTATGCTCTGTGTAATTTATCTGTAATTGGTAACATGTCAGAGACTGTAAGGGGCTGTGTGCGTTCATATATCCTGCATTTATAACGTTAATTGTAATTTTTAATTGCAGATGTTACAGTAGGATATTTTTATCATTGATCTGCAGTTATAATCAAATCCTGTTCATAGAAAATTTAGTAATGAACATTTATACACAGTATACACAAGGATTTATGTGTATAAAGCTAAAAAATCATTTTTTTTCAAGAAGTGCTTCTCATATGATATATGAACGACTCGTACAGCTTTACTTTAACATTTCCTTGCACGAGAATGACGTCGACTGAAATTTTCTGTCGTACACCACGCCCACCATTGGTACCCTTTTGGCAGTGGAAATGCAAGCCTCATAAAGGTGACCCGTACCGACCCGTACCGTATTGTACTGTACCACTCAATGGAAACGGGCCAATACTGTACATGTAAGGCCTAAATATAAACACATAAAAATGACGTTTCTGACATAAGACTTGTGTATTAAATATTTATTATGTATTATGTAATAAAACCAAAACTATACAAAACTTTTTTGCATAGAAATTTCATAGATATGCATTAGATATTTATTAATTGATATATAATTTGTATGATATATATATTTATATTTTATATATCACCCAAAAATGAAAATGTCCTCAATATTTATTTGCCCACAAGTGATTCCAAACTGAGTTTCCCTATTCTGATATATATGTTGTTATATAAGAAAACCTGTAACCATTGACTTCCATAGCAGAAAAAAAACAAACACTATGAAAGTCAATGGTTACAGGTTTCCGGCTTTCTTCAAAATATCTTCTCCTGTGTTCACTAGAAGAAAGTCAAACAGGATTGGAACAGGTAAGAGGGTGAGTAAATTATGACAGAATTTGGGTGAACTATCTCTTTAACTTTAATATCGCCTCAAAGCAAGAAGGTTGGGTCAATTGGCATTTCAGTGTGGGGTTTGTATGTTTTACCTGCGTTCATGTAGGTTTCCTCCGGGTGCTCCGGTTTCCCCCACAGTCCAAAGACATGATATAGGTGAATTGAGTAAGCTAAATTGGCCACAGAGTATGTGTGTGAATGCAAAAGTGTATGGGTGTTTCCCAGCATTGGGTCCGCTACCTAAAACATATGCTGCATAAGTTGGTGATTCATTCCGCTGTGGCGACCCTTAATAAAGGGACTAGTCCAAAAATAAATGAATAAATGAATGAACATTTTGGCCACGTCGCCCATTTTTAAAACAGAATTGATCAACCAAACATCTTTTTGAATCTCAAGTATTTAATATATTTACACACATCTCTCTGTCTATATATTTGTTTATATTGCCCTCAATATGTACACACAAAATGAGAGCGAATTCTTCAGTTAAGATTCAAGTTAATCCCGTTCTCCCTGGGTGAGCACCGGCACAACATTTACTCGCAACAGCACAGCCATTTAAATTGGCACCAGTGAGACCACGAAGAGATTAAATTGTTTAATCCTACACCAATTCATACACAGCACACAGTCAAATGAAGTCATTAGCTCTGCGTTAACAGCGGGGAAGCCAATTACAAATGGCAGCGAGAGTTCGGAGAGGAAAAAAAAAAAAAGTACCTCTCGTGACTACCATCTACCACACAAAGTCCAAAACTCAATTCGGTTTATTCTTCAAAGAAGACCTGGAAAACCTGAAGCACCCACGATAATGCAGCCACTCCAAATGCATTATTTATGTGTGTCTTAAGTTATTCATTAGACAAGACTGGGCACCATCCCATACTGTAGGTGTGGAAGACCATGAATATTAACCAGGGAGACTTGATATTTAAACATGGCGTGGAATAAATCGCTGCAAGTAAATGCCAAGTAAATAGCACAGTGCGTTAGTTACAGTGTGCTGCAGCTTGCCAATGCCTGTTGTTATTCTGAAGCATGACCTTTCCATTGCAAGATTGCTACTTCTTTCACTAGGTTTTTTTGAAACACTTTGGGAGTAAAAAAAAAAATGCATTAATAAATAAAATTATGAATAAAAAACGAGCAGACCCAGGCTGAGTCATTTCTCCACACTCAAACAGTAACAATAGACTCAGGCCAATAGAGCCGGTAAGTCAATGTCCTAAAAATACTGGGGAAAATGTCCTTATCTGCAATGTATAAAGTGCAGTAGGGTCCAGAAGATAAAATCCCATTCATTTTCTGCATTGATTTTTAATGGTAACCTACAAATATTTAAAGGCAGACCTACTGTGAGCTATGAGGATGTGTATTCTTTTGTTGAAGCCATAAGTGCTTGTTTCTTTTTGAAATAATCATGCATATTGTCTAGTGAAACAGATTTATTTGAAAAGAATTATTATTTTGATTGTGCTATTTGCAAAGCTACATTGTAGACAGGGAATAATTTGGTGAAAAAATATGAATTATAAATTTTCTAGTTAAAATTGAACATTTTAGGGTGCTTATCCTTTGTTTTTCAAAACAGGAACAAAATTTGTTACAGTAGCTACGTTTCCATCCACCTATTTTTATATGCAATGGAACCACTTTTACCGTACAAATTCCAGTATGCGAATTAAAAAAGGTCATGTGATTTTGTTATAAGAGATCATGTGATGATAAACATGTGTGAATGGACAAACCAGCAGGCTGAGCACACTGTAAACAATCTAAAATTTAGTTTTTGTCATTCTAAAATGGCTTAACCATTTCAGTATTAGTGTTATTATATTATTAATTACCTCCAGAATCAAGGAGCGTTTGTGCTCCGCGTCTTGGCCACCGCGCGTTCACTATGTGTCAGGATTGCCTTCTGAGGCGCAAGTCATTTATTAAATAAGGAAAAGATTCACGCAACTTCTCCTACCGCAGCAAATTCCGTTTTTACTGTGGATATTTGGCAACAGTTAATCAGGAAGTGACAATTTTGTTCGCTTTGACTCATTGGATGGAAACGCTGCTTTATTCGCATGCCTTTTTGGATGGAAACATACTGTAGCTAATGTTGCTTTTTGCTCTTGGTGTGGTTTGCTTTCACATTGCAAAGGTTCTAAATGGACCAAAAATTGTTAAAACAAGTCATGTGAGAGTAAACTCTCCTCACATTGGTCAGAAATACACTGTTTATTTTCAGGGATTCTGCTTATGATAAGCAATAAGGAAGCATTATATAACTGAGTGATGCTATCATGTGAATAGGGACCAAAATCTCTAAGGAATATTATTTCCAGCAACTTGTTGAATCTATGTCAAGAAGGATTTAGGAAGTTCTGAGGGCAAAAGGAGGTTCAACCCAGTACTAGTAAGGTGTAACTAATAAAGTGGCCGGTGAGTGTATATATGAATTAGAATGCCATATTCCTAGATTCATAAAAATTATTTTGATTATAGTTTAATTGCAATGAATCATGTATATAGCTCTTATGTGGTACAACTGTTAGACTTTAAGAACAGTCTTGTGGACTCCAATGGAGATCTGCAATGGAGATTAAAGCAGCTGGATTTACATGAAAGTATGTGGCTGCATGTTTAACTGGGATAAGTACAGAGTAAATCTTATAGTAAACAGTGTGTATCTAGTAAACAGTGTGGTTATTTTCTATAGACATAAGCACATTTTATAAAGCACTTTTTTTGTTTTGCTAGTAAATCTGTGTATTCATATGTCTGCTACCTAAGCAATCATTTAATTGAAACCAATGGTAGGTTTTGCTCTTTGACGAGGGCTGCACTAATTTTTCTCTGGCAGTACGGCAGATTTGAATTTAGCAGCTGATTAATTATGGACCATATATTTTAACAACACCAGTGTTATTGTACACTCAGGGTCCACCCTAAAATAATTACACTGCTGTGACTGTATGCGATAACAAAGTTTTACCCTATTTTATTTACACCAATATCACAGAATGTAGTTGGTTGCAAAGCAGAAGCTGCAGCACTCAGGCACAATTTTTTTTCCCCGGAGAGAACTAGAAAACTTTGTCTTAAAAGTATAAAAAAAATAATGATAAAAAATAAAAATAAAGACTTTTCAGAGAATAGGTGATCGCAGTAAAGCACTCGATTGTGAACTTGCTGAAGTAAAAAAAGCCCGGAATGCTTGCCCCGCCTTTGTGCTCTTCTTATTGGCCCACTGCGCTAGAACTGAACGCGAATGGATTGGTTAATACCAGCTGTCAATCACTCAGTCAATGCCTTCTGCCCAGTGTTGCCAGACGTACTATAATTATCGTATTTGCACGATAATTTCGACCTCAGTACGATGTACGATCAATAATGTAAAAAATCCTATAATGTACGATAATTTTAGAATTTTTTGGCATTTAAAATGAGTTTCATTGTAATCTTAGGGCTTCTATACTTATTAATAGCTGCATCTTGTGTCTGATGTCTGTGAGGAGAAGGTGGGGTTAGACACGTTTTCTATCCAATGACTAGTTTCTATCTCATCTTACGTTACACCTTCTCAGCCAATCAACGTGGAGAATAGCTCTCTCTCACGAGTTAACATTCCTTCTGCGCGCGGTTGTGGATCAGTCAGTCATTTTCAGGTTGAGGTCGGTCAAGTTTTAAAAAGTAGTGCTGAAAAAGAAGGTGAGACGAACAGGAGAGTTTGCCCTTGATGTTCTCGTTTTTTCCCCCATTCAAATGCATCATGCAAACGTGTTTTTCCAAAGTTAATCTGATCAAAACAAAGCCACGAGATCGGCTCATTACAGATCCTTTGGATGGGCTCGTGCACACCCTCAGACTGTTAAAAATTCGGGAGGGTGCACTGCTTTCAAGCCAACCAGCACTATGTTGCGCTCCATGTAGGCATCATATTTAGTTGCTTTTATATTCGCACATTCGTTCATTTAGAAGTCTCTATATTGTTTACTATGTTACTTTGAATATTCAATCGAAATTAGCATGCAAGTATGACTTCAAAACAACAGTAACACTGTTTATTTGACTGTGAACAATGTTGGACTTTGATAGTCATTGGCTGCTAATATGATTTTGCTATTTAGAGTTTGCAAATAATACTTTTATGAAATGATATTATTACGGGGAAAGTCCGAACGTGCGAATATAAAACCAACTTTACCTTTATATCATATTTGTACCGCAAAATGAATCCCTCAACATCTGGCAACACGCAGGTTTTCAATGAACCTTCCCACTAAGGTACGCCTATGTTCTTTTATTTATTTTTTTTTTTTTTTACTTATTGTGGTCATTTGCACGTTGTGTCAAAACTCTATTTGTCTAGATAATAGCTGTATACTCTCCGTTTGACTCTTGTACGATAATTTTCCTCCAAATACGATAATTTTGAGGTTCTGGTACGATACTTTCACATTTCCAATCTGGCAACACTGCTTCTGCCTTCACATGACAGGAGCTGCAACTGCGGAAATGTGAAGCGCTGACAGATTTAGAGAAATCATAACGTTACTAATAATGGCACATCTTATTAGTGATCATGTGCTGAATGTTAATCCACCATTTACACTTTTCCAAGAGTGGATAAAAGACTTCCAGTGGCTTCAAGTCCGCTATGAAAATGACTAAAGCCGTTCACTCTAAAGTCTGTGGGATGGGGTTTGCAGGTAACAGCGTTTGCCACTGAATCTACACATTTTAAGCGCGAGAGGTACTGTATAATCCTCACGATGTATTTAATCCTCACGATGCTGTCAGCTGTGCAAACGGCAGCTATAAGTAAAATATAACACAGCTCATGAAAAGACTGTTGTTGCTATTAAGATGACATGCAAATAATAAGTTATATATCAATATAAATGTGGGGCGGGGCAATGGATCGCGATGCCGGCTCAGCATCGTGAAGTTTATTGGCCATCGGCGATGGACGATAGCATCGTCTATCGGCCCAACCCTAGTGTGAAGCACCAAAAGCGGCCCAATTAATTTTAATACTAATTTGTCTGTTGTTGTTATCCATGAATTTTCAAATGTACTTTTTTTACAAGAGAGGCTAGAAAAGTTGTAAAGCTCTACTTTATTATTATTTTTTTATTCAAATGGTCAAATTCTGACTGAGGACAGTTGAATGTGCTGGCAAGTTTCTTATTTAAAATTTGCCTAATAAATGACAATAGGCTTGTTTTTTTTTTAATTTAAAACGTATTCATATATATTTTCTTTCTAATGATATATGATGTAATAAATTAGCATTTTAAAAATAAGTATTTTTTCATATTTATTTATTCTAAATCTTTAGTAGGGCTGTGCAAATAATCAAAATCGAATCGCAATGGCAATTTGAAACATTTCGATTAGTTAAATCACAAGAGGTTGCGATATGAAATATATATGTATTATTTAATTTCCCCTGCCCAGAGCAAATGCGTGACAACAGGTGTTCTGACATTTTAACCTACCCGTCAGATTAGGCTACCAACACTGTATTTGAATGGTTCTATAGTTGGAGTTAGAGATTAGGTATGTTAAGGTGATATTACAACTTCATATCACACTAATCTACATTCAAATTTACATTGGTAGCAAATTCTGATGGGTAGCATATTGCTTAATCTAAATGTGCTACCTACTTTTTGAATGGAAGGTAGGACAATCTGACAAGGTAGGACAAATCAACAGATCACCGTGTCTGACAGCCTTACTAGCCAATTGAGTGAGCACACTTTTGTTCTTCCCAATTAGAATTGCGCAACCGAACTACGCCCACAATAAAAAAAAAAGAAAACAAACAGGAAAGGGCTGACAAGTGGGATAATGGCATCTGCTTCAGAAGCATTAGTAGACAAATTAATCTCAAAGAAAAACAGCATTTGTAATATGGGAAGATTTTGGTTTCAAAGTCACAGATACCGAACAAAAACAGGTCATTTTTAAATGCTGTCACAGAATTGTTGCCACGGCTTACAGATTATTGAGCTGAAGCTTTACAAAATTAAATCGTAAATCAAATCGCAATATCTGTCAAAAAAATTCACAATTAGATTATTTCCCTAAATCGCCCAGCCCTAATCTTTAGAAAATATTTTTGGTACATCAAAAAATGTGATTATGACGACCATCCAAGCTAATTCAGCTAAAAACAGAGCTTAAAATGTATTTAAATCTCATAATTAAATAGAAAATGAGGCGTATAATTGCAAAAAGGTCTACTTTTTGAGAAAAAAGAACCACCCCTTTCACCAGGCAGGCTATGGGCCTGTTTGAGGTCATTGATTGCTGCATTCCACATTTGTTTGCTATCTGTTGTGACTCATTTTATGGTTTATAACAAAGAATTCCCAACGAGAAAAACATTTACAACCAAGGCCATCAAAAAGGTGGACAGGAACGTTGACTAAAAAATACTGACAATTTCTGAATAACAGCCTACAGTACTGTTTCATTTTGGTCAACAAATGTTTTCCTGTCCCTGCATGGAATTTGCTTTTACCTTCCCATGGAGGTAAGAAAATATAGCAATTCCCTGATGAGTCCGCATCGCAAGAAGTGGTGTGACAGCACTTTTATCCCACAGGCAGTAAAATCTTTGCAGCATCGTTTTCTCCACTCAAATAGTTATTGATGTTGAGACATGGTGATGTTCATGAGATTGTCCTGACACTGCAGTTTAAACACGGCTGTACAGCCAGGCAGTAAACCCTTAAAATGCTTAAGAGGCCTGTCATACATCATGTCACGAGGAGACTGTGCGTGCCCATACCACCAAAGACCCTTCAGGAAATAAACTTTCACTGCTTACAGATGGCAAGGCTGAGGTCCCAGCAAGGCCTTGGCTCATAAAGAGCACCATCTTATTTCACTAGCTGAGTTTTCGCCCAGCTGTGGACTCAGTCAGCGGGCTTTACGGTCACCGATGTAATTATACAGCAGCTTAGCAGCTCAAACAATGAAACAGCCTGTTCACCATTTACAGCCGCCCAACTCCCACTCATAAAATGATATGCCAAAATCAATAAGCTTCCAGATATGTCTCGGAAGGCTGATACATCTCGGCGAGAGCACCGGTCTGATGGAGCACAAATCCAGCCTAACAAGCTGAGGGGGAAGAGAGGGGTTAATTGGGATGTTGGAGCCATCCTTCAGAAGCTGGAGAGTGAACAGAATCAGCTGAAGATGAATGAGACTGAGGGGGTGTCTTGATCAAGTCGAGACGCCGTCACAACACAATAGCTCTCTGTCAGATGCACGTCCTGCTGCCACGAGTCAGCCAATCCTAATTAGGAAGGCTGAATAAATATCTCTAATATTTGGAAACAAACCAGATCTGATTATATGCATTAATCCGGTGTTGGTGTATTGGCATGGAAAAGCACTGGCTTTTGAATCAGTCTCTTCAGAATTTAAAAGTTAAGATTAATTTTACCTGGTACGTGGACACAATGTGCCGCATATTGGAAATATGTTATGATTTTCTGATTTCTACCAATGACAGAATTTGCCGGTTTGATCCCAGCTCAAAGCGGGTTGCGTGGTGTAGAACTGGTGAGATTAGATTGGTGCCATGACCCGGATAGGAGTGAGGTTTAGTGGGAGGTTTAGTAATGGATGCCAGCTAGTAAAGTGCTGTGCAGGTAAAACCTCACTCCTCTGACCTCTAAAAGGTGCTTTAGTGACATGCGCTAAAGGCCATGGTCTTTAGAGGCCTTGTTAGAACAACCGACTTCCATGCGGAAACTCACCAGTTCGATCCCAGCTCGGAGAGGGTTGGGTGGAATAGGACCGGCGGGGTTACATATGCACATGTACATGCTGCTAACACAAACGTCAAAGATCCAACAGCACATGAATCAATGAAATGCCAATCCTACATAGAGCTCTGGCATTGTTTATGGGCTCAATTTATATTCTACTCATCATTCAGGATATGATTCTTGTTCTTTCATACAACCATTTCAACGTGCCCATGAACATTTTGCAAAGCCAGTGGCAGCATTTTGAAACAAGAGCTAAAAAGAAACAAATAGAAAACATAAATAACCCCAATATGGATTTATTGGAATGCTTAATACTGCAGTCATTCTGAACTAGTGGCTTGAATTGATGGTTGTTGCTAAATTCAATACCACACATTACTATATTTATGAATTTTACTGATCCGTCTGTGCCAGAAACTAAACATTACAACATAATTGCCCTCAGTTTCAGCTCATATGTGTTCCATGAGTTTGCATTTTGTAAAATCAAATTGTACAGTATATGATGTTAGAAAGTGTCACCTAGGCGTGGTTAGCACTGTCGCCTCCCGGCAAGAAGGTCGCTGGTTCGAGCCCCGGCTGGGTCATTTGGCATTTCTGTGTGGAGTTTACATGTTCTCTTCCTGTTCGCGTGGGTTTCCTCCGGGTGGTCCAGTTACCCCCACAGTCCAAAGACATGTGGTACAGGTGAACTGAATAAACTAAATTGGCAATAGTGTATGAGTGTGTGTGTGTGTGTGTGTGTGTGTGTGTGTGTGTGTGTGTGTGTGTGTGTGTGTGTGTGTGTGTGTGTGCGTGCGTGCGTGTGTGCGTGTGTGTGTGTGTGTGTAAATGGATGTTTACCAGCACTGGGTTGCATTCATTGTGTAAAACATATGCTGGATAAACTGGCGGTTCATTCCGCTGTGACGACCCCTGATTAATAAAGGGACTAAGCCGAATGAAAATGTCACCTACTATACTTGAATGGCTTATTGAAGTTTTAATTTTTTAATGAACAACTCCCTCAATCATTGTGAAAATCATTTGCTCCTCCAGAACCTGCTAGGTGAACAAGTCCATTTCTATAATTCCACAAATAATCCCTATCAATGTGCTATACCTTGAGTGAACCTATCTGCATACTAAACACAAAAAGCACTCTTCCAGCATGTCTGTGGGGAAGATCAGACTACATCTGTCCATGACAGGCCTCGGCAGCGGGGTGCAGGACCATCTGACCCTCTCCAGACCTGACCATCAGCAGGATCCATCTGCTCGGCCTGCGAATGACTCCACAGTACCATGTTACACACTTTGAAGCGCAGTCACAACCCTGCCAGACACAGCACTCTTTCTTTTTGCCGACCTGATGATCTCATATTTTTCTGCTCAAGTCCATTAATATTCAGCATCATGCAAAACAATCTAACAGAACTCAAGAATGACAGTTCAGTGTTTACCTACATGTCAACTGACCATTTTAGTCAAATTTCCTTCTTTAACCTGACTCTGTTGAAGCAAACAATATACTTTGAATATAATATTACTGTAGATGCTCAACAACAGGCCTAAACTACGCAAGAACTAGCTAATTAAAATAATAATGAGGTCAGTTTGTCACAACAAACAGAACGCAAACAACAAACCATAAAAGATGTAGATTGGGTATGTAATGTAAACCATAAATTCAGTGTATATTATAAAATACGTCAATGTAGCTTACCTTTCAGGCAAACACGACTCTAGCTTAAGCTTAGGTTTTCCGGATGTCCACGAGAGAAACTTAACTGGTGTTTTTTTCAAACTGTGCTTTTCACTATTCGTGATTGAATTGTTCTTTTCAATGAATCGGTTGAACTGATTCATTCACTGACACGATTCACCTCACCACTCTGAGCAGAAATCTTGCAGAATGAACAAATGATCGTCACTGAGTGTGCGTTGTGCCACATACTGTATCAAGATGGTTATTTTTTGTCCTGAAAAGCACGTGCAAAAGGCAGATGTGATTATGAATAATAAGTTAGTTATATTTTAGACCCAATATTGGTTGTTTCTGCTGCTTTGCCAACGAAAATATTACCTATAAAGGCACTGTTGAGTCTCTTCAATCAATACAAGGTGTCTTTTTTATTATGCAAGATAGAACATTTACAAAGATACAATATGAACAAAGAGACAAAAAGGGTTAAACTTGTTTAATTAAACAAGTTTAAATGATTTACACCAAGGAAGAGTTTTACATGCAATATAATTGTGACAGTCTTTTAAGGAGTTCACACATAAATCAAAGTAAAATAAAAAGTAAGCCAATAAAGGCAATAAATTAATAATAAATTTACAATGAGAAGGATCTACGTTCAGAGAGTAACCAAAGAATGGGGAAATAAAGTACAATGAGTACAAAATGAGCATTTAGGGCAAATATTGTTGTTAAATTTGGTATTTATTGGGTAGCAATTGTGAAAATACAAGGTGTCTCCAAACTGAAAACAATTAGTATAGTGTCACTATTCAAATGAAGTTTAGTATAGTAGGCTAAAGTATAGTATACATTTATTAGACATATCGCCACCAAGTGGCAGTGTTAGATTCGTGGACTAAAACATATCTAACTAAAACTATATTTAAAAGATAGATTATCCAAACATTGAACTTCTGTCATTCCAGCTTCCAAACATTCTCACAAGTCATCTCACAATTCTGCCATTTTAAACTTGTATACGTTTATTTGCAGAAAAAATTGTAAAGAATGATGATAGTTTTTATGTAATAAAATAGGTCTTTCTAAAACTATTTTTGCAAACATTTTCTTTTATTTATTCAGCACCTCGTGTGGATGAATAAGGAACTATACCATGCCATATTGCAAAAATATAGTATTTGGTATGTGAATTCAGCGTGTGTTCACTTGTTCTGCGGTGTCAAATGAGTGAATGAAGTAGCAGAACCTCCCATTCACTTAAATTGTTGTGTGGTTTAATCCCAGAAGGCGGGTCGTTTATTCAGTTGACCATGCTTACATAAGTGAAACCGGAGAACTTTGAACTGAAAAGTAGGTCACGGTCTTGTTTGTGTGTCAGAAGAATCTCAGGAGAAAGTATTAAAGCTGGAAAATGTCGTCTGAAGTGTTTGACTGCATCGTCATCGGCGCAGGGATCCAAGGGTCTTGCACTGCCTACCAGCTGGCCAAAAACAAGCAGAAAACTCTGCTGCTGGAGCAGGTCTGTTGCCGCCACATTTTTTTACTGTATTGAAAGCAAGACACTATGGGGGAATGGAATATACTTCCCCTGTTGACTGATTACATTACAAGTTTTATAAAATGTCTTATAAATATGTAAACGAGGCACTATTAATGTCATGCTCATGTGTAAAGTCTTGTGAATGTCGTGTCATGTTCAAAATTCTTGTTTCGTTTCATCCATTCATTCGTTCGTTCGTTCGTTCGTTCGTTCGTTCGTTCATTTAGACATATTATAATCAAAGGTTTTTACAGATGATACTCTTTTTATCACTCCATAATTCTTTCTGAACAGCAAGAAATAAAATAGCTACTATACAACAGCCAAAAACATTTATTGGTATAAAATGTATATAATCAGACATATATGAACATCTGTCTATAAAAAACAGTCTAGTGCTTAAGTGGGAATTTGTGCATTTGTTAGTGCAGGAGAAAAACAGCTAATTTTAATATAATACATTAAAAATGCATTGTATTTGAAATATATAAACACAAATTGATAAAATTGTGACAAAAGAAACACTTACTAGTATATTTGGGAGGTTTTCTTACAATTAGAGTGGAAAAAATACTTCATAAAAAGCCCAAAATCCCTGAAATCTCAAAACTACAGGTGCATGAAAAGAAAACTGCAGTGTCTGGTCTTAAACTCATTCATAAATCATTGCATAAAGCAAAGTGTCTGCTTGTTTTATCTAATTAAGACAGAATACTCACCTTGAACATTCAGCAAAAAAATCTAAACCAGTTTATTTGTGACTTACAGTTATATGCAGATTACAACATCCAGTAAAATGTTCATTATATTCAAATAAACTGCAGGCCAAATACAGTATAATTAGACAACAATCTAACCTTGTTTATTTTATCAAAACAAAAGCAACGCATGTAAAGTGGGATCTCTGAATTCCCCTTTGTCCACAGTTTGTTTTGCCTCACTCCAGAGGGAGTTCTCATGGCCAGACCAGGATAATCCGTAAAGCCTACGAGGAAGATTTCTACACACAAATGATGCAGGAAAGCTACGAGCTGTGGGCTGAGCTGGAGAAAGAAGCAGGTGTCGAGCTGTACAGGTGAGCGTCCAAAGAAAGAATGATGAAATTTTCTCTCGGCAGTGCAACACGCAGACGCTGTACATCAAACCTGGCAGACTGTCACAGCCCTCGCCATAACTTTAAAAGAGCATTTTCATTCTAGTCCCCGAGCATCATCCAGGGACCGCGGGGCGCACTTGTTTTTACAGTGTCTGAGAGGTGTAATGGATCACAAGTGGATCAAGCCCACTCAGCCTTGATGCAGAATCAGTCGCCTTGCTCTTTGTCTCGCCGTCATCCATCTCGGCTCTCTGACGGATGAGTCCTGATGAGAGGACATCTGTGCCCTTGAGCATCTCTCACACACTGCTGGCCGACCGGAGAAAAATCTCTTTTAAAAAAATGCTGGATTTGTGCTTTTCTTTTCTCTTCTTCTTCTCATACAAAAATGAGCACGATTGAGATGCCAAATACTCAAATGTTCCAAACAAATATTCTGATTCAAATATTAAATTTTGTTATTCATAAATATCGCTGATTTTCCTACTGGTTTGGCATGTGAAGGTCTGTTTTTTTTTGGATGTGGTAGTTATGGAAAGTTTGATGTACTGGTCACAAAAGCCATAGACATAAACTAAACCTTCATTGCACATTAAAAGTGTGTGTTTTTTGACAAGTGCTAAGTGGCTTCCAAATATCAGTTAAGTGTTTATTTTCTTTTTTTATTGCATACAAATCGGCCAATCATAACCATAATTTTTTGGAGAGAAATTGACGTCAATAATATTTAAAAATAAATATTAAGATATGTGTTGATATATACAGTGCTCTGCAGAAATGAGTGCACCCCTCACAGATCTCTCTTTTAAATTAATAGTTTCTGCAGTAATATATTCATATTAATATAATATATATTATATCGATCTGTACCAAAGGCAAAACTGGAACTAATCTAACAAAAGAAGGTGAGATCACAGTCCAAAAGTTAGTACACCCAATTTAATTTGGAGGGGGGAAATATGGAATAAAAATGTAATAAACAGGAAAAAAAAAAATCAAGAAAAACATAAAAAGTTCAGTTGAAATTTTTACATTGCCATTTTATTTTACAATAACTCATTTGAAAGTATTATCTTTCTATTCCGGGTGTCATGGTGGTGCAGGGGGTAGCACGATCACCTTACAGCAAGAAGGTAGCTGGTTCGAGCCACGGCTGGGTCAGTTGGCATTTCTGTGTGGAGTTTGCATGTTGTCCCTGCGTTCGCGTGGGTTTCCTCCGGGTGCTCCGGTTTCCCCCACAGTCCAAAGACATGTGATACAGGTGAATTGGGTAAGCTAAATTGTCCGTAGTGTATGTGTGAGTGAGTGTGTATGGATGTTTCCCAGTGATGGGGTATACTGTAGCTGGAAGGGCATCCGCTGCATAAAACATTGGCTGGATAATTTATGGTTCATTCCGCTGTGGCGACCCCAGATTAATAATGGGACTAAGCCAAAAAGAAAATGAATGAATGAATGAATCTTTCTATTCCCAAATATGCTAGGTCCCCAAACTCTTTATTTTAATGGATTTAACTTTTTTTACTTGTAAAATGTTGTAACATATTTAAAAATGTACAATATTTAACATTCTTTAGATTGATCATCTTTTGGTTGTTTTTGCACTAGAGTCCTGTAAACCTAAATGTAATATAATATTACATAACATATCAAGACCTTTGACTTGATATGATCTTTTACAGCAGTGTTTTTTTATTATTCTTCTGTTTGCAAAACTTGAAGGACTTTGACATGTGCTGTATAAATATGAACAGTAAAGTGTTAAGTGATTATTTTTACCTTTACACATGTTGCTCCATTAAATCAAATAACCGTGATCAGATTATTAATCAATAATTGTGACAGTCTAACAATCAGGGCAGTCAATGCTTACTGCTTACTAATGAAAAGTAAAAAAAAAAAAAAAAAATTATTTATTTTGAAAAGTATTTATATAAATATTTGTATAAAGCTTGTTTGGCATGCTGTCCCTGTCATCATAAGATCCTCGAGCCCAGGGCTCCCTCCCGTTTGCAGGGTGAGAGGGGAGTTTGAGCTCAGGTAGAGCTCGAGGACTCCTCTGCGGTAGTAGCTAATGAACAGATAGTGATTGCTCTTAAGAGATAACTACTTACTAGGTGCATGTCTATGGTGCCGATTTGGATTCGTCAATTAACTTAAGTTGCATGTTTTGGACGGTGGTAGGAAACTGGGGAACCCTGGGGAAACCCACGTGAGCACGGGGAGAATGTGTAAACTCTTGATAAGGACTAGAACCAGTGACGTTCTTGCTGTAAGGCAACAGTGCTAACCACTGGGCCATCGTGCCACCCATCTAGGAAAGGAGGAGGAGTAGGGGTGGAGGTGGGATTCGTCAAAACAAAGATCACTGTTATATGGAACTTAAACCGGAATAGATCTTTCTATTCCGGGCGTCACGGTGGTGCAGTGGGTAGCACGATCGCCTCACAGCCAGAGATGGCAAAAGTACACACATCCTTTACTTAAGTAGAAGTACAGATACTCATGTTTAAAACGACTTTGGTAAAAGTGGAAGTACTGACTACACTTTTGTACTTAAGTAAAAGTAAAGAAGTACCACCTGAAAAATGTACAAAAGTAAAAAGTAAAAAGTACCCGTTTCAACCACAGTCCCAAAGACATGCGGTATAGGCGAATAATAATTCAACTACATTTGCAGTAGTTTATAAGTGTGTGTGTGAATGTGAGTGTGTATGGGTGTTTCCCAGTACTGGGATGCAGCTGGAAGGGTATCCGCTGCGTAAAACAAATGCTGGAATAATTGGCGGTTCATTCTGCTGTGGCGACCCCTGATAACTCAGGGACGAAGCTGAAGGATAACAAGTGAGATACTGTAGGTAATCATCCTGACACAAACTCAGTGTTCAGCATGTAGTTTTGCCACTGTTAGATCAAAAACTACAGCTGCCATTCATGTTGATTTTTTCTTTTGCTAAAATAAATACTTATCAGACATGACTGTAAACTATTTTTTTGCATTAGGCTAAAGCTTCTTATTCTCTTTAAAGAGTAGCTCTCGTATATAACCCGCTATTTCAGTGTTTTTTTTTTTCAGGTTATTGTGGTTATTTTATAAAATGAATAAACATTAATTCTGTTACAGTTTTTCTCAGTCACTTTGGTCCATTTCTCAGATCAGAATTGAAATTCTCAAAACTACCTTTTCAATCTTCAGATCATCATTGTGTCACTTGTGCACAACAGAAAAGCAGTTTCTCTTTATGAACAAGTTGCAAATGCTTTTGTTCATCCATGCAAATGATTATGTGCAATTTTCTGATGTTTCCTATATTATCAGTTGCTTATGTCATGTTGATCAACATGTATTATTTTTATCTCTGTTGAATAGTCTCACCCCCACAACATTTAATCTTTCAAATGCCTGAACAAGTTGTCCTAATATTTAGTCATAATGCATTTTTTACATTTCTCCCAGGTGAATCTTGACTTTTTTTAATGAAGGTCTAAAAGGAGGTTGTCCTATGTTCACATTCTTACATTTGTTTTTTCTTTGTGCTATGCTGTGCTCTCTTTTCCTTTCTGTATCAGAATGACATGATCTGGCAACAAATTACAGTACAAACAGCAAAAATATTGCCATAGTTTACACCAGAACAGCCCTCCAGAGTGCACCGTTATTGACAACATGACTACTAAGTAATTTGAGTCTTATTCTTATACAATGACACAAGGACATGTCATTCTGACGCCACTGACATGTTCATTGACACAAAAATTTAGTTTTGAGGGATGAACTGAAGGATTTTGAGCAGGAAACTGGCTTTTGCAGGTAATCCATGGTGTTTTGCTATTTATACATGTTGTTTTGAGAAATGCACTTAGACCTAATGTTTTACAAATTTCAGTTCTGATCTGAGAAATGTGCCAAAGTGACTGAGAAAAACTGCAATACATTTATTCTATGCTAAAAGCAACATACACAGGTAAGACAGGTAACATACACATAAATTGCCCAGGGGTGCGTTTCCCAAACAATGACGTAACTTGCTGATGAACTATCATAGTGCGATGCATAGTTTGGGAAAAGAACGATGTGGTGACGAGTGTTTCCCAAAACCCTTAGTTCCTCTGTCGCAGATCCATGGTTTGAACCACGTTAGTTATAACGTAAAACGTCCATAATGATGCTCTAAACGGGGTGGAGTAACTTCTTTAGAGAACAACCCCATCATTTCTTTGTGCAAATTATATTGTTTTACACAAACACGCATTTAAAATAAAATCCAATATTAGTTTGGTCATATATAATATCATATAAACCATATAAATAAACAAATAATGAGGCTATTTATTAAGAAATGAAATGTAATATTTATTATTTATTAGAAAATGAAAAAAAATCCTATTTTAATAATAATATTAATGATGATGATTATTAATATTAAGTAGGATATTGTTTATTTATTTTTTGAAAAGTCTTGAAAAGTTTTAATTTGAGCACGTGCAAACCACTGCAGATGCTCTAACCAGCAGGCCCATGTCATATACAGTACAGATGCTTAATAAATAACCTACTATAAATTAAAAGAATCAACGTATGCTATGTTTTTTTGTTTTCACAAGCTTTGGAGATGTAACATAAATTCCGCTTTTAAAAAATAGTCACCCATAGCTTTTGTCATGAGGCTGTGTTCAAAATGACATCAAAGTTTTCAAAGTGCACTGCAAAGGGAGCGCAATTGTAAACATGAAGATCGCTAAAACTGAACTGTAAAAATACTTTGAAAGCAAATTACACCTAAGAGAGATGACCTTAATGCTTTTTTATTTTTAATAATTCAAACTTTGAATGTTAGAATGTTCTAAATGAATAGGGCATAGGGGGATAAGTGGGAATAGGACACAGCCATTACAAATTCTGTATTAGAAAATATGAACTCATCAGAAATAAAGGAAATAAACCGCAATGCATACATTTTTTATAAAGTATTTGATTGTTATAGTCCTAAATGTACAAATCTTTACAAAAAGCACTATTTTCCGCGGTATTAGAATGAAAGACCAGAGAAAGCCCGTGCAGTGTGATCGGAAGGTGACAAAAGGCTTAAGCATTTAAACAGCATGTTTTTGACTGGAATGTGTCTCGTTTACCTGTGATCCGAACGAGCAAAATTTGTCTTATTACCGTGTAAACAGGGCAGCATCAGTCATGTTAAATTCGCCGACTCCCTCTGTCATTGTGCAGTAATCCTAGCCTTTCTCATAGTAATCTTCATGAACTAGGTAGGGCTAGGCCATGTACGGTGTGCGATAGGCTTGAAGAAGCCGCGCGCTGCAGCACGCAGGCGCGCAATGAGGAAAAATAGACTGACTGCATCAAAAATGCGCTCATATTATTGCGCAATGATAAGAAATAATATAGATCGCGCCACCAAACACATAAAAACTAAAGTAACGACTGTGGTTTAAAAAATGTAAGAAGTAAAAAGTACAGATATTTGTGTAAAAATGTAAGCAGTAAAAGTAAAAAGTAGTCAAAAAAATAAGTAGTAAAGTACTGATACCCGAAAAAAACTACTTAAGTACAGTAACGAAGTATTTGTACTTCGTTACTTCCCATCTCTGCTCACAGCAAGAAGGTCGCTGGTTCAAGACTCGGCTGTTATATGGAACTTAGGGTATTTATAGTGGCTTATAAATTATCTGATTGGTGAATCATAAATTGAATAATGCGGGACCAGCCGCAAGCAATCATAAGCACATGATCCTCTCGAAATTAGTTTATAAATAAACTTCACTAATAATTTGTCACCTCTGCTGGGCTGGGTCAGTTGGCGTTTCTGTGTGGAGTTTGCATGTTCTCCCTGGGTTCGCGTGGGTTTCCTCCGGGTGCTTCGGTTTCCCCCACAGTCCAAAGACATGCAGTACAGGTGAATTGGGTGGGCTAAATTGTCCATAGTGTATGAGTGTGAATGTGTGTGTGGAAGTTCCCAGAGATGGGTTGCGCCTGGAAGGGCATCCGCTGCGTAAAATCGTGCTGGATAAGTTGGCGGTTCATTCCGCTGTGGCGACCCCGCAAGGGACAAAGCCGACAAGAAAATGAATGAATGAATGAATAATTTGTCATTCATTCATTCATTTTCCTTCGGCTTTGTCCCCTTATTCATCAGGGGTCACCACAGTGGAATGAACTGCCAACTTATCCAGCATGTGTTTTGCACAGCGGATGCCCTTTCAGCTGCAACCCAGAACTGTGAAAATATTTGGTCATACTTAAATTTTTTTTTTTAATAGAAATTTGTAACAAATATTTTATTGTCAATGAGCATTTTAAATGCACCCGTGCTGAACAAAATTACTAATTTCTTTAAAGTAAAACCATACAAAACTTTTTCTGTTGTTTTCTGAATAATATGAGATATGGGTAAATTTAAAGGTATTCTCCAATGCACTGATTAGACCACAGTACAAGGATGCTTTATGATGCAGTATTTTTCCTTTTTCATTTAATGAACTGCCATAGTTTATGCTGTCAATGCAAATTCTTCAAAACTAAATGCCATTTATGCGGATATTGTCCAAAACCCTACTTTGCCAAGAGAGCTTCCAAACATAATAATATTATACATTTTATGTTGAGAGATTGCATTAATTAAGGTGAAGATCAAACCTGATGCTGTTGTACAGTAGTGGCAGTTCTGGCTCTTTTTATTGATTTAATATTCTTTTTACATCAGATGGGATGCCAGAAGCTCGAATCACCAACTGTTATTTTATCCAGAGAGCTGCCAAAAAGGTCAAAATCCACAATAAAGCTGTGACAGGCAGATGAATGATACATTTAGCTTTAGTTACCGTGTTCATTGAAGGACAGAGTAGACATTCATACAGTAACTGGATTAGACAGGAGTTTAAAGAAAAAAGTTTAAAAACTTGAGTTAAAAAAAATCCCATCCATAACAAGATTTGTATTAAAGGACAATTCATGCAAAATTAAAATGTACAGCATTTACTCACTCTCAAGTTGTTCCAAACCTTGATTACCTTTTTTTGACAAGAAAAGATTAATAGTGTTAATTTTGACAGCAAATTTTGATTTACTTTTAGTCTTAGTTTTTTGACTAAAATTCCATTTTAGTTTTAGTCATATTTTAGTCTTCTGAATCATTTTAGTTTTAGTCGACCAAATCTACTCTAGTGTAATTTAAAGTGTAATTTGATTAAAATATTGTACACATTAATTTATACAATAACTAACTTCTAGAATAGTATAATCAAGAATATTCAAGAATATTATATAAAATATTCTATACAAAATATTCTAACATGATCATTGCACTGCCCCCCCAGTCCCACCCCAGTTCTTAACTTTGCGCAATCACGCCGCCACAACTCCCACAACAAGTTTAATTATAATGGGATACTTAACAAAATACATCCCCATTCACATTCTCATCTCGTTTTTATTAGTCAATAAAATTGTCAGTATATTTTTATTATAGTTGTCGTCATCATCACTTAATTTTTATTTAGTTTTCGTCGGTAGAAACATGTTAGTCACGAAAAGTATGACAAAGATTTTTCGTCAATGAAATTAACACTGTATGAATGTCAGTGATTTGGTTTCCAAATTTATTTAAAAAATGTATTCTGTGTTCAACAGAAGAAAGAAACTCATACAGGTTTGGAACAAGTAGAGGGTAAATGTTGACAGTTTTTATTTTTAGGTGATTTCAGTCACTTTAGACAAGACTTTTTTTCATATACATTTTTGAGTTTTTAAGCTCTATAGATGTTCATAAGGTGTTTTCTTTTTTCTGTATAATTAAAAAAATAAATAAATAAACACATTTAAGTGTTGTTTTGCAGTTTATCATTTTGTGGGTATACGTTTCAATTGTGATACATATTTTAAAGAGCGTTTTCTTGAAGAGAAAACAAGGCACAAGTTAACAAAATAAAATAAAAATCTCCACGTTAAAAGCACTTATCAGACTTTACACTTTGTATTCAGGTCTGTTTTTACAATTGTTCATACATAATTTGCCTGGTTATATACAGTACATTTTATCCTACAAAAATGTTTTCTCAATAAAACTAGATTCCTGAAATCCCCTCTGTAAATCATTTGGCTCTATTGTGGAAAGCCAAAATGTTGAACCTTCATCCAGTATTCAGATTTTTGTGCTTGAAAGACATTCAAGTTAGAGCATATTTAAATAACACCTTTCATATTTAAATTACATCATTTGTGAATGTTTCAAATTCACCCAATTTCATATTCATCTTCTTGCCTTAAAATCACAAATTTACACTATTTACAGTACCTCAGCAAGGATCGTGATGTGATCGGTTCTGCTGGTATCAGAGACAAGAACGTTAACAAATCGGACATGAAGTCCTTCTTTCAGCGTCCCGAATCAAGCACACAGTAGGGATTCAGTCATAAAAATCTGATGAATGACTTGGAGCTGTGAACCGGTGCTCCCCATGCATCATGATGGCTGGCAGATGAAGTAGGCCTTGAAAAACAGTAGCCACAGAAAACAGCATGACCATCTATCATATATGTGTGATTTAAAGCTTGTGTTCCCAACCTCTCGTCCACAGCGCCATAACTCCTCTCATGAAGATGGCACTTTGCACAATGTACACATGCCTCAAAGCAAAAGCTCTTCAACATGGTGATCTGAGTCTTCTTGTGATTTTCCTCCACAGGCGCACTGGTCTTCTGGTTATGGGGCCAGAGAAATCAGAGGGTTTCTTAAAGCTGAAGGACACGATGCAGAGGCACAAGATTCCTACAGTGTTTCTGGAGAAGCAGGAGTTTAATGAGCATGTTCCCAATGTCAATCTCTCTGAAGGGAATGGGGCGCTGATTGACACCTTCGCAGGGGTGCTATATGCCGAAAGAGCCCTCCGAGCTGTGCAGGTCAGCTGATTATATACATTGATGTGTAAAACATTTCGGGTTAGTTTGATTTTTTTTTTTTTTCTTGAAAGACGTTAAAGGGATAGTTTATCCAAAACTGACAATTCTGTCGTTATTAGACATGGGCCAGACTCTGCCGGTATGATAACCTTGGATAAAAATATCACGGTTTCAAAATATTGTGATTACTGCTCTAAAATATGTTCTTTTTAAATGTCTGGGTAAAAAACAAAAACTTTTTTTTCCTTTGAACACAATATACAGTTGAAGCCAGCATTATTAGCCCCCCTTTGAATTTTTTTTTTCTCTAATATTTCTCAATACAAAGCAAGGACATTTTCACAGTATGTCTGATAATATTCTTTCTTCTGGAGAAAGTCTTATTTGTTTTATTTGGGCTAGAATAAAATCAGTTTAAAATTTTTTATGAACCATTTTAAGGTCAAAATTATTTGAAGCAAATTTTTTTCGACTGTCTACAAAACAAACCATCGTTATGCAATAACTTGCCTAATTACCCTAACCTGAATAGTTAACCTAATTAACCTAGTTATGCCTTTAAATGTCACTTTAAGCTGTATAGAAGTGTCTTGAAAAATATCTAGTCAAATATTATTTACTGTCATCATGGCAAAGATAAAATAAATCAGTTATTAGAAATGAGTTATTAAAACTATTATGTTTAGAAATGTGTTGAAAAAATCTCTCTGTTAAACAGAAATTGAGGGGAAAAATAAACAGGGGGGCTAATAATTCACGGGGGCTAATAATTCTGACTTCAACTGTATTTTATTTTGAGAAACTTTTAAAATATTTCGGAGCAGTAAATACACCAGGCTAAATAATTCAAATAAATAATTGCCTTCTGCTGTCTTCATCAGTTTCAAAAACAGATTTCTTTACCATTTAAAATGGCATCTTTGGATCTCTTTTCTGCTTGTGATACTGTTGTCCTAAAAAAAAAACATAAATAAAAAATCCTACACATACCTTAGGCACATTATAGCAGAACATTTTGACACCGTTTAAAACCTTGACGTTTTCAAACCACGGTATACCTTGAAAACGGTTATCATCCCATGCCTAGCCATCAGTTACTTAAAGTTCATTTGTTACAATCCTTTTTGACTTCCATAGCATTTGTTTTCCTACTATGGAAGTTGAGCCAGTGGTTACTGGTTTGCAGCCTCCTTCAGAATATCTTCTTTTAAGTTCAGCAGGGAAAAAAAAACACTTGAGAGTGAGTAAATAGTGAGTGCATTTTAGTTTTTGGTTGAATTTTTTTAGGTTAATTTTTACTTTAAATTTTAATGATTTTGAACTTTATTTTCATTAAATAATATTGAAAAAAAGTTTAAAAAAATTATTTTAAAAACCCACAAATATTAAGCAGAACAAATTTTAACAATTCACTTATAAGATTGGCTGCTACCAATTCAGATTCGTCAATACAGAATTAAATGTAATATATAGAAATCCATTATTGTGAATTGCAAAAATATTTCCAAAATATTCCTATCATTGTATTTTGATCAATGGCAGCATGGTGACGCAGTGGATAGCACTTTCACCTCATAGCAAGAAGGTCGCTGGTTCGAACCTCGGCTGGGTCAGTTGACATTTCTGTGTTTTCCCCTTCTTCACGTGGGTTTCCTTCGGGTGCTCCGGTTTCCCCCACAAGTCTAAAGACATGCCCTATACAGTAGGTGAATTGGGTAAGCTAAATTGTCAGTAGTGTATGTGTGTGAATGGAAGTGTTTTGGTGTTTTCCAGGGATAGGTTGCAGCTGGAAGGGCATTTACTGAGTAAAAACATATGCTGAATAAATTGGCGGTTCATTCCGCTGTGGTGACCCCAGATTAATAAAGAGACTAAGCTGAAAAGAAAATGAATGAATGAATGTATTTTGATCAAATAAATGCAGCCTTTAGTGCACATAATTTTTTTTTAAATCTTTCTATATTATTTTTTATCTTTCAAAAATCAGACTATTGAACAGTAGTGTAATATTAAAGAATTTATCAGTCTAGTGAACAAATTTATTTAGTGAACATATTTATTAAACGATTTATAATTACAATTCTGAAATTCTGTCCAAATTGTGCACATCAACCTTATATTTAAAAATAAAATGTAACAAAGTGTAAAATAGTAAACATTTCTTTAAAAAATGTAATAATATTTCTCGTGGATCTTATTGATTACTGATTTTTAAGCGGCAGCGTGTTTCAGTGAATCATTTTATTTAAATATATATTATATAAAAAAAAATCCCTGGAAGTCTGTTGCACATCAATCTTATATTTAGCCTGGCAGCTCAGAGCTATCAGATGCTCATCTAATTATGTATGCGAAATGAATGTATTTGCAACAGTTCCAAAACCCAGCTTTGGACCGACTTCATCTTTATTACTTTACATTCTCATAGAACTACTAGCATGTATTTTCTCCTCATGGCAGGACTCTTGAATATCATTTCAAAAGCCGACATTTGAATTGAGATTTTTTATGCCAAATATGTGAATTATTTTACATTTTATTAGCTTTAGGATTAGTTCACGAAAAATGAAAATCCTGTTATTAATTACTCACCGTCATGTTGTTTTAAACCTCTGAGTTCTTTGTTCATCTTCAGAATACAAATTAAGATATTTCAGATGAAATCCGACAGCAATTTTTGACTTTTTACAATTGAAAAATTTGTCTGCCTATATCTTATCTACCCTGTGTGTGTGTGTGTGTGTGTGTGTGTGTGTGTGTGTGTGTGTGTGTGTGTGTGTGTGTGTGTGTGTGTGTGTGTGTGTGTGTGTGTGTGTGTGTATGTGTGCTACAGGCAGTACTGTATGTCACATTGTCATTAGAGTCAGCAGCAAACACGCAAGTGTCGTATTGCCTGTAGTAAATGTACACAATGATCTGACATGGGACATATGCTGAAGGTGGCACGTCATGTTGATCCTGGAACATAATTTTTGGTGGAAAAAGTAATCCATACCTATTCCCTACCCCTAAACCCAACCATAACTGTAAATTATTCCCAAAGAAATAATAGTTGGATAACAATCATGTAGAAGTGCATAAACCTAAACGTAAGATTAAACTTAACATAAACTGTAAACATATCCCTTAATTCTGATTGGCTGATTGGAATGTTGTTCCAGGATCAACATAGATGTTAATCCAGTAACATGTCCAACTTGGTAAAAGTCAGTTTCGCGACTGAAGGTGAACCAAGTTGTTTTTACAGTTTTTTGGGGGGGTTTTTGGTCCACAAAAGTGTTCTTGGAACTTTTTATGATTACAGTTGAACCACTGTAGTTCAAGTCACATGGAACGTTTTGACAATATTTTTGGTTCCTTTTCTAGACGTTAAGGGCCCTATCATACACCCGGCGCAATAAGGCACAAGACGTGTTTGGCGCAATTTGTTGCTATTTTCAGACCAGGCCAGCCCTAATTTTCATGTTGTGCGTCACGTTGTCTGATCAAACACACCTGAACCAATTATTTAGAACGTGAGGAGCACTTGATAATTACAGGCAGGTGTGTTTGATAAGGGCTGCAACTGAAAACTGCAGGAAGGTCGATCGCCAGGAATAAGGTTGAGCACCCCTGATGTACAGCATTACACAAATATTTTTACATATGAGAAAAATTTAAGAATTAAAATGTTACAAAAAAATATTATTTACTACACAAATTTAAAAACACTGCCTCCATGTCTTCATGTCAGGGGGCTTTTTTCAGTTTACTCATGACAATTTGCATTTGTATAATGTTATTATTATTAGCAGTATTACTTATTATATGCATATTCATATTCGTTTGAATAAAAACAGGTTTAGATTTGTCCACCTGTCGGGTTTTGGAGATGTATGCATCACCATATGGGGCAGAAGAATAGGATGTGTGTATGGACATAATTCAGTTTTTTGACCACACTTCATTATTTTTGTTCATTTATTTGTTTGCTGGTAATTAGAACTGTTCAGTTTTTACTTACAAAAACCGCCATGTAAATAGCAAATGCGCCATGGCAACTTAAAAAGAATGTGAGATGAGACTCTGATTGGTTTAATGCATGTTATGCTCAAAACACACCCATAACTCATTAAGAGAATATGCACAAACCTGTTAGACCAAGCCCAAGGGCGCAGAGCGTATTTTTCCATCCTTAAAATAGCAAAAGTGGATTTGGACATGCCCTTAACGCGTTTGCGCTATATGCACTTTAGACTTTGTGCCTAGATCATTAAAATAGAGCTTATTTGTTTATGGATGGTGAGAGAGCTTTTGGATTTCATCTAAAATATTTTAATTTATGTTCGAAAATGAACAAATGTGTCAGAAAATTTTATAATATGAGGGTGAGTAATTAATAACAGATTTTATTTTATTTTAGCTTGAACTAACCCTTTATTCCTATTTAGTTTAAGCAATTCAGGAATGAAATAAATGGCTCACTAAGTCAGGCATGTAAACTTCAGTGTCACAACGGTATTGAGCAAAGTTCTTTATGTACAAAACAGTATTTCAGTGTCGCCTTCACCGTGCTTTTTAAAGCTCTCCGAGATAAGATAAAGCTGCAAACTAGCTTGTTAAAGGCTCCTTACACCCTATCCAGGGAATATGGTGGTGCACTTTTATACACACTGCCTCTCTGGATTCAATAAGCTCAGCCTACAGCAGCTACAGAGTGCAGTGATAAGCTCCCTGTTGGCTCTGACTAAGGAAACTCTTTCATTATGTGTTGCCCGAATCTGACCAGCTTTTTCCAGTTTTAACTGATCCCCACTGACACGTCAAACTCAGGCGCTGTTAAATTTTAAGCAGGGTGCTCTTATTAGGATGAGATGTTTTGAATGTGTGTGTGTTGTTCAGAGGCTGTTTCAGTGCAGTGGTGGTGTGCTGAAGGACGGGCAGACAGTGACTGGTGTTTCTCCTGGTGCAGTGGTGACTGTGAGCACCGGCTCTGCTGTGTACAGAGGGAAGAGTGTGGTGATCACAGCAGGACCCTGGGCAAACACACTGCTCACACACGCTGGACTGCAGCTGCCGCTCAAGGTCACTCTCACACACACACATACTGTACACACAAACACACACACACACATCAGGCTGACGGTCACTCAGTCCATCATTCATTCATACATTTACTCATTCAGCTACTCTCATACTCATCCTCATTCATCCATCATTTTTACTTCTTTCTTTTTTCTACTCACTTTTCATCCATCCATTTCTTTCTTTTTTATTCTTTCTACTCACTTCATCCATCCATCTCTCCAAATCTTTCTTTGATTCTTTCAACTCACTTTTCATCCATCCATCCATAGATCCAATTCTTTCTTTCTTTCTTTCTTTCTACTCACTTTTCATCTATCCATCCATCAATCTTTCTTTCTTTTTTTCTTTTTACTCACTTTTAATCTATCCGTCCATCCATTTCTTTCTTTCTTTCTTTCTTTTTCTTATTTCCTTTCTACTCATTTTTCATCAATCCATTCATTTATTTATTTTTTTCTCTCCACCTAATTGTTTTCCCGTTTATCCAGATTTCTATATCATTTCCGTATCTATTTATTTTTTTTATTTGGTTCATTGCTTCATTTTCCTTTCCCCCTCTTTTTTCGACTCTGTCTGGTTTTCTTTTTCGTGTTCACCATACTTAATTCTTTTTCTTTCTACTCACTTTTCATCCATCCATTTCTTTCTTTCTTTCTTTCTTTCTTTCTTTCTTTCTTTCTTTCTTTCTTTCTTTTTCTACTCTTCATCCATTTCTTTCTTTCTCTCTACTTCTTTTCATCTATCAGTCCATACATTTCTTTCTTTCTTCTCACTTTTCATCCATCTCTTCCTTTCTTCTTTCTTTTATTTTTACTCATTTTTCATCAATCCAATTCTTTCTTTCATTCTTTCTTCTCATTTTTCCTCCATCCATCTTTTCCTTTCTTTCTTATTTCCTTTCTACTCACTTTTCATTAATCCATTGATTAAATCATTTTTTTTCATTCTTTTATTTTTTCTTTCCACATAATTGTTTTCCCATTTATCATTCGTTATATAAATTTCTTTGTCATTTCCTTATGTATTTTCTTTTTATTTGGTTCATCGCTTCCTTTTTCCTGCTTTTTTGACTTGGTTTTTGACTGGTTTTCTTTTTCTAATCACAAGATTTCAAATATTTATCTACATTCATTCATTCATTCATTCATTCTTTAATTTACTCAAATGCATCCAATAGTTCATCTACTGCAACTTCTTGCTATCTTTCTTTTTCTTTCTTTCTTTCTTTTTTTCTTCTCATTTATCACCCATGCATCTCTTCATTTCCTTAATTTCTTTCTATTCACTTTTCATCCATCTCTTCCTTACTTTCTTCTTTCATTTTTTTCTACTCATTTTTTATAAATCCATCAATCCAATTCTTTCTTTCTTTCTTTCTTTCTTTCTTTCTTTCTTTCTTTCTTTCTTTCTTTCTTTCTTTCTTTCTTCCATCTAACCATCCAAAAACTCACCTTCTTTATTTTTCCAAAGTCATCACTGAACAATATATCAATGTGAAATGTCTAGGTTTGGAAAACAGCTCCTGAAATATTAAAACACTGGGAATACATAAGGCATATTGACTATCAGCCTTGGCCTGTGAAACACACACACACACACACACACACACACACACACACACACACACACACACACACACACCGAGAAAGAGAGACACACAGCCCCATACAGATTGATCTGGATTACACCCCTGGGCAGAATGAATTCTGAGTTATTTGTGAATGTACAGAAAGCAGGCCATCCTCGCCTCCCTATCCTATAAACAGAGTCTCCAGTCCACACACAGATCTCTTATGTGTCACACGCCACCAGAGAAGTGATGGAAAAAGTATTCTGTGTTAGTTAAACTCTGAATTGGACCTAGAATTGGAATTGCATTTTTCAGGATAGCACGGACTTGAAAGTCTGCGCTTGGGTGAACACGACAATATATGAGCAATGAATTTGTGCACTGGTGAATTTTTATGGTCCCTGAATGCGAAGACAGGCTGGACTATTCTGAGCAACCAGTTCTTTACTTTTTATTACATTTGCCCTGATGCGAGTTCAATATCAATGTTTATATTCATTTTTAATCAGCATCTTACAGTATCTCCTACACAGTTTTTGATCAGTAATTTGGATCATTTGCTGTTGGAGATGTGGTTCGAGTCTGACTCCATTTCTTTCTGTGCAGGTTGTAAAGATTAACGTTTGCTACTGGAAGGAGAAGATCCCAGGAACCTACAGTGTTGGCCAGAGCTTCCCATGCTTTATACAGATGGAGCCGAAAGAAGGGGAATATGACATTTATGGCCTCCCATCCAATGAATATCCAGGATTAATGAAAGTGAGTGACTGGAGGATGGCTATATAGAAAGAGCAGATTCTGTTTGGAGCCATGGCCCAGTGGTTAGCAAACCTTTAAAATAGTTAACTGAAATTAAGTTTCTGCAGGCCTCAAATTGTCTTTAAAAAGTTATATGCCACCCTTGCACAAATTTAAAAATCTTAGAAATAAAATGAAGCATGAAACAAAAAAAATCATAAATTCATGGCAATATTTAGTTTTTCTATTACAAATATTTAAACATCCTTGCATCAAGACACATTAACTTAAAATGCAAACATGAAATGAGATGTTGATTTCTGAAAAAATAGCACAAAGCTGAGTTTGTTTTTAAAGAGCCAGTGTCTGTCAATGGAATATGAAAATGACATTTTGATTGAATTATTTTTTCTGAGCATATTGTCAAACATTTTTTCTTGTTCTTGCTATTTTAATCATTAAATTTTTCATGTTATGACTTAATGCAAGAATATTTAGACATTAAGGCTTGAAAACAAGACACACAATACTGATGAAATACAGTAGTCAACATTTGATGTGAATCAAATCCCAGTGCTTCCCACACAGACTTTACTTGGGCAGACCGCCTAGGTATATTAACAGTCGGCCAAGTATATTTAGTGATTTTTTTTTATACTTAGTTTTTTTTTTTTTACTATTACTAACATCATTTTACACTTTTTTTTTTTTTTTTGTATTCACCCAATATAACCAAATATCCGCGATCAATTACAGTAAGTAGTTGAAAATATTCTCTCGTTTACCCATTTCGTTCTGTGTGCGTGAGACCTGTCAACACTCCGACAGACAGTTTCACATGCTCTGCAGACCCACAGAGACTCACCTTTTTGGGACTTTCTATAAAATGAATCCGTCCCAGCTTTCCAAATCTACTCACATGTTCGGGGTTCAACTTTTGCTTTCGCTTTCTAAAGCTCGTATGCGTTTTTTTTTTTGCATTACCTTTTTACTTAAGCCTGATTTCGCTTAATGGCTTCACAGCTGCCTGCACACGCAGAGAGAGAGCGAGAGCTACATTAAATAATTCCTTTTATTAATCTAAACGACTGAGAAAAACTTGACTATATACTCAAAGAGGACGAAATAACTGGTCTAAATTGGCTGCAAAATATATGTACACAATTAGTAATGGTTAGTCAACGCATTCGCCTTATAATCTATAAATAATCCACACATTTTAATCTTGTAATTAAAATCATGTTTAGAGATATTGTCTGTTTTTACTCCTTTTTCTGTCATTTATTTCTCATTTGCTTATTTATTAATTTGATGATGTTAATATATTACATAGGCTATTTTATATACAGTACATATCTAAAATTCTTTGGCATTCGAGTTTGCTTTGAACTTGAAAGAGAGATAGAAGCAGATTTGACCTGTCAGTGGGTGCACATGGCTCCTGAATAGTATAAAAGCGAAATAGTGGATTTCTTTTTTTATTTCAACAGTATTTTTTATATTTCTTTTACTCATTGAAAAGAAACACTGTAAAACAGTGTCATAATAAATAAAAATGATTGTTAAAAATTTAATTATGTTTTGTTTATCGCAAATAGTTAACGATTTATGTGATGGAATTTATGTAAAATGGTCCTTTAAAACCTTCATTTTAAATCCTAACCTGCAGTAACCCAGTTACACAAGCAACTTAAATTTCAACAAAATTAAGTGAAATGAAAACTGCCAGCTAACTGCATGTTCTGTGTGTTTTACTTACTTGATGTTGAGGATAAGTAGCTTTGGAATATAATTCACAACACAAGAAAGACCCATCCTCACCATATTTAGCTTAAAAAAAGCTCAAAAACTCACTTTTAACCCCAACTTTAGTCTGTTTTTCTATTCTTACTTTATTTTCCTGTTAAAAAAGCACTTCTCCATGACAACACGAGCTAAACCACCATATCAATATGTACCACACACCACTGCATTAATGTAGTTGCCTGCCCACATCTCATAAAAAAGCCACAGAGCTTCAACGTGGCAGTTTTCATCCTTCTGTTAATTACTCCACAACTCCCTCATGCAGCAATACAGCACTCGCATCCCCACTCGCAGAGCTTTCAAAGCTGGAGTGCATCAGATGCGAGCGCAAACTATATCTTTCCAAATGAAAACACGGTCCTTGATGCTTTCACATAAGCAAAGAAACAGCACTCTCCTCTGGTCTGTGTTCTCCCAGTACTAATGGCTGGGTTTCAGCACGCGGCAGAGCCCAGCAGGAGCCTTCAGTCTCATCACACTTAGCAAGGCTGAATGGGAGAGCACAGATGGCTGTGTCATGTTAGATGCATTATGTCTGCTCCAGTCACCGGAGCCTGGCTTCTGCATATATATATATATATATATATATATATATATATATATATATATATCTGCTGCTCCTCCAAGCATGCCAAGTGGTGGATCACAGATCTGAAATGTATCATGGGTCAGATTGTTTTTATGGATCATAGTGTGCGTGCATGTGTCTGAGCAGGTGTGTTACCACATGGGCAGTGAGACCGACCCGGATGAGCGGGATAAACAGACGGATAGAGGAGACATCGATATTCTAGCACGCTACATCAACCGATGTTTCCCTGGGCTGGTGCCAGTGCCTGCTGTGGTGGAGAGCTGCATGTATACGGTGAGTGGCTTTATGGCCCATCCTCAGGTGCCACTTTGTGTCCCAGAGCAAACTTGAGAAGAAGAGGTTGAGGATGATATTTAAATGCATGAGTCATATTTTATTCTGACATGTCATTTGATTGAACGCTTGCTGGAATTGAGTTGGAATTGATTTCGGTTCTGCTTGAGTTTTTGAATTGATTTTATTGTTGCAGATGCTTGGAATTGCATTGTGTCTTAAACAGACACGATCTGATACAGTGGAGAGCGATTATAGCTATTTCTTTCATATAAATCTGAATTTTGTGCTAACCAGACGTGACCATGATGTGGAATGCTTAATTCACTCAATTCAAGTTTATTTGTATAGCGCTTTTACGATAAGTATTGTTTCAAAACAGCTTTACTAAAAGGTGCACATTATTGCAATCAAGATCAGAAAAAGTTAAGGTTAATAGTCACCTTAACTTTATTAGTTACTAATAACTTTAACTAATTAACTAGTGACGGCTTGGTGGTGCAGTGGGTGATGTTGTCGCCTCACAGCAAGAACGTCGCTAGTTCGAGCCTCAGCTACGTCAGTTGGCATTTCTGTGTGGAGTTTGCATGTTCTCCCAGTGTTCGAGGTGTGTTCGTGTGGGTTTCCTCCGGTTGCGCCTGTTTCCCCCACAAGTCCAAAGACATGCGCTATAGGTGAATTGGGTAAGCTAAATCGTCTGTTGTGTATGTGTGTGAATGAGAGTGTTTGATTGCTGTTGAAAGAGCATCCGCTGCGTAAAACATATGCTGGATAAGTTGGCAGTTCATTCTGCTGTGGCGACCCCTGATTAATAAAGGGACTAAGCCGAAAAGAAAATGAATGAATGAATAATTATCTAGTAACTAATTACTAATAACTTTTAACAATTAAAAAATTATTATATAAACATAGTTATTAAACTTAGTTAATGTGTGTTTCTTAAGTGAAATCTTGTCTCTCTTTAAAGGGATAGTTCACACTAAAATGAAGATTTGTTCTTAATTTTCATACCCTCGGATCATTGAGGATGTAGCTGACTTTTTAACATTCATTCATTCATTCATTCCTTCATTTTCCTTTAGCTTAGTCCCTTTATTAATCAGGGGTCACCATAGGAGAATTAACCACCAACTTATCCAGCATATGTTTTACACAGCGTATGCCCTTCCAGCTGCAAACCAGTACTGGGAAACACCCATACCCACTCAGACACAGTCAAACACTACGGCCAATTATTCTATTCACCTGTAACACATGTCTTTGGACTGTGGGGGAAACCGGAACACCCAGAGGAAACCCACACGAACGTGGGGAGAACATGCAAACTCTACACAGAAATGCCAACTGACCCAGCCAGGACTCGAACCAGCAACCTTCTTGCTGTGAGGCGACTTTGGTCATTGAGCCACCATGTTGAACTGTGGTCATTTCTATGTGAAAATATCCAAGTCTATAAGTGCAAGTCTGTTACTCCACTGCATGGTACAGTGCAGTTTGGTTTGGTAGGGCTTACATTTGGAAACTTTTCCACATTGTTCCATACCTAGTACATAGTAGCTACCAAAATATGATGTGTACAAACTGTTAATCACTGACTGGTCCAAGAGAATCACAACTATATTGCAACTTTAAACTTTATCACAACTATAGTGATAATCCCACCCACTTTAAAGGGCCATGAAACCCCCTTCTTTCAGTTCAAATCTACCTCAGAATTTAAAAAAAAAATGCTTCATGATGGGCGTGGAGCGCTGCGAGCAGAGGGAAGAGTGGACATGGCTGGCAGAACAGGGGAAAAATAGGGAAACAAACAACTGTCAGTTGGTTTAAAAAATGAGACACAAACCCTGAGGAGACCCATGATTTTATAGTTTACAAAAATAAAATACAAAGAAATAAACAGGAAGTAGTTTAATGTCCTGCTACATGTGTTATTTGTAATTATATATACGCATAACCACAATTTGTTATATCATTATAAAGATAATCATGTTTATTCATTCATTCATTCTCTTTTCAGCTTAGTCCCTTTATTCATCAGGGGTTGTCATAGCGGAATGAACCGCCAACTTATCCAGCATATATTTTACGCAGCGGACGTCCCTCCAGCTGCAACCTATCACTGGGAAACACCCATACACCCATCATGTTTATAAAAAAACTATAAATGAGGAGGACTCTCCTCAGTTCCCTGGTCTGAATGCAGACACAGTGGATAGCAGTGCAGCATGTCTCCTTCCCTATCGATTTCAACCATTAGTCCTGCTGGTAGGCGATGTGTCTGAATGGTAACGAACTGATAAACTGATAAAAGTCCGTCATTCTCCAATTCTCGTACAGCTCTCCCGACAAAAATGCTTGGTGTAAACCAACAGCTTTGCTGCATCAACCCTGACGGCATCGCAGGGAAAAACATGCAACAACCCCCATGGATCATGGAAACAAACACATACGACTTTTCAAGAAGGGCTAAATACTATGTGCCGTGCGCAGCCACGGTCTCACAGCTTGGCAGATCTACCTTGCCTTCGGAAAGCACATGCAGTCATGAATAATTAAGAAGCAGGGTCTTCTCATAGGATAAGAAAACTCCGCTATGAATAATAATGAGAAACCGACACATCATCACTAGACATCCAGATCAGTGCTACAGTACGTCACCACTCAAGGGCTTCTTAAACCTTTAAACAGTGCTGCAGTGAAAATGCAAACCAAGCCGTGCTGAAGTGAAGAGCAAAAAAAAACATTTACAGGCAAAAAGAAAATGAATACCTGTTCCACCTGATGATTCATTTAGATCTTATGAAATATCAGGTTGTGCAGGAAATTGAACATTACAACATTACAACATTATTACCTTTTATCCACAGCTTTGACAAATAGTTCTGAGAAAGTATGAGGCAAGCTTTCTGTGCCAAAGCCATATCGCCCTGCAGCCCAAGACCGGTTACTCACTGAAGCCAAGCAGGGCTTAAGCCTGGTTTATACTTCTGCGTCAAGTGATCGCCGTAACCCACGGCGCAAGCCTCGCACGTAGCCGTGCATTTATACTTCTGTGCGCTGTTTCTGTTTCTCTGCAATACACTTCCGAAACGCTAGCTGGCAGTAGGTGTTTATGTTCCTCTGTGTCGAGTTTCTTCGCTGGTTTTTTTGTTTTTCCTAAACACTTCCTTAATGTACAAGTGGCTTAAACTCGCTCATTTTGAGGCGGGAACCGGCGGACGTGCAACAACTTTAATCATGAGGTAAACACAAAACAACAGTCTCCATCCGGAGCTCCTTCACGGGACTCCACACTTGTAAACACTCGCTGCATCGGGCGCGTGGCTCTCACCTCCGCCCACACTCGTCAGCGCTACCAAGCAGACCAATCACAGAGCTTGCGCTACGCGTACGCGTTACATTTTTTGAGAGGTGCACGTCAACGATGCCGACGGCGAGGGGCTATGCATCCAAGCGTAGGCTGTGCCGTAGCATACGCGTGCGCTTGACACAGAAGTATAAATCGGCCTTAAGCCTGGTCAGTTCCTGGATGAGGGACCACATGGGAAAGCTAGGTTGCTGTTAGAAGTGGTGTTAGTGAGACCAGCAGGGGGGGCTAAACCTGCAGCCTGTGTGAGTCCTAATGCCACAGTAAAGTGAAGGAGACACTATACTGTCAGTGAGCGCTGTCTTTCGGGTGAGATGTTAAACTGAGGCCCTCACTCTGTGTGGTCATTAAAAATTCCATGGCACTTCTCGTAAAGAGTAGGGGTGTAACCCCAGTGTCCTGACCAAATTCTCTCCAATGGCCCTTACCCATCATGGCCTCCGAAACATCCCCATCCACCAAATTAGCTCTATCACTGTCTCTCCACTCCAACTATAGCTGTGGCTGCCGTCACATCATCCAAGTGGATGCGGCACACTGGTGTTGGTGTGGACAGACCACCCTCATGATTGTGAAGCTCTTTGGGTGTATGGCCAAACACGATAAATGCCCTATATAAATACACCTTACATTACATTACAGTCTGTACTGTATATGCAGACACGCATGAAAACGACATTCAGTCTGACATACAGTAAATGTCTATAGGGTACACAGAAATTCACTGGTCAAAATCCGTGATGATCTGCGTTTTTTCATATAGTTTGAACAGACAAATGAACTTTTCCTGTAAACATCTTCCATCACGCTTGGATGGGACATAATGTTAGCCTTTCATTTAACACATCAGTACATCATAAAAAGTCAGAGCAGGTTTTCAGTTGCTGTGTGAACTTCTGCATCACCAAAGTTTCTCTCCAGATGGTCAAGATGAAAAAATAATACAAATGCAAGATGCAATCACATCAATCATGAAAAGCACAGTGATGATGATGATGATGCATCATGATCTGAATCCTTTATAAATTGGCCTTGACTGACCTGTCAGGAGACCCACAGAATGCCGATAAGTACACAGAGATAAAGTTCTGTGTTAAAGCAAAAAATAAACGAATAACTGAGTTGAACTGTATGAAATGGTAAGATAGACCAACTGATTTTAAACTTGGTATGTAATGTTTTTGTTCAAAGTGTGACTAATGTCTTTGAGGACATTGGCGTATCTTAAAAACAACATGTTTGCAATTATCCAATGAAGCACCTAATAGACGAAGTTAACAGAGGCCATTCGGAATAAAACATGATGTGCATGTTTGGCTCTTGGTCCTTGTGAGAAATTAGAAAATGTTGTATGCCTCAATAAGCAAGTCAGCCAATAGGTGACGCTATAACTGTCATAACTAGGCTGTATTTCTATGGCAAATTACATGAAATGTCTGAAAACTTTATTTTCCATCAACAATTTAAGTGGCTGTGGCGTTACTAAATAATAACGAAGACCTTTTTTCACATTTACATAAAGGCCTTAAAAGCGCCTCAAGACAAATAAGTTCTGCTTTCAGCTTACTGTGACATGATTTTCAATGTTTGGTAACACTTTAAAATAATGGTCCATTACTTAATGTTAGTTAATGTATTTACTAACATTAACCAAGTATGAATAATCTTATAAAGCATTTATTAATCATATATCAACATTAACTAATGTCTTATTAAAATCCATAGTTGTGCTTGATAACATTAATTAATGCACTGTGAGTTAACATGAACTGTCATGATCACCAGCGATTAACCCTCATAGATTGCTGGAGAACATTCACTTTCACTCAGACTACAACTCTGCCACTACTGTATATGAACTACAACTCCCTTCAGGCACCACACACACACACCTGTTCCGGTTGTCAATTGATTATACACACACACACAGCTGGGAGCTTCTCAAGACTGATTACATGGACCATATTAACAGCACACACACTCACAGACATTGCTGAGTCTTATTGGTACACACCCTGTAACATTACAAAGCGTTTTCCGTTTAGTCTCACAGTGTTTTGACCATCGCCTTGTTTTATCGTTTATCCTGCCTGCCGCCTGTACTGACTACTCGCCTGTTTTTTGACTATGATATTGGATAACCTGTATGCTACTGTTTGCTCTGGTGTTTGACCATTGCCTGCATGACTGTTCTTTGTAAATAAAACTGCACGTGGATCCCCAACCCGTCAGTTACACTAATGTTATTTGACTTAACAGTAAATAATGTTAACACAGATGAATAAATACTTTAATAAACGTATCATTAATTGTTTGTTTATGTTGGTAAATACATTAACTAATGACCATTAGTTTAAAGTGTTATCCAATGTTTTTCTATTTCAATATATATTAATAATTAATTTTAAAATATAATGTATTACTTTAGTCTTCAGTGTCACGCAATCCTTCAGAAATGATTCTAATATGCTGATTTAACAGTTGTGCCTTTTCTATTTTTGTGGAATTTGAGAAGCAATTTTTCAGGAATACTTAAATACTTAAATTGTAAATAGAACAGGATTAAATTCCCTGAGCAAAAAACAAAATGTGCAGTACTGTATATACCAGTATTTCTCAACCATGTTCCTGCGGGACCACCAGCATTGCACATTTTTCGTGCCTTCTTAACCAAACACACCTAATTCAAATCATCAGCTCATTAGCAGAGACTGAAAGACCTGTAATAGGTGTAACAGACAAATGCCACGGTCACACTATTGTTTGAGCATGTGAAATTCTGTCATATGGTGCTACGAAAAGGGGCAGGATTAAACAAGATGATTAGACATTTTATAAATCTAGCAATTTTAACATTTCTGTCCAGAGAGGTCATGTTTGGATTTCCAATTGGTCTCACGCAGTCATGTGATGCGATTTTGCAGGTCAGAGTTCACTAAGCTTGAACTTTGCAATGCAGTGAACTGCAAAACTTGTCGCATGAGCTTGCGTTTCCGTTCTGCTGCATTCACATGTTTATGAATGGAAGTCCTTGGGGTGAAAAGTACAGTGTGACCTCGCAGCTAAAGGAGACATCCAGAACATGCAATGTTGGTTGTCCTCCAGGAATGTGGTTGAGAAACACTGGTATGTACTGATGAGATTTTAACACAAATGGTTGTGTTTCCTGTTCATCAGCAATTTCAAGCATGTTGTGGCTGATCTTTTAAGCAGCTTTTTACATTTTTAATTCACTTTAAACAGCACTCATTTGTCTGAAAAGGTCAAATATTTGCAGAAATAATTACAGTCTTGAGTCTTGATGTTTAACATTCCCTTGCTTTGTTGTTTTCAGGTCACGCCAGACCACCACTTCGTCCTTGATTCCCACCCGTCCTACGGCAACATCATCATTGGCGCTGGATTCTCAGGTCAGCACGGTCACTAATAAACTCAATCTCTGTGAAACACAACCACACGCGCTGACGTCCACTCAAAGAGGTGTCTTTACTTTTTTAATGAGGGAATAGAACAGGCCGCTGGTGATGGACAGGAAGCGAGGCACCCAATGCGAGCGCCTTTTATCATCTAATTAAAGGCGTTTGCTAGTTCCCCAAGCTCCCGCATACTCCCAAACCCGGCTCTCAGGGGGCCAAAGGGCTCACCTGGCATTTGTTCCATCTGTTCCCATCACCCCCTCCTTAGACTAATTATGGGGCTAATTAAATTCCGCTGGTAATCACTTCAGAGAAGCGCTGGTTAGCAGCACGGGGTGCGAAGACTGGCGTTTGGGTTAGGAAAAGATACACAGAAGAGCAGAGCGCTATTGTGGCGGCACGGTGCAGCTATTCATCTTGTAATGCATTGTCCCGGTTAAAGGAACTGCTCTGGAGGTGTCACAGGACGCATTGTGTGGCTGCCTGACTGTACCGCCACTGTCCCATTGCTCCGGCACGACGCACGCTAATGATTTATGACATATATTCTTCTGCCTTAATAATACATTACAACTCTGATAGGAGCAGAGGAATGCTCACTATTAACCTCTCTCTGCCTCTTCTCATTTTATTGTCTGCTATAATGACAGCGTTTCGCCTCCCCGCTGCTCTCCTGCCCTCGGCGCAGCTGTTGTATTTGCGGCTTGGGAAAAACTGAAGGGTGAGAATTGAATTGGTTTCAGGGGCAAACACACAAACCGTGGTGCTCGAGTGGGAACTTGCCCCTCTTTCCGCTTGGAATTTTTCTCAAACCAGGCACTGAGCTCTAGGCCCTCTGGTTGCCATGGATACCCAGACACATCAGTGGGGTTTAAGGAAGAACAGAGGACCCTCCGTGCACACGTCTGCTGGTCAGAGCCGAATTCACTTACAGACCAGCCTTGCAGACTTCAAACAGCCACACAATATGCAGAGAGCTGAGAGCAGAGAAGAATGGAGTGCATTTTAAACAAATTGCATTGCTCGGTTTTTATCTCGCTCTTAAAGGGACAGTTTACAAATGAATGAAATTGTACTGATTTTCAGTCCATCCAAGATGTTGGCAGTGGCAAATTAGGCCCTGGAGTAAAATTACAGACACCCTTATAAAATATTACTCCAGTAGAACTATACAGTTCTCATTTTCAAAAGGACTTGAGTCAAAGTACAAAAGAACTCGATTATTTATTTCTTAAGTAATAATAGTAGTAATACTTACAGATGAATGCTTATTGTGGAAGAAAATTTGAACACCATTAAGATCCAACACAGGCTTATTCTGAAAACGAAGCCCTACATACATTTCTGGAGATCGCGAATTATGTAGCCAGAAGTACATATGGATGCATTGCATCTTTAAAACAAACGCTACGGGACGGTATGACGTAGGGTTGGGCGATGTCGACCAATTTGGCATCGTCCGATGTCTTATGTGAAACATCACGATGGACGATGGCATCGTTGTCATAGGCGTTAGTGAATTCATTATTCATGAATAATTAATTAATTCATAACAAATTAATTATTTGTAGCCTACAGTTTCAACTACCTCACCCGCATAGTCTTTGTTTTAC
This sequence comes from Danio kyathit, assembly GCA_903798195.1. NCBI lineage: Eukaryota > Metazoa > Chordata > Actinopteri > Cypriniformes > Danionidae > Danio > Danio kyathit. The sequence goes on along the minus strand of LR812533.1, from coordinate 28,974,498 downwards.
CCCTAACCAAATCATAATTAAATAAAGATAAGTAACTTTTTCCGTGGGACTTTGGCATGAATAGGCAGAGTGATCTGTGTCGTTATAATGGCATCGACAAACTTGGTTGGTAAATAAGGTGCACAACCAACAGGAACCAAGCAAATGTATCTGAGGTTTTCGCAAAAATTCCTAAATACAAGCGTGAAAGCAAAAGATTAAAGCAGTGTACTGATGCTATGATACGCTACATGATAGATTCAAGAGACTGAAGAGTCGTTAGACAGAGACAAGATGAATTAAATATCACGTTTAGCAACTACTGTATAGTGAGACGAGATCCAGCGGTACATCCTTGATAAACTGTCCGACGTGCACTACTCAAAGCACCTGCTGTGCTGGAGCTCAGACGAGCGCATGACAGTATGTGTGTCTGTTCCTGTGTTTGTGTGTGGTCATGTGATGTGCGTTTTCAGCAAGTGATACTCGTATAGTGTGGACGGAGGGCTGTTCAGAAACGCTGGGTGAAATGCTAGCATGGCTGTGGATAGTTTTCATTCTAAAATGCCATTTTAAAACTAAGACGTAATAGTGTCAACGGGGCCTAAGTGTGTATTTTTCGTATCAAGGTTTGTGAAAGGGGGGCGGGGCAGAGGATCGCGATGGCGGCTCAGCATCGTGACATCTATCGCAGATGGACGATGGCATCGTCTATCAACCAAACCCTAGTATGACGCCGTTCCTTTTCACGCTTACCAGCTGACCGCTTACCTCCGTATGGACGGCTTTCCCGCTGTTACCAGTTTACCCAGTAGCTTGTAACTTGTGACACTGAGAGGAGTTGACCACGACAACAAGGTTTGAGTCCAGTAAAGTATGGTTCCAAAAAGCGGGTAAGACAAAAACAGAAGCCCAAAAATAAAATAACAGGTTGAGAATGTGGTAAAATCTAAAAACGTGGTAAAAATCAGGTGAGGGCTTTTCTTTTTTTTGGATTGCTTCTTAAAACTGTCGGTTGGGTTTAGGGAAGTGGGTGGGTCGATCGGTGCTTTTGAAAACACTATTGGTTAGGTTTAGGGAAGAAGGAGGGTGTGTCAGTCGATCAGTCAGTCAGTCAGTCAGTCGACAGCGACCTCTGGTGGATTTACTTGAGAACAGCATGTGTGAATGGCACTCGTGAGAGAAATTTGAGATCTCAAAAAGTGCCTCTGGTAGATTTGAGAAAACTGCAAAAAAAAACATACCATCTGGGACATATTTGATGTTTTGATCTCCAGGAATATAAGTATATACTGTAGCAGTATGTTTTCAGAATGATCCTGGGTTGTTAAGATCAGTTGGCAAATTCAATGAATTCTTTAATGAAGATTTACTCTGAATAGGTCTGGAGACAAACTTTAAACAGATTTGAATCAGTGAATCATTTACTAGAGACTCAATCTGAACAGATGCAGCCTGAATTGATTATTTGAATCAGTAAATCATTTTTTGCAGACTAACTCTGAACAGATCATTTAAATAAATGAATAACTTATTCATAGACGTCAGTCCAATTCATAAATTAATTGTTCAGTGCAAGTGTGAACCGATTTAACCAGTTAAAAAGCTTGTTTACAAATTAAACAAAACTATCTCATCTAAGCACTATCTATGCAACTATCTCATGATTTAGGAAATATAGTGGAGTATAAAGTAGATTATTCATTTTTGGAATGCAGTGAAGTAAACTTAAAAGTGTCCTGAAATAAAATTACCCTGATAAAGTACAAATACTTAAAATTTAAACTTGCGTACATTAGTGAAGTAAAAGAAATACTTAGTTACTGTCACCAGTATATGTTGTCGAATAGTAGAACATTAAAGTATTTTTAGCTGAATCTGTGGTACTTTGTGATCCGTTAAATGCCAGGCAATGTTTAGCAGCACACATACAGGCAAAACAAAATGATTACCTGTCACTTCTAAAAAACTAAACATACCATAATAGTATTCTGAAAGCCTATTTTATAATCCAAAAAATCAATCTTGTGAAGAAAACACTGAAATTAAAGCATTATTCACTTTCAGTGGGATGTTAATGTTTGTGACTAGTATATGAAGTCAGTGTGTTGATTTTGAGAATTAGGTCAGTTTGATTCATGACTAGTTTGTGAACCCAATCAACTGATTCATTAAAGAGAAAATCACTTAAGAGAACTATTTGTTCTCTCTCGCAGGGGCCTTAAGAAACGGTCTTAAATCAAATCAGAAAGTGTTAAATTCATTAAACCATGGAATTAAATGTGGCATTACAAAAGTGGTTAGCACTGTAGCCTCACAGCAAGAAGGTCGCTGGTTCGAGCCCTGGCTGGGTCAGTTGGCTTTTCTGTGTAGAGTTTGCATGTTCTCCATGGGTTCCCTCCGAGTGCTATAGGTGAATTGGCTAAATTGTCTGTAGCGTATGTGTGTGAATAAGAGTGTATGGGCGTTTCCCAGTGATGGGTTGCAGCTGGAAGGGCATCCGCTGCGTAAAACATATGCTGGATAAGTTAGCGGTTCATTCCACTGTGACAACCCCTGATTAGTAAAGGGACTAAGCTGAAAAGAGAATGAATGAATGAATGAATGAATGAATGAATGAATGAATGAATGAATGAATGAATGAACAGCCTTGAATCAAGACGTGCTGACTTGGAATGCACATTAAAGAAACTAGGTTTTGTTTTTTGAGAGACGGAACAAAAATGTGTTTATACAGTACTTAAAACGACAACAAAGACCTTTCAGTGGGGTATAATAATTACTTTCTGATTTGAATTAAGTAGATTTCTCTCAGCACATTGGCAGATTTAAGCAGTTTTACATATTTCACTTCATTTTGCTTCCCAAGAAAATTACAAACTGTACTACAGATTTAAGAATCCTCAAACAATCGCCCTGAAAACAAAGCAAAAATACTGAGGATTTTCTTTTATTTACAGATTGCCATGTCAGCAGTTATTCAAACCTTAAGCTATTTGTTTCTAAAAAAATAAATTGGAAAAAAATGAATGGAAATCAATATGAAGTTATATTTTCATACTGTTGAAATTTACATTGAAAGAACATATTGAGTTCCTGTCTAAGTATTCATATTTTATATCATAATTCATATAATTATCTTTAAACAAATTATGTTTATTATCAGTCTCAATGTCTAATAAACGTGCAAAGCATTTTCTACACCATTAATAGTTGATGAATAATGTAAAAAAAAAAAACTATACCGTATTACATGATCATAATGTATTTGGTCACATAACCCAGGCATATAAGAAATATATGACACTCTCTTCAATAAGGGCAACAATTTTTCCTAATTTAGCATTTTACCAAACTCTTTCATAAAAGATAAATGTTCTGTGACAGCAGGTGTGATGGTGCCAGCATGATTTGTTTTTTTCTTCTCTTCACACTCTTTCATTCAAAGGCTTTCTGAGTCAGACAGTGGACGACAGATAAAGTCTATTTATAGAGGGCTGTTGTACATTCCCATGAGCTGCTCTTATTATCCCAGTGGACTGAATGAATGTAAACTGTGATGATTCACCTACCAGTAAATGTGATTTTTTTTCTCTCTCTCACTCTGCAGGCCACGGCTTCAAGTTTAGCCCCATCATTGGGAAGGTGCTCGCTCAGCTGGCCATGGGGCAGGTTCCCTCACATGACCTCTCACCTTTCCGAATTCAACGCTTCCAGTCACAATCCAAATCTTCACTTTGAGTTCAAGACCCTACAAATGACAGATCTACATTTAATTTGACTAGATAATAGAATGCTCATGACTGAATGTTAACGGTGCTAAACTTATACTTCTAACACACTGTGGGGGTGATATATTTTTCTAATTATTTACGAATGTATTTCAGTTTAACATGGAAACAAACACATTCTTTCTGGCTGCCTTTGGTTTGCAGGATAAGAAGCTGATTTTTAACAACAAAAAAAATTCAACAGCAACCTGTAAAAGAATCAAAAATACAATAGGTTTTATATAGACACAGAGATCACATACTGTATGTGCTAAGTGTGTCTAGGCAACAGCCTGCTTTTTAAATTGGTTCCAATTAAGCTCTAGATCAGACTAATTTTACTTTGTTTTTCAGTGCATAATGTAATTTTTTATTTTTTAACCAATATTCATTTGCAAAAAAGTCATACTCGTTTTTTCCATGTACATTACAGTTAGTTTTTTAGACCACTAGAACCAATTTCTTAGGCTAATACTTTGGTCACCTTTTCAAAACTGATCAGACCAGTAAGATGTAGCTGAACATCTAAAAAAGGAAGTAGTTGTGTTTTACTGTTAATTGCTGCCAAATTATTACTGTCACATGCACTTTTAAGTGTTTGTGGCCTACTTAGTTTGTCCACAAGATCTCAACATTTAAAAGGGCCACTGTTTCACAAGCATATCTTTACCCAAAAAAAAACAACATATGGACAAGTGCATCATTGAAAGTGATTAAAAGATAACTGTCATTTAAACAAAGATGTTTTTAGAGCTCAAGCCTTTTGGAGAGAAAAAGCACAGATATACAGTAGGACAAGGACGAATCTCTCTGGTGCGACTTTTCTGTCGCGTGCACTGTAATCCACACGTGAGGACCCACACTACAGCTGCGCTCTCATAGCGGGAAATGAAAACAAAACCTTCGTTGCAGCACATTAATAAATCCAACACTGACGACCCACGTCTCCAAACACAACATGGCGTCTCTCTGTCGTCTGAACACTGTAACAGGTAAGACAGTCTTCGAAGCTATCATGCATATTAATGAAGTTGCACCGCATACACAATAGAGCGCGCTGATTGGTTTTAACCAAGTCTTTCTCATGAATTAATGCCGCACACTCAGAGACGTCACGATGTCCTCGCAGGTACAGACATCCACTCTCCACGCTGGAATACACGCAAGTATCTAATCGCCGTGACGCAGCTTTAAAAACTTGTTTCAAACCGGAAGAACGAATTTGCTCAAAATTACGCAAAAACAACCAATTTTCACTTTTTAGTGACATATATGTGTCCTAATAGTGTTTATAGCAGCGTGGGACACATATATGACTGTCAACAGCTCAAAAAATGTGTTTTGGTGTTTCGTGACCCTTTAAAATGAAAATGGGTAAATGGGGCCTAAGTCAACAACCCACAGTCAAGTATTCTGTTTATACTAAAATAACTACATCTTATGATTCTAGCTATGTTTCAATTCAAAGATGTGAATTAAACAATGCACAAAACTGGAATAATGCATAAAACATTTGCGAATAAATTTCCATCCAATCAGTAAAAGAAAACAAAATCATCACTTCCTGATGAATTGGCTCCAAATAACAAAAAGAAAAATGTAATTTACTGCAGTAGGAGAAGCCACTTTGGGACTTTTTTCTTATATAATAAATGACTTAAAACTCAAAAGACAAAGTTGAAATGCAATGGTGGCTTTTGGATGCGCAACACATTTCTTTGAGAGTGCAGACGCTTAAGAAAGCTCTAGGAGGTAATAATACTGAACCACTTTGACAACAGACTTTGTCTAAGGGGTTTTAGAATGACCAAAACGACATTTTAGATTTTAAAATGTGGTCAGTTCACTGTTTTTTCCAGAATTTTTTATCCTTATATGATCTGTTTAAACTTAACTGTGTCACTTTTTTTGATGCGCATGCTGGAATTTATTCACTAAATGTCTTTCCAATGTAGTGTATGCACATTTTTTCTTATTGGATAAAAAGTTAGTCCTACTCAGATTATTATATGCATTTTCAAAAATGTATGCACATCTTGGTGTTTCCATTAAATATTTTTTTAATTCAATATTTCAAAATGGTGGCGCAGTGGGTAGCACGTTCGCCTCACAGCAAGAAGGTCACTGGTCGAGCCCTGGCTGGGTCAGTTGGCATTTCTGTATGGAGTTTGCATGTTCTCCCCGTGTTCATGTGGGTTTCCTCCGGGTGCTTCGGTTTCCCCTACAAGTCCAAAGACATGTGGTGCAGGTGAATTGGGTATGCTAAAATTGACCATAGTTTACGAGCGTGTGTGAACGAGTGTGTATGGATGTTTCCCAGTGATGGGTTTGGCTGGAAGGGCATCCGCTGCGTAAAAACATATGCTGGATAAGTTTGCAGTTCATTCCGCTGTGGCGACCCCAGAATAATAAAGAGACTAAGCCGAAAAGAAAATGAATGAATATTTCAAAATGTGTATAAAAATAGGTGGATGGAAACATAGCCAGACTCAAATTACTTTTGCTGCTCAAACTACTAATTTAAAATGAGTTGAAACAACACAATTCTTAAGATTTTTTTGGGACAGTTTAATTGTTTTATGTTCAATTGACTTACATTTAAAGTTAATTTAATCAATTTGTGTTATTTCAACATTAAAAAATTCCTGGTTCCACAAAATGTCTTCTATTGTACTGTTTAGATGTTTTATTCAAAGAACTGTGTCTGGTTTTGTTCAAGGAACATATTTGTGGGTAGGAATATCTTATTGCTAATTTAAAAAAATTATTTATGTCATCAAATGTCAGTATTAAAAATCCTAACGATTGTTTTTTTGTTGTTGTTGCTGTTTTTAATGAGACGTATTCAACACTAAGCATATGTTACATTCAAGTGACTAAATCTGAATAAACGTAATGTTAATAACAATTTTTGCTGTCTGTCTTCATTATCATTTATCTGAACGCCTGCTGAGATTTTCCTTAACCTTCACAAAGCTTCAAAGCCATCGGGAGAAGGATGACAGATCAATAACCTGCGACGCTGATCACAAGAGTAAGTCGCCATGTTCCAGCATCTGCTACACTGACAAGGGAGCTATTAGCCTCCTGCAACGAGTGTGTAACAGTATATCGTCGGATATTGTCTGATTGCGAACGCATTCATCTGTGGCCAATGGCATTAAAATTAAAGTACGCACTTGTCAGTTTTTATGATTTCGCACATTACTCCTCTTCGACGCCTCAGAAAAGGAGGGAAAGGTCTGTCGGGAAACAGGGCTTGTTGTTAAAAAGACATCAGCCGCTGAGCTATTTGTCTTGGAGAAGTCAACGTCATTTGTTGACTCGCTGCCTGGGCCCATTTTCCCCTGTAAACATGTTAATCACTAATCAGGCAGCCTTTTACTCTAAACGTCCACCGGCACCATCAGAGGGAATGAGGAAATTATACAATGTGACAGCGGGTTACTCGAAGCCTATTCATCCTGCGGGCTAGAAGTTAGCGTGCATTGATAGTATTAGTGTATTGATGGGCATATTAAAACGGCCTCAGACATGCAAGAGCTAATGTTTGCTGTGTGTGATGAGAGCTAACCTGACGCTACAAGAGCTGTTGTGAAGGCAAAAGCTTCGGTGAACTGAGCTTTAATGAATGCGGTTTCAGGCTCACTTGTGCGTGGAAGAGCCATTCTGCAGATTCGGTCGAAAGGAGAGGTTTTTCCTGGAAAAGTCCAAACAGATCTGCAAATGATAAAGAAGTGTTTTATTTATTTTGTAAGAGAATCAGGTGCATAAAGAGTTAGTTCACCCAAAAAAAACCTAACCTAACCCTCTCTTGAACACAAATTAAGACTTAAAGAGCCCCTATTTTGCATTATAAGAGGTCATATTTTGGTTTTAGGGGTCTCCAACAACAGGCTACTATGCATGCAAGGTCAAAAAACACTTTCATTGTCTTATAATATGCATTTATTTTTACTTAATTAACCCAACGGCTCCCATATGATTCGTTCAGTGACTCATTTGTTCCCGAACCCCTCTATAGTTAAGATAAGGAAGTGCGAGACAGAGAGAAACGCCCACCACGGCTATAAAGAGAGTATGTAAGAGCCCAATGCAGAAATGCAACGAAGCAATTAGGGTTGGGCGATGTTGACCAATTTGGCATTGTACGATGTCTAATGTGAAAAATCGCGATGGACGATTGCATCGTCGTCGTAGGCGGGGGTGGTTGTTGGTAAATATAAATTAATTCATAACGAATTAATTAATTATAGCCTACCATTTTCACTACCTGACCCACATGGTCTTTGCTTTACCCATAACCAAACCATAAATAAATAAAGTTACACACAAATTACGACCTGTCAATCACTTTTTTCCGCGGGACTCTGGCATGAATAGACAGAGTGATCTGTGTCCTTATAATGGCTTTTTCCCACAGCTGGTGGAGGAGAAGAGAGTTCGTTTGGAGTTCACTGTAATTTGTATTGTGATTAATGATAACTTCCTTATTTTATTATTATTATGAGGAAATAATAACAAGTAAAGATGCTAGGGCTCGACCGTTATGGTCGCATATGCGCCCTGAAATTTTATGCCACCTAAAAATATTTTTGGAAGCATTTGTGCAATTGCATAAATTGTTGCCGTGCTACCTGTTTTCACTGCAAAATCCTCACCGCGTGCGCGGATTTAGGAGACATTTATGCAGAATGCATCTTTGCACCTAAAGACGCCAAACGCAGCGCTCAGGAGCAGATTAAAACAGCTGTTATGTGAACTTGCTGAAGTAAAAAAAAGCCCGCAAAGCTTGCCCCGCCTTTGTGCTCTTCTTATTGACCCACTGCTCTAGAAATGAATGCGAATGGATTGGTTATTATCAGCTGTCAATCACTCAGTCAACGCCTTCTGCCTTCAGATGACAGGAGCAACAACCGCGAACATGTGAAGCGCTGAAGATGAGAGAATGAAAATAACACTGACAGATTTAGTTTTAGAAAGCACCTAAAGTAACTAATAATGGCACATCTTATTAGTGATCATGTGCTGAATGTTAATCCACCATTTACACTTTTCCAAGAGTAGTTAAATACAATTTAATGTACAATATAACACAGCTTAAGAAAAGACTGTTGTTGCTATTAAGATGACATGCAAATAATAAGTTATATATCAATATAAATGTGGGGCGGTGGATCGCGATGCCGGCTCAGCATCGTGAAGTTTATTGGCCATCGGCGATGTACCATGGCATCGTCTATCGGCCCAACCCTAGAAGCAATGCAGGTAAACACCAGCATTTTACTTTACTCTTAAACCTAACCCCAAGTAATAACAACCACACATTCAGTATTAATCCACACAGTGGCAAAAGTTGAACTATTTCGAAAATTGAAAATGCGCACCGCACATGTGTATGAACAGCTGATGGTGGCCATAGCAAAGACAAATGGCAGAGGATCCGAAGTATAGAAATGCATTTAAATCAGTAAAGGAAGAAGCACGCATCGCATTTTCAGCATGGTTTTGGGCGCAATATGTGAACAGCCCCATACAGATTTAACCTGAGAGATGCAGTACAAGCTCTGATCTATAATAGATATGTGATTACAAGCGGCGCGGGGTGATTACAACTTATAACACACAATTAAATACATATTTTGCAAACTACACAAAACGAGGCAACAATTTTAATCACACTTACATGTTATGATCTAGAGCAGGGATGTCAAACTCAGATCCTAGAGGACCGCACCCCTGCACAGTTTAGTTCCAACCCTAATTAAACACACCTGATCAAACTTAGCGAGTCTTTCAGGCTTGTTTGAAACCCACTAGTAAGTGTGTTGAAGCAGGGTTGGAACTAAACTGTGCAGGGCTGCGGCCCTCCAGGAATTGAGTTTGACATCCCTGATCTAGAGGAAGAAGAAACTGGTCCATATGAACTGTAACAGTCCCTGTCAAAGTCTGACAAAGTCCCATACATAGTAGTCTCTGCTGCTCTTTTCTTTAATAGCAAACGGCCGATGAATTCCCCGTTGCAGTATAGGTTATTGTATCAAAAATCAGAAAAATGACAGGAACAAACACAGCACTAGGTTGGCTATACTGTGGTATTGTTGTGAAAATGAACTTTAACTCTTTATTCCCTTTATATCTCCATCTGTCAGTGATCGTCATCTTCATGTCATGATCAGTCCCATAAGCCCCCCCGCTCCGCTAGTGTCTGAAGGGAAAGGCGCAATCACGTTTTATCAGATCCAGAACTACAAATTTAGTGATTTACCGTATCGACGTCGACACGTTCAGGCAAAAGATCCGAACCAAACTAGATTCATTAATTCGCCTGAGTCGACTATTTCGTTAAAGAAACAATAGTTTTAAACACGGTGCACTTTCAGATTTAAACCTCAGCTGGATGTTTTCATTCACTTAGTGCTGTGTTACACACTTAATGGAAGGTCATTTTCAAAAACCAATAATAAGGGCTCTTTAAGAATGTTTGAAAAAAAACTATATAGTAATATTTGTAGCTGCTTTTTTCCAACATTCTTCTGAATGTCTTGTTTTGTGTTCAACAGATGAATTCATAAATGTTTAGAAGGACCACTTCACTGTGAGTAAACGCTGAGGAGATTTCCATGGGTGAACTCTCCCTTTAAAAGATGAGCAAAAAGCAGTTTGTGCACAAAAGCATGTACAGCTTTTTATAAATGTGAGATGCTGATGTACTATAGTAGAATCATCTTTAAAAACTCATTCATCGCTGTCTTTTCAGAACAGATGAGTCAGCAAAATCCTCCATCTATTGTTTAGTTGTCTTCGAGATGTAACCGGATTTAAACTCTGGCCTTGCTGTATTTGCTAAAGTGACCATTAAGTATCCTTGATGGAAAAAAATTAATAATAAAAAACATGATTTATCTCTCTGTTGCATGATGTTAGTTCAAGGGTGAATCAGCAAAAGTGGGTTTTCTTTAGTTTGCAAGCATGATGACGCACATTGTAATAAAATGGTTAAAGATGAAGATATTGTCAAATGGATTAAATGTAAGAATAAATGTGTATAAAAAATTATTTGTTTGTGAATAGTCTTTAAAAATACTTTGTAAAAAAAAATTAAAAATCTATACCGTTCAAAAGGTTATCCAGAAAGCATTTTTTGTTTAAAACATGGCTAAACATAGACGCCTTGGCTAAAACAAGGCTACATTTGGTCTGTCTAATCTAATAAACGTCAAAGAATAGCCCAAAACTAGACTAGTCATCAAATACAGAGAAATGAATGACTACACATGTGAAGTTTGTCTGATCTGTGTATTTGATGACGTTTATTGGATTTTCACTGCACGTCCATACACTCACCCGCCTCTTTATTAGGTACACCTGTCCAACTGCTTGTTAACGCTAATTTCTAATCAGCCAATCACATGGCAGCAACTCAATCCATTTAGGCATGCAGGCATGTGCTGCATCCCAATTCACATACTATCCATCCTAAATAGTATTTGAAAATAGAATTAGTATGTCCCAAACCATAGTATGTTGAAAAGAGTATGCTAAAGGTACCTGGGTGGTTTACTATTTCAGGTAAAAATGTGAAGTGTCCATACTCTAACCGCTAATATTGCCCACAATACATTGCACGTTGGACGTGAAATTGATTAGAACTACAAACGTGGGTGAAAAGTGTTAACAAACTACAAACATGGTGGACACGCGAGACCAACCGTGAAGTAGAGAGGCTTTGGTAAAGTTGTTTGAATGACTGTTAATCAATATCCAGCCAACTGGAGCATATTTAAACCACGTTTTCTGTGTCATATTTTATCTGCAACAACAATGTGAACTTATATCAAGATATGTTTGGACACACTTTGGGCCCATTAGTACCAATTGTGCATTGTGCCAATGCCGCACCCTCTGAGTATTGATGCTGACCATGTCCATCCCTTTATGACCACACGGTACCCATCTTCAGATGGCTGCTTCCAGCAGGATAACGCGCCATGTCATAAAGAGCAAATCATCTCAGACTGGTTTCTTGAACATGACAATGAGTTCACTGTACTCAAATTGCCTCCACAGTCACCATATCTCCATCCAATAGAGCACCTTTGGGATGTAGTGGAACAGTAGATTCGCATAATGGATGTGTATCAACTGTGTGATGCTATCATGTCAATATGGACAAAAATCTGAGGAATATTTCCACTACAATGTTGAATCTATGCCACAAATGAAGGCAGTTCTGAAGGCAAAAGAGGTCTAACCCGATACCTGAAAGGTGTACCTAATAAAGTGGCCGGTGAGTGTATTTAGCCTTGTTTTAGCCAAGGTTAGACGTCTATTAAACACAGCATTGCTTTGTTGGTTAAGGCTGAGACTGAGTATGATTTTAATTGACGTCGGCTAATCTTACCAATGCTATATTTTTTTTTATGTAATAAAATATTACGTAAACGCACATCTAGCCATAGTTATTGCAGCATAATACAAACCCTAAATTAAGACGTTTTATCACCTTGAAATGACTTCTTCTTAACGTATGCAGTTCTGCAATTATTTCCCACAAAAAGCAAGTGATTAAACGTATTTGTTCTAAAAGTATTATAAAATATCCAAGATATTTGAGTAACCTAATAAACGCAAAGCTCCCATCACGAAATGCTAACGTTAGCAATGCACAGCTTCAAACTACGCATACTTAAGGATAGATCTATATGGAGTACCGTACAGTACACCTATTTTTTATTACATAATAATGATAATTATTAATTTTGTTTTGTTTTTTAAATATTGTAATTAAAATATAAAATGCAATAAAAGCTTACCTGTTTGTTAACTTATACCTGTTTGTCGATGCCTATACAATTTCAAGATGGCGGTAGCAGCGTTTGTAATGACTGTAACGCAAAATATGAGTTGTAAGATTTTACCAAAATGTAATCATTTTATCATCGAGCGTTTAGCAGTTGAGCCTGTGTTGCCAGTTTAACCATGATTTCGCCGGTTTTATCGGGGATTCAGACCACTCGATGGCGCTATGACAATGACAATAGCCTATTAAAGATCTATATTCTGTAAAGGTGAAAATGTATGACTCCAGTTCTGTTACATGGCGACCCTTCATAAGTCATACTGATCTGACTCTCAGGAAATATTTCTCATTGAAATTCTTAGTTACTGCTTACTTTTTCGATATATTTTTTTTCTATAGTAATATTGAAAAAAAAAAAAAAGAATGAAGAAAACTATTTGTAGCAAACTCATATGTGTTTACTGCCCTGTTTGGTGTTTTTATTCTATAAAATTATCTATTCCATTAATATAAAAAAATTAACTAACATTGTTCCTGAATGAAATATTCCTCCTTTACAACTACAACATTTATTGTAATAAATAAACATTTATTGAAGGGATAGTTCACACAAAAATGTTTATTGTTTTGATTTATTCCCAGAACACCCAAGATTTGCTAGGTTATGAGCCCTCGGAGCGTCAAAAACATAGACCGGCTACTAAAATTAATGCCTGTGGCTCCTGATGATACATTGAGGTCTGTGCCTAAGATTTGCACTGTCAGACACACACTCTCAGGAACAAGTAGCTACACCTGTTATTCTGGGGTGCAAGTTCCCATTCACACAGGGACATATGCATTAACAAACAAGTTGCTTTTTGCTTATTATCACAACAAAGGATTAAAGCTGAATTTTGACCATCAAATAATTTTGTCATCAGCCATCAGAAAAACATTTCATAGCAAAGAGGAGAATAGTAAAGTGCAGCTTTAACTCATCTTTGAAGCTCACTGAAAATAGACTGCCAGACTAGAATTATTCTTCTAAGATTCTCTGTCTCTGGAATTTTGCTCTCTCTGGAAATGCCATAAACACGGGTCTTCTTGAAGGTGTCAGTGTGGAGCTGACGTGCACAAGGACGAGGAAAAGCACACACTGATTGACAGCGCGGTGAGAAAAGCCTGTGTTTCTGTACTGAAGACTGATGTTTAGCATCCTCTGGAAAGGTCTGGTCAGATTAGACAGAGGGTTTTCATTTAAGAGCTCAGATCCGCTGTTGTCCTTGACTCACAACGCATCTTGACATTGCATCACACGCAAAACACATTCTCAGAAAACAGCGTTTCATTTGGAGCATGTATTTTCCTCTTGCTTGTTTTTTGCATCACTTTGCCTGTTAATATCTTTATCTTTTTATTATTTTGAGTCGACAGATGCATGGTAGCCGAGGTTAATTAGCAATTATAAATCCTTTCTGCAGTTTTTTAACACTTCTACTCTTTTTATGAAAATACTTTGGATGTTTGGCACCTTTTTTCATACCCAATAAATGCAAACTGCTTTTCTGTTTTATTATAGTTCACTAAAATCAAAACCATAAAAAAATTGAATTATGTTTGGTAAAATGAACATGAACATTAACTAATAAAAAAATAAAATCACAATAATCTCAAGACTTGTTTGGTTTTCTTGATAGATTTTGGAAATTATTATTTTTATGAGAGAGTCATTGAATCGTTTACTGAACAGTTCTGTTCAAAAATGCTGATTCGCTGAGAAATGCAACTAGTTTTTATAAGTCGAAAGTTGAAAAATTAAAATAAGTGTTGGCGTCAGTATAGTGTCACGTGTGTCTGTGTTGTGTTTTGTCATGTGTTTCCCCATGGTGTGTTAGTGTTCAGCATTTCCACTTGTGTCTCAGCCCTGTTTGTATTCAGTTTATTATGCCTTGTGTATTTAACACTCCTGTGTTTTGTTCAGTCCTTCGTCCGGTATTGTAGTGTCAACCCTCCTTGTGATTCCTGTGTGGCAAATTCTTGTTTTTGTAAATAAATGGTGTGTTTTTGATATCTCCATATCTCGATCGTCTGTGAGTGAGCGACACCTGTGACATATAGTGGTCAGCGCACCAACATATCGCGCAACTGCACTGCTGGTGTCCTGAGTTTGAGTCCTGACCCGAGGGCCTATCCTGATCCTTTCCCCTTTCTTTCTCTCCAAATTCCCTTCATGTCAATATATACTGTCCTATCATAATAAAGACAACAAGTACCAAAAATGGAAATGAAAATAATTGCTTAAAACAAGTGTTTTTTGACTTATTTTTCATGCTCAAGACATGTTTTCTTTTTCTCATTTTGTTTCTTTGATACAACAGTTGGCACCATGGTCAAATGATTTTGTCAGCCACAGAATCTTTTACTTCACAAATTTATTAAAAATATTCAGGAATGCAACTTTTTAAGACTTTATCAAAATTATGAAACTTAAACATTTTATTTTGTTGTACAAAAAAATACTTTTAATTTAGTTTAGTTTTAAAATAACTAAAACTAAAATAATACGGCCCAATTAAACTTTAACTAAATTTTTTACAAAAAACTAAAATATATTAATACATATACTTACTGTATTAATTAAAATTGAACAGAACAACTAGAACAACTACTGAAAAATACATGTAAAAAATTAAATAAATAAATAAATAAATGAATCAATAAAAATAAAAATAAATAGGGCAACGCGGTGGCGCAGTAGGTAGTGCTGTCACCTCACAGCAAGAAGGTCGCTGGTTCGAGCCTCGGCTGGGTCAGTTGTCATTTCTGTGTGAAGTTTACATGTTCTCTTACGTGTTCGCGTGGGTTTCCTCCGGGTGCTCCGGTTTCCCCTACAAGTGCAAAGCCATGCGACATGAATTGGGTAAGCTAAAATTATCCGTAGTGTACGTATGTGTGTGTGTGTATGGGTGTTTCCCAGTGATCGGTTGCAGCTGGAAGGGCATCCGCTCCATAAAACATATGCTGGATAAGTTGGCGGTTCATTCCGCTGTGGCGACCACAGATTAATAAAGGGAATAAGCCGAAAAGAAAATGAATGAATGAATGAATAAATAAATAAAAATAAAAAACAAATAAATAAATGAATGACTGAATAAATATTAAATAAAAAAATAAAAATAAATACAGTAATAATAATAATAATAATAATAATAATAAATAAATAAATAAAAATAAATGAATAAATACATGAATAAAAAATGTAATATAAAAATAAATAAAAATAAATAAATAAAATAAATAAATATGAATATAAATAAATACATAAATAAATAAATAAAAATAAATAAATAAAATAAATAAATAAATAAATAAAAATAAATAAATAAATAAAATAAATAAATAAATAAAATTCAATAAATAAAAATTAATTAATTAATTAATAATTAAATAATAAATACATAAGTAAAATAAACAAATGTAAATAAAAAAATACAAAAAAAAATAAAAATAAATTAATAATATATATACACAGACACACACTATAGTACTATATACCTATTACTATTTTCATGTTAAAATACAGGAACGACAAAAGATCTGCACTTTTTTCAATGCGCATGCTCCTCTCTGCTATCTGTTTGCAATTCATTGTGGACTGACCTTGTCTTACAATGCTTGTGTTTTTTATTTACCACCTGAAATACAGAACAAATGATGTTTACAGCGCAAAACACCTCATTCATTTTAAATCTAAGCCCCCGCACCTGCTGTGGAGCTTGAAATCAAGTCTCATGAGCTCAGAGCGTTGATTTATTTTTTTCTGGCCTTCTGTGATTTTTGTATCCAGGAGTCTGTAATAAAAAGCAGGTCAGGCCTCCTCGACCCCTGCCAGTCAAAGCCCAAGGTTTATCTAGCATCGTACATTAATTAGTGGCTGTCTACCAAAACCACTCGCTCCTTTAGACTACGACGGCAAACAAAATGCTGCATCTCTGGGGTAATCATGGCGCTGTGCATGCGGGCCATCCCATATAAAACCCCAGAGGAGCGCTTTGGAGGGAAGACATTGCGAGGGTCAAGAGGGCCCGGATTCATTCCAGCAGGGGGATCAGAGAACATGGCAGCGCAGACCATGATGACAGCAGCAGCAGTAAAGATCAATATCCCAGGGTTATGACTGAGCACAGCCGTGTACTGCCAGCATATCCGTCCTGGGGGGATTTTGATTTTATTTTCTTTCTCTCTTTTTTTTTCCTTTTCTTTTTCTTTTTCATGACAAGAGCTTGCCTTTGGGGTTCAGCTGCAAGTATTACAAAAATAATGGTCGGCAATAAATGTAGGAGGAAATAAAATGCTGTTGTTTGGTCAACTGAGTCTTTATACTTAGCTCATTCATTCATTCATTCATTCATTTTCTTTTCGGCTTAGTCCCTTTATTAATCCGGGGTCGCCACAGCGGAATGAACCGCCAACTTATCCAGCTTGTGTTTTACACAACGGATGCCCTTCCAGGTGCAACCCATATCTGGGAATGTACTGAACTACTGAACGGTATTTAATACTTTATATAAAAGGTTTTTTTTTTTTTGGTGATGGCACCTGTAAGACCCCTCTCATGTGGAGAATAAAGTCACATGAATTGCTGAGGTGTGATTTTCTTACAGACTTCAACAAATTGTAAAAATCTTGATGGTTCTGTGGGTCTCGTCTATCAAATCTGATTTTTATTTTGTATTGATCTGATCTTTATTTTGGACTGAAGCTGCTAATATTAATTTACAATGACGAAGGGTAGAGGGTTGCTGAATAACTTCTGAGAGATTTCAGTTGCTGTCTGAGCTTTCACTGCCTTTCTACAGCTCTCGTTCTTCGTGTGTTCAATAGTTTTTTCATGTGTCATTTCATTTTATTATGCAAAACCACATTTGTAAACTAATTAATTTTATTTTCTTTGCATATTTGGATTTCTTTGGTTGTTACCAACATCTGGTGAAAAGTCAACGGCACCTTTAGAAATATGTTTTCTGAGAAAAATGGTGACTTGTAGAATACTTATTTCCCTCATTGTATGTGTGTTACAGTTAGTGTTGGGGAAAACGTAATATATTACAATCATAAGTCACTTAAATTTGTTAGTTGTTTTTTGAAGAAAGTAATGTATAAGTATGTGTTATGCTATTTTTGAAGTGTAAGATTAAATTACTCTTCAGTTAAAGCTTAGTTTTTAATTTTTACCTTACACTGATTACTGTTATCAGCCTACAATCAAAACATTTAAACGAGTAGTCCATACAGTTAACTCTAGTAAATTAAGTGAAATAAATGAATTCTTCTATGAATTATAATATAAATTACAGTATTTTGTATCCAAAGTATTTAACTACAGTAGTCAGGGGTTTTTGGGGGGTGAGATATATGATGTTTTAAATATAGTATTTTAATATTTTGCAGTAAATGTATGAGTTTCTATACATCATGTTAAAAATAATTATTTAATCATTAATTGTATTACTAATACTGTAATTCTGCTATTAAAATGAGTGTGTAAACTGTTAATTATACATATACTTTAAAGTTGAACTCAGAATTATTAGCCCCCCTAAATTATTAGCCCCTGTTTATTTTTTCCCCCAATTTCTGTTTAACGGGGAGAAGATTTTTTCAACACATTTCTAAACATAATAGTTTTAATATCTCATTGCTAATAACTGATTTATTTTATCTTTGCCATGATGACAGTAAATAATATTTGATTAGATATTTTTCAAGACACTTTTATACATCTTAAAGTGACAGTTAGAGGCTTAACTAGGGTAATTAGATTAACTAGGCAGGTTAGGGTAATTGTTCTGTAGACTATCAGAAAAAATTTAGCTTAAAGGGGCTAATAATTTTGACCTTAAAATTGTTTTCAAAAAAATTGAAAACTTCTTTTATTCTAGCCGAAATAAAAAAAAATAAGACTTTCTCTAGAAGAAAAAATATTATCAGACATAGTGTGAAAATTTCCTTGCTCTGTTAAACATCATTTGGAATATATTAAAAAAAAATAAAAAATTCAAAGGGGGGCTAATAATTCTGACTTCAACTGTATATATAAACATTTTCAAAACATAATCTGCAATAAATGACACTGCAATTCAAAATTAAACCAGACAATATTTATCATTTATTTGCTTTATAAATATTTCTGAAAATGAATTATGATTTGCACTTTAAATCAGAGTTAAAACAGGATATAAATCCGCAGTAGTCGGTCAGTGAGTGCATGTGGACTCATCAATCTGCAGCATGTCATAGCAGTGACTAATCTAAACGCCTCTGACTGCAAATAATGTTTATTTCCAAGGCTCAGAATGCCATAGGAAGACGATGCAGAGTTTCTTCACATTCACTGACTGTCTGAGCTTGACAGACTGATTGGACATCTTTATCCTCATGATTGATAGACACACAGGAGTTATTCAGAACACACGTTTACACTGATTACATGTTGAGGTGAGAGTCCAGGACAATCATGATTCATGACATCAACATTTCAGAAAAGTCACTTCCAGTTTTAAACTGTGGAGTTTCTGAAACTTGCATTTTGGTTTTGTTTTCTTTTGTTATCATCAATCTATATGAATCCACTAAAAAAATGCAGGGATAATATACTGTATTTTTCAGTGGATTCATATAGATTTTCTATATATAAAGAAAAATATGGAAATATAGAGCCCGAGAAAAAAAAAATTATTTTACTGTGGAGCATGCACCAGTAAATCTACATACATTTATATAAAAATAAATCTATTTAAATCTAGTTAGAAATCTGAGGTATTGTTATTATTTTTATTATTATTATTATTATTAACATATTATTCTTATTTTATTTTCTATATTTAATTTATTTAGAAAAATAAACCAATAAAAGTAAATCTATTTAAATCTAGTTAAAAATCTGAGTGATTATTATTATTATTGTTATTATTATTGTTAATATTATTATTAACATATTATTATTATTAACATAATTTTATTATTTTATTTTAATTAATTTTTATTTTTTAAACCGATAGAAGTACATTTAGTTAAATCTAGTTAAAATCTGAGTTAATATTATTATCAACATATTATTATTATTATTATTATTATTATTATTTTATTGTTATTTTCTATATTTAATTTATTTAGAAAAATAAACATTTGAATGTGGCAATTGTGAAAAAACTGTTCTGCAAGACTGCTTTACTCTTCAAGACCTGATTTAACAAGTATGTAAAAGTAAAAAAGGCTAAAGAATACGTTAAAAAAATCTTTGTAAATTGAATTCATAGTAAACAAATGTATATATTTTGGTAATTTGCTTTTTTCTTTAGGTTAAGGTTCATTTTAGGAGTTTTATTAAAACTATTTTTTATATGTAACATGTTTGCATATTTTCTAAACAGCAGATGCCCTAAATAAAATAGTTAATACTTATAATTATTTAAAAAAATGTGTAGTAAAAAATGACATTTATAGACGTTTATTGTACTGAAAAATATGCTAAAATACAGTATTGTTTATGCTTAACATGAAATAATTTTTTTAATAAGTTGTTTCATACTTGAGGTTAAGAAATCTAAATATTAATAATTAATATTAATCTTTAAACTACTTTAAATGAAATAATTTCCCTGTTCATTAATTAATGATTTTTAAATTTTGTAATGTTGTGGTAAAATATAATGTATTGTGAAAATAAACAATAATATAAATATTATGTATAAATATTAGTAGATTACACACACTTTATCATCATCCTCAGCAATGCTTGTTTGTGACCTAATTTATGTTGGTTTCATACACTGCTTTAGACATTATAAAACATTCTTCATTCACATATAACTTTCCAATTCCTTCAGCACTTTATTGTGATTGTCCCTTCATAATAATTAGCCCTTTTTAGTACGGTACAGTAAATGAGACCCAAATTGTCATTACACATACCTCAAAATCCTCAGCGTGCATGTGGGCATCAGTACAGCATTGTTAGTGTCCGTCTCCAGGCTTCTGTCATCATGAGGGTGGCGTGAGGTCACAGGATGTGTCAGCTTCATTTGGTAGTGTAATGAGTCTGCTTTCAGAAACACTGAAGGCATCAAATGCTGCTGCTTGTCACATCTTTAGCCGCCCTCCACCTCCACCTCTGCAGCCCAGCAGGGGAATAATGGACTGCCATGAATATTACATCACTTCTTTTCATCACAGGATATTACAGTCCTCGTATAGTCAGACAATTCAATCCTGCTGAGAGAAAGCC
Source organism: Danio kyathit (assembly GCA_903798195.1). Taxonomy (NCBI): domain Eukaryota; kingdom Metazoa; phylum Chordata; class Actinopteri; order Cypriniformes; family Danionidae; genus Danio; species Danio kyathit. Next base: position 28,953,677 of record LR812533.1, on the reverse strand, counting down.
GCCTCTGAGGAGGAAAACACAGAGCTGTAAACTTGTAGCCAATTCATAAAATGCTATAAATGAATAATGGATAGTGACTAACTTATAATTCTAAATTACGATTGGAGGTGTTTTTCAGTTTTTTTTAAAGATTTTTAAATTAGCCACATGAGCTAAACTCCCTGTGTTCACGTGGGTTTCCTCCGGTTTCCCCCACAGCCCAGAGACATGCGATATGGGTTAAATGGATGAACTAAATTGGCTGTAGTGTATGAGTGTGCGTGTATGTGTGTGTGTGTGTGTGTGTGTGTGTGTGTGAATGAGAGAGTGAATGGGTGTGGTGTTCACAAGTTAGTGCTGGGTTGCAGCTGAAAGGGTATCTGTTGCATAAAACATATGCTAGAGTAATTGATGATTCATTCTGCTGTGGTAACCCCTGATAAATGTAAACCGAAATGACTAAACCGAAATATGAGTGGGTCATAATAAGAAAAATAATAAGAAAACAGTTTACAGAATTAAGTTTCTTTCATTTAATAAAAATAAGTTAAATCGCATAGTATTGATAATCAGATATAAAATATTAAAGATTTGTAAAACATAATACTACTGATATCTGTGGTCTTAAATCGCTGCATTAATCTGTAAATTAGAAGTATTTCAAATCTTGTGATTCATGTTTTTTGTTTGTTTATGCATTTGATTATGGGACCTTGATGTGTTTGTTATTTTATAGATATAGTATATACAGATATATATATAGTATACACTCACTGGCCACTTTATTAGGTACACTTTTCTAGTACCAGGTTGGACCCCCTTTTGCCTTTAGAACAGTCTTAATCCTTTGTGGCATAGATTCAACAAGGAACTGGAAATATTCCTTAGAGATTTTGGTCCTTATTGACATGATAGCATCACGCAGTTGCTGCAGATTTGTCGACTGCACATCCATGATGCAAATCTTTCATTCCACCACATCCCAAAGGTGCTCTATTGGATTGAGTTAGGTGACTGTGGAGGCCATTTGAGTACAGTGAACTCGACACGATGCTTAATTGGTACTAATGGGCCCAAAGAGTGCCAAGAAAATATCCCTTACACCATTACACCACCACCACCAGCCTGAACCGTTGATACAAGGCAGGATGGATCCATGCTTTCATGTTGGTGACACCAAATTCTGACACTACCATCCGAATGTCGTAGCAGAAATAGAGACTCATCAGACCAGGCATGTTTTTCCAGTCTTCTATTGTCCACTTTTGGTGAGCCTGTGCTAATTGTAGCCTCAGTTTCCTGTTCTTAGTTGACAGGAGTGGCACCTGGTGTGGTCTTCTGCTGCTGTAGCCCATCCGCCTCAAGGTTTGATGTGTTGTGCGTTCAGAGATGCTCTTCTGTATACCTCAGTTGTAATGAGTGGTTATTTGAGTTACTGTTGCCTTTCTATTAGCTCAAACCAGTCTGGCCATTCTCCTTTGACGTCTGGCATCAACACGGCATTTGCGCCCAAAAACTATATATTTATAATTTATTTTAAGATATATATTCTTTCAAAGTGCCAACAATTATAAATAAGCTGCAAAGTTGCCTTTTCAACATTAAAAGTCAGGGGAGCAGATCAAGGTTCCATAATGCAACTCACCTGTGAAATCACAAAATATGGTCACTGTTAATTAACAGATATTGTTTTACATTGTACCTTACTGGATAATTCTTATAAGTGACTTAGCAACAGTATTTTACTGTATGTTTTCAGAAATGGTCAGCAACTTGTTAAAAGCAGGGCTAGATCAAGGGATGGTTAATGTTTTTTTTTTAAATTAATAAATAATAAATAATCTATAATTTATTTATTTTTAATGTCATATTTTGTATTTTTAGATAATTTTGTGGTACCATATTATATTTCAGTATTCATTCATTCATTTTCTTCTCAGCTTAGTCCCTTTATTAATCTGGGGTTGCCACAGCGGAATGAACCGCCAACTTATCCAGCATATGTTTTACGCAGCGGATGCCCTTCCAGCAGCAACCCATCACTGGGAAACACCCATACACACTCATTCACACACATACACTAAGGACAATTTAGCCAACCCAATTCACCTTTACCACGTGTTTTAGGACTTGTGGAAAACCGGAGCATACGGTGGAAATCCACGCAAACACAGGGAGAACATGCAAACTCCACACAGAAATGCCAACTGACCCGGCCGGGGCTCGAACCAGCAACTTTCTTGCTGTGAGGTGATTATGCTACCCTCTGCGCCACCATGCTGCCCCTATATTTCAGTATTTATAATACAATTATGACAATTTTTCCCCCAAAAAAGTTCTAACTTAAACTGTGATTAGTGGTCTCTTTTTAAAGATACATGGCAGATAAATGGATGCAAATTTTGACATTTAAAAGTTTAAATAAATAAATGAAAAAATAGTTTTAGAATAAATAATTACTAACACTAATAATGATGAGAAATGTGTAGTAAAAAATTAAGTTTATATAGTTTTATTGTACTGAAAATATGAAATATATGAAATATTATACTGAAAAATACAGTATTGTGCCCTTAAACAGGCATCATAACCACCTGCGGTTGACCTTTTATCCATAGGTTAATATTATTATTTTAATTGCTTATTACTATTTATCAGAGCTGTGTCAGCACATTATTCAATACAAGATGCAGGCCAAAATATATATTTTCAAGGAGTACACCTTAAAGGGTTAACATGAAATAAATATTTTCGAAAATGCTTAAGTTGTTTCAGTCTTGAGGCTAATAACTTGAAAATCTGCTTTCAGTAAGAGACAGTAACAGACAATATAACTCTTTCCACTTCTTTAAATAAAACTAGCTTCCTGTCCATTAATTAGTGATTTTTGTTTTGTTTTATTCCATCATCTTTTTAAATCTTTTCCATAAATTTATAATTATTTATGTGTATGTGTATGTGTGTGTGTGTGTGTGTGTGTGTGTGTGTGTGTATACGGTTTATTCCTATACTGCCATTGCAGCTTCATTCTACAGGACAACACTTTGATTCATTCCATGCCTTAAAGACACATTACACATCGCCTAAGGAAAAAAAAAACATCCTCTCGTGGCTCATTTTGTATCTGGGACTATTGTTTCTGCACACACTGAGAGAATAATAAGCAGGACAGTGTAAAGCAGAACTCAAACAGATCTCCAAACCATAAATAACACACAGTCAAACACCGCACCGGGTCAAACATGCTTCACACCTCCAAAAGTCTGACGACGACAGGAAAAGAGCTATTTTAAGGCATGTTCTGCTGTTAAAAGAGGCAGTATTTGACCTAGAAACGGAAAGCAGTGAAATACAGTCAGCGAGACGTGTTTGCATGCCATAATTGGAACACACACATAAAGCAGCGCCTGGGGTCTGCTGGAGGGTCTGTGGCTCTTTGAGTTAGTTTTCACGTTCATCACGCCTGTAGTGCACGAGTGGGAGGAGACTGACAGCTGCTGTTTTTACACTGCTACAAAGGACAGAAAAATAAACAAATAAAAATAGCTAGCATTATTAATTAAACAGTTGCCAAAGCTTTGGACCAGTTCATGACTTCTATGCTTATTTTTATTGTAAGGGGACCTATTATGCCCATTTATACATAATGTAAAATAAGTCTCTGATGTCCCTCTGAGTGTGCATGTGAAGTTTCAGCTCAAAATACCACACAAATAATTGTTTATAACTCATAGAATCTGCCCCTTTATAGGCTTTGATCCAAATTGTGACATTTTGGTGACTGTCGCTTTAAATTCAAATGAGATTGTGCTCTTTTCAAAAGAGGGCAGAGCTACAAATGCCTGTGTGTCAGCATAGTGGCAGATTTAAAACAGGACGAAAGCTATCTCTGTGAAAAACTGCCAAAAAAAGGGTCTCAGAATGCAGCATTTCCGGTGTTCATTGGTTTATCCTAAATCTCCACATTTATAATTTAAAATGTCAATTTTTAACACATTTATCTTAGACGACTGCTTAGGCATGGGCCGGTATAACAACAATATCAACCGTTTCACGATTTCACGGTATTGTGATTACTGCTCTAAAATATATTCCTCTTAAATGCCTGGGTTAAAAACAAAAACTTTTTTCCTCTTTGAACACAATATATTTTATTTTTCGAAAGATTTATAATATTTTGGAGCAATAAATGTGTCAGGCTTAATAACTCAAATGAAGCATCGACTTCTGCTGTCTTCATTTGTTTCAAAAACACTGATTTCTTTACATTTTAAAACGGAATCTTTGGATATCTTTTCTGCTGAAGATACTGTTGTCCTAAAAAAACAAACAAAAAAATTAAATAAAAAAATAGTACACATAGAACAGTATAGCAGAACATTTTTACTGTTTTAAAACCTTGACTTTTCCAAACCGCGGTATACATTGAAAACGGTTAATCGTCCCATGTCTAGACGGCCCCCAAAAAAACCCTCAAGTATTGTGTTGTTTCAGCTGAATTTAAATAAGTAGTTTGAACAAAGAGCAAATGTCACTTTTTGAGATTAAAAACTTTAGTAAAAAAAAAGGTTAATATTATTAGCACCCTTAAGATAATATTTTTTAGACTGACTAAAAAAACAAACACTAAGTCTGAAGTCTAATGACTGACATACTTAACCTAGCTTGCCTTAACCCAGTTAAGCCTTTAAATTGCACTTTAAAAATGAAATTTCTTTAATATCTTGCAAAATAACTAATACAATATTATGTACTCTCATCGTGGCAAACAGCAAAGAAACTAGTTATTAGGACTTGGTAACATGCTACCAATAACTTGATAATAACTACACATCATGAATCATCTATTAAGCATTAGCAAATAGTGAATTCATTATTTGTAAAGCATTAACTCTACATTAATAGACGTTAGTAAGCTTTTATAACTGCAGATACAAATGCTGTATTCTTGACTTACAGTATAGTGATTATTAACCCACACTGAACTGAGCTAAACTGAACTGTTCTTAATCTCTGAAAACTGAACTGACACTGTTTCAATTCACTATAATCTTCCATGTGAAGCTGCTTTGACACAATCTACATTGTATAAGCGCTATACAAATAAAGATGAATTGAATTGAATTGAACAAGCACATTTATAATGTGCTTAATGATTGTAATTTCATAATTTGTTACTGATTAATTTTTTATGGCTAAATTAACTATAGCATTATTTACAAATAATTTGTACTGTATTTAAGAGTAGTTGGTGGTTTTTAGAATCATTCAGAATGAATTAGTAAATGATTAATAAACTATTCAAATGAACATTTATATATCCTATTATTCAGGCATATATTAATAGTTCATTTGTATGTTAATAAATGCTTTATTAAACCATTAAAAGCTCAGTATCAAATAAATAATACATCTTTGCAATCTTACCTAAAAAGTAAAATTACTGTAAAGTTTATGCATTGTTGAATAACAGGAATGTCAAAATACAACATAAAATTGTAAAAAAAAATAATAATAATTATATATATATATATATATATATATATATATATATATATATATATATATATATATATATATATATATATATATATATATAAATAAATATATATATATATATATATATATATAATTTAAGAATATATTATGATACAACATTTCAGTGTTATTTCGTAATGTTTAAACTACAGTAATTTTATTTAAGTTTTTTATTATCTTTATTTAAGATTGCAAAGATGTATTTTTCATTTGCTACAGTTTCATTTGTGTATTTTCAAATGAATAGAAGTGAATAAAATCTTTTATTTTCTGTTTTTCCTGTTTAGAATATAACCTTTAATTGTCATTTATAAAGCATAAATAGTCCTCACTTTAGATTAGGTCACAAAACTGGATGAAGTTGAGTTAATAAAGCATTTATTAACATACAAAGTAACTTAATATTTGCCTGAATAATAAGATATATAAATGTTCATTTTTAAATAGTTTATTAATCATTTACTAACTCAATCTGAATAGTCTTTAAAAACCAGCAACTTCTCTCAAATAATTGGTTTGTAAACGATGCAATACTTTTTAATACTTTAGTAATGAACAATGAATCATTATCAAAGTATGAAAACACAATCATTAGTCAAGAATACAGCATTTCAATAAAGGCCTTTATGTGTCACATACACTTCCATGTAGTCAAATACAGGTATCATTTAGAAAAAGAAAGTAAGATACATTTCAGGAGAGAGAGGTGAAAAAAACTCACCTTGCTCTTGAATTAAGGCAGTGTGAGATCAGGGAGAAAAAAAGCCCCAGCAGTCAAGCACATAAACACATAGACATAACATGGCAACAGGGGATGGAAACAGGGGATGTGGATATAGTCCGATGAGGGCGGGCAGCCATCCGGCCTGCAGCTGAAGAGCGCTGGTCACAGACCTGCCTACCCCCTCCACTGGGTGAAAGCACACGAAGGCGTGTCTCTAAATTTATAAACTCCTTACTAACATATGTTAATGTAGAGTTAATGCTTAACAGATTATGAATTAACTATTTGCTAATGCTTAATAAATGATTCATATTGTGTAATTATAGTGTTACCAAAAAAAATCACAAGAGAGCTAATAATTTTGCTTCAATTGTACAAAAATAGCAACTAATGTAATATTAATAATAACACTGTTTTAACTGTTATCTACCTTGTACTATATTTATTGTTCTGTACTGTATACTGTAACTTTTGTACATATTCTTGTTTTTTATTACATTTGTTTTCTTATAAAATAATAAAAAAAAACTTGATCAGGATTTCTAACACAATAATTTTATATTTATATGATATTCCTATCAATATTGATATAAAGTTTTTACAGCAAATTTACTGCATATGTCCAATACAATCATTTATTCTGTGCCACATCAGGTCACAGGCAGATTAGCGGTTTTGTTTTTTTGTTTTCTTTGAGTGTGTAATTAAATAATATTCTGTGAGGATGCATCAAAATAAATATCAAATAAAACCTGTCCTGTTGAATCGGATTAATCTCAGGATTAATATTCAACTGAAAATGTCATATTTATTGTATTAGAAAATGTGGGAATTGTCATATTATTTGCATGCTGATGTTCTTTTGTTGCTTTGATTCTATTGTCCTCATTATACATTTACACTTTGGATAAAACCAGTTGCCAAATGATTAAATGAAATGTAAAATGTTAGAAGCTTCAAACTTCAGCTATGACAAGAATACATTACATTTTAAAATATATTGAAATAATAATAACAATAATAATAAATCTGTTTGATTAAATTGTAATAATATTTCAGAAGATGACAGTTTTACAGTTATTTGGATTGGCAATTTAAAGGGTTAGTTCACCCAAAAATGAAAATTCTGCCATCCCCCAATTGTTCCAAACCTGTTTGAGTTCATTTCTTCTGTTAAGCACAAAAAAAAATATTTTGAAGAATGTTGAGGGAAAAAACAGCCATTGACTTCAATAGTATTTTTCTTCTTACTTTGTCAATGGCAGCTTTTTTCCCCAACATTCTTCAAAATATCAAAATATCAAAATTAAATTCATGAAAGTTTACAATCAGTTGAGTGCGAGTAAACATTGTGGAATTCATTTTATTATTGATCCCTAACATTTTATCAGAATTTATGTGTAGTAAAAGTTTCATATACATGTCAAGTACATGTCTTTCACCCGCTGTTTTGATGTAAAGCGTCTTATCTATAAATTCAATTTATCTGCACGGTCTGTGTTTGTGTAAAAGAACGCAAGGTCGCTTCATGTGAAAAGGCCACAGAAGCTTTGAATTCACACTGACATATTATTGAAAAAGAGCACTATACATTATGCAAGGCCACATTATAGTACTGATTTGTACTGCAGTCATAATGACAGTCTATTATAAAAAATTCAAACCTACAACCTGCATTTATAAGCGACTGTAAAAGTCCCAGACCCTTAAAAAAACAGCACGCCATCAGAACTGTGAGTGTTCCTGCTCAAGCACATCCACGTATAATCTACAAGCAAAGGAAAGTGCATGTAAATGCATGTTCAGGATAGTAATTATGTATTGAATGAGTAGTTGAAAAATGGATCATAATTGTTGTAAGCTTAGCTTTTGGTTAGAGTGGTCAATAGGGGACAGTGGTCTATGAGGAATAAACAATGGAGGGATTAGAGGACGGATTTGTTTGAATGTATCTTAAAGGTACAGTTCACCCAAACATGTCAATTTGCTGTTTATTGACTCTCAGGTCATCCAAGATATAGCTGACTTTTTGTTTTTATTCCTCAGTAGAACATAAAAAAAAAAAGATTTTTAGCTGAACCTGTGGCACTTGGCAATTCATAAACTGTAAGTGACTGAACAGCTATATCACCAGCACTTTAAGGGTAAAAAAAAAAAAAAACATGTATTGTACAGGTCAAACAGAATGAATACCCGTGGCTCCTGATCAGACACAGACCTACAGTATAGCACATATTTACTAGTAATTATAATATTATTAGATATCATAATTATTTCATGCTCAAAGAAATTGTGACTCATGATGCTGATACAACGTGAAAACATTAGGGAGTGTCTCAAAAGTGCAGAACTACGACTTTTAGACAGATTTCAGTTTATTTTTTGTTACTCTAACATGGATATCATAATTCTTTAAAAGTAAATGGAAAAAGTTACTTCATATCATAAAACTACATTTTTCTTTTAAAAAAGCAACATTTTAATTTTATACTTTGGTTAAGTCATGGAATTGTTTTGCACTTTTAAGACCATCCCTAACTTGTCTGGTTTTTGGAGCGGTCTAAGCACATAAAAAGTGAGCAATTCTGATTTTGTGGGTGTTTTCAAACTTGTTGGCGTTTCCTAAATCATGCAATGAAAATGATCCCCATTACTTGACCCCATCACCTCCAAACCCAATTGTCACTATGATGTTAGCCAATCAGGTAACATGTTCAAAAAAGTGCTTGCTCTGTTTTGGCCTCGCCTACAGAAATGGTGACTCCCATTACTTTCCTGCAGAGACTTACTGACCAGTTCAGACGCAGCCCTTGGAATCAGATTGGCTATTCTCTTGGACTTCCAATCATTTGTATCCGTAAAAAACACCTTGTCATGTTGCTTGATGTTAAAGTAAAGCTTTACTTGAAGAGGTGTTCATATAGACTGTCATAAAACCTTTATAATCATGACATGGCATGTATGAATGTGAATAAGATTTTATTCATGCTTATGACAACTGTTATTAAGTGTCATTTGCTCAGTTATGACTTTTTAAATGCAAAGATGACATTGTTTGTTATGTCAACTTGACTCTTCATCTCTGTCATGACAACTTGACATTACCAAGACAACATTACCTGTCAAAAGTCTTGTTGTCGATCCCAGTTGTAAGAAACAGCAACGGCAACAAATAATAACTTTGGAAATGTGTCAGAAGGTGGATTCTTCTGATGAATTATCTGTTGAACTGCACCCCAATCATCACAAATACTGCAGAAGACCTATTGAAACCCACATGGACCCAAGAATCTCACAAAAATCAGTCAAATTTGATGAAGGAAAAATCATGATTTGAGGTTACATTCAGTATGGGGGTGTGCAAAAGATGGATGGCAACATCAACAGCCTGAGGTATCAAGACATTTGTGCTGCCCATTACATTACAAACCACAGGAAAGGGCAAATTCTTCAGCAGGTTAGCGCTCCTTCTCATACTTCAGCCTCCACATCAAAGTTCCTGAAAGAAAAGAAGGTCAAAGTGCTCCAGGATTGACCAGCCCAGTCACCAGACATGAACATTATCGAGCATGTCTGGGGTAAGATGGAGGAGAAGGCATTGAAGATGATTCCAAAGAATCTTGATGAACTCTGGGAGTCCTGCAAGAATGCTTTCTTTGCCATTCCAGATGACTTTATTAATAAGTTATTTGAGTCATAGTAGAGATGTATGGATGCAGTCATCCAAGCTCAAGAGAGTCATACACAATATTAATTCTTTTTCCACTATGGCTTTATATTCTATACTGTACATCATTTCTGTTAAGTGACCAGACTTAACTTAAAGAAAGTCAGACCCTACTGTATTAATCAAATAATTAAAAATCAAGGCATGATCATATTTTATTTTGGTAAAATAAGCGTAATCTAGAGGCCTTTGCCTTTCATATAAGCCACTTCTGATACCAAATGATTAACTAGAACTCAAGTTATTACTTGTTGTTCCTAAAACTTCATATAGGAACAAGACTTTTGTCAGGTAGTGTAACTTGTCATAAATATGCCATAAACATGATTATCATGAAGCATTATTTGTCATGAATATTTTTCTGATCAAGTTTTCAGTGGAACAAACTGTATTTGTCATTAAAATGTCTCATTAAAAGTGTCATTGCTCTCTCAAATAATTGTTAACAGTGTCATTAATATTTAATAATTACATTTTATTGACAAATTCAGCTTGTAACACTGTAGTTGAGGTCAAAACACTTTGCTTTCATGATCATTTCAAGTTTCAAAAACAGGTTGTGATCAGTTGTCATAACAAACAGTCATCTTTGCATTCACAATGTCATAACTGAACAAATGACACTTAATGACAGTTGTTATAATCATGCATATAATCTCATTCACATTCAAATTATGTGTCTTGACGTGATTATAAAAGTTTAATGACATATTGTATTATAAACACCCCTTCAAGGGTTACCATTTTTTGTGAAATTAATTGGAAATCCTGAAACAATTGAAAAAAAAATGTCTTAGGAAATACAAAATAAGGTCAATATTTGGGGTTTCTATTGAAAGTGGGCAGAGAGCAGCAGATCACTTGCATTTGAAGGTATACACAAGAAAACTGTGTTTTTGCTGACAACTAAAAAGTGGCAAATCTCTGGGGTACTTTGACCTGAACTACAGCATGGGTGCAAACTCACATGCGAACCTCCACTATTTAACCTTATATAGGTATTTCATATTGAAATGTATCATTTTGATGAATAATACAACTAATGCATCCTTTCCTCTCCATTGTAAACAAATAACATCCACTCACGTCAGAGTTTGAGCCTGTTTATTTGTCCCTTTTTTAACTATCTCTCTAAGATAAAATGGTTTGTTTTGTAGAGGACTGCTGCTGGCTCATGTTCATCTCTCCTACATCTCTGCACTGATGGAGCCAATGGAAAGCTCAAGCTGCGCTGTGCCCAGTACGCTGCCTTTCCTATTGTTAGCTCATACAGATTACTGCAAGCCTTCCCATTGTGCAACTGAGCAAACAGCCAATAGAAAAGACAAGCTTGGTGAATGTGAACCATAGGCAGGGCTGTTCTAATTTGGCTGAACATTTTGTATTTAAATGCTGAAATTTAAGGCTTCATTCAGATGTTTTGAGAAAAAAATTAATAAAACACACACACATATATATATATATATATATATACACACATACATATACATACATACATATATATATATATACATACATATACATACATATATATATATATATATACATACATATACATACATATATATATATATATATATATATATATATATATAAAAGAGCTCACTCGGAATCTGTTGCTTTTACAGAGATAATGAATATTACAGGTTTTTTCTTTCTACTAATATGATGAATTAAAATATAAAGCTCTGGATAAAGGACAACATTTTAAAGCCGCTTTTTGTCATTTCTTTGCAAATTAAAATGGGGGAGATGTTAAATGCTTTCAACATTGTTAGATTTTAGAAAGATTTGGAGAAAACCTATTTGAAAAATGTTAATATATTAGATTCAATTTATTTTTAGGAAACCCCTTGTGATAAAGCATATTTATATAGCATTTAAGCACTGCGGCTTTAAAATTTGAGTATGCTGAACATGCTGAAATTAAATCTGCCTGTTATCTAAACAAAAAAGATGCATTATGAAATACGCATATTGAAACAGATCAAAAACAATCACCATCATTTATTTACAATATATTAAACTGTAATGCAAAATTATTACTTATATCAAGTGGTCATTTATTCAATAAAGAAAATAAACATTAGCTATTTTGAAAGCTAGAATGAATCATACAGATATTTATATATTTTATATTAATGTGTACAGCCAGCAAATGTTATGCATCTTGTAGCCATGTGTTTTAAATCGCCAGAAACATCATAAAACGCTCATTTCTCGTATTAAAATCAATAATGACTGCATAGAAAAGAGGATAAAGTGGTTGACCTTTACAGAGGGTCTATAAAACCATGTAAAATACACAATGTGGTCTCCCTTTAAAAATCAAGGAGAAGCAATGAGATCCTTTCATTGCTATTACGCTGTTGCTTTATATTTTGGCAGCTTCGCTTAATCCATCAATGCTAGATCATAAATACTACAATGAAAGCAGAAAAACAACAACAACAACAACAAAACGATAGAAGGCAAAAGAGAGGTGTGTGTCCATACGGGTCTCAAAGTCTTTAGGTAAGGCCAAAAATACTGATGAATCCAATGTGACGACATGCCGAAAGGGAAGCTGGGATTTCACAGTATCGGTTCTGTCAAACGTCTCCATCTTGGTTGCACCACATCAGCACAAAAAGCAACCTTAAAGCGGTTTACCCAGTATCAGTGAAGTTGGATGATAAATTAAATGCCCCAAATACCCAAGATCATGGGCAATCCCTTGGGAAAGCCAGACATCTATGATAACCAAAACGAAAAGCCTGAGAACAACAACAACAACAACAACAACAACCACAATAAGAAACTGTAGGAATAAACCACTGAGCCTATGAGCAAGCACTCATCAATGTCAATGTTTTACAAAGCATATTATTGGGAGAAAAAAGCATTAAGAGTCCAAATCTGAAGATCCCAAAAATGCTGCCCTCTTCTTGTATCATTGACCTGACCACCTTTGTTCCTCTTCACATAAAACATCAAAAAAAATGGAAGGCCAAGAGTAGAAATGGGCTCTATTTTCATCAAGAGGCATTGCGCTCTCTCTCTATCTCTCTCGCATACTCAAGCAAAATGAATCCTTCACCTTCGTGCCAACAGGCGGAGAGAAAGATACAAGCAAGTGAAAAAAATCCATGCGTGTAGTTGAGGAAGTGGTCTTAAATCACTTCCACCTCCACTCGAAAAACTAATGTCCTCACGTACCCAAAACAAACCCTCTCTTTTTTTTGGTAATACAATATTTTCCTTTCAATACGAACACAATTGGAAAACTCAGACATTTTTTTTTGTTTACATAACACCATGTATCTTTGGCTCAGCCCTGACCATGCAAGAGGCTGTAGCGCTTTGCCTCAAGCGATATCCTTTAACTGAATCCTGACTGGAGTAAGAATGCAAGCACAGCGTCTGCTGAAGTCACTGCTTATTTAGAAACGAAGAGGAAAAAAGTCAGAAGTAAAAGCACACAAACAGGAAAGAGGAATCAACAGTGCTGTGAATCATGATGCTGTACAAACCCTTTAAAGCACATGTGAAATCATAATATTAAAAACCATTCTCCACCCCCTCCCTCGCTGGATCCCGGATTGTGGAAGACGTTGATATTATACTCAAAAGTCTTCCTTCCTGTGAACGTGAGTGCATGTGAGTGTGCGCTATGCGGTGGTCTCGCCATCGCTGTCATTTAGGTAGCTGCTGCGTTTGTAGCGTGAGCGGTAGGTGCTTCGGCTCGTGCTCCCTTCCTCTTTTTCTTCTTCCTCTTCCTCGTCAGATCTGTCAAGGCAAAAACGTCTGCGGCTGGAGGGTGGGCTGGAGGGGGGAGATAGACATGGCTTTGATTAGGATCAGCATGTGGAGAAGACGGACCAAAGTGGATAATAATCTTGGAAGGAATGTTGGGTTATCAAACTTCAGTACGTGGTGACAATATTTAAGAGGAGATCCCTAAAATCCTAGGTTCAGACTACACTGTATCAGCCAGATTTTGTCATGATTCATTTGTTGTAAGATGTCGTGGTGATTCTTAAACAGCAATGGGAACTGGGACTCACAAATGTATTGTCGTAGGGTTTTCAATCATATGATAGTCCTGCATTTCCTCAAGGCACTAATAAATGACGTCCAATCCTCCTATCAAAAATATGCATATTTTATGGTATTGTATCGTATCGTATCCTAAACACACCTGAACCAGCTAATTAAGTCATTAAGGTCTCATACACACAGAACGCGTTTTTACCTAAAGCTATCTCATGGCAATTCATAGCTTTTTGATTTAGTGGCTAATTGGTATTAATTTGTATAATTTTATTCATACATTTTTGTATGATTTGCACAGCCCCAATAAGGGGTAGGGTTAGGGATGGGATTTGACAGTCCACCTTCTTTTAAATATTGTATGTTTTCATACAAATTAAGTTCTAGGAATACATACAATTTGGACAATTTTCGGACATTAAGAAAAATAGTTATGTTTCCTCATGAGATTGGGCTGTTTTCTTCCATGCCAATGTTACACTTTTGTCTTTTTGTCTTTTGAAGTGCCACGTACTGTACATGAGCGCCTTGTTTTTTTATATGTCCTGTCAACTTAAAACGACTTCAAATTTTACACAAGGCACTGCTCAGTGTCAGTTCCAAACCAGTGGACTAAACAGAAGAACTTAGACACCATCATGCTCTGTGCTTTTTAAAAACCATACCTGAGCACTGTTACATGTATTTAGACACAAAGAAGTGTTCATTTGGTGTGAATAAGCCCTATGGATCCATTGTGTATCAGCTGTATTATTGGTATTTGCTTATATTTATATTTATCTGTCTTACATACCAGTTATTGAAGAAGATTTTTATTCTCTAAAAGTATTCTCCAAGTGTGTTTTAGAGCAGTTGATATATCTAAGAATGTGTGCAGCAAACATGCCAGCCTGTGAACTAGAAATACTGTGGTATGTCTGTGTGTAAGATGAGTACCCCTGCACAGGAGCAACGCTATGAGATGACTGAATATGTAAAATAATTGAATATGTAAAGCCCTGATTATTTATGATAATAATAATTATATGAAGCTACATGTATAAAGGTATTCAGGAGAGTGAGTAAAATACTATTATGTTATTATGCCATCATGACAATGTAAACACTTAGTTCTTTTGCATAAGTTGCATCTATAAAATGACATCTCTGGTGTCAAAACAGTTGCTTACGTAGACCTGAGCAAGCTGGCAGAGAGCCAAAAATATAAAAGCAGGATGATGGTGACAAAACACATCAGATTGTCTAGGGGAGACTTCAGGTTGTCCTGAAGGGTTGTTTTCAGACATCTCGGCTTTATTATGAATAGTCTATTTTCTGGTATCCAAAACCTCTGATAGCGTCTAATTGATGAGAAGGTGGGCAACTACGACCTTATCAGCTTCTAAATATAAAGAGTAATCGGCAGTGTTTGGGTAACGCATTACAAGTAATGTGAGTTATGTAATAATATAACTTTTCTAAGTAATGAGTAAAGTAACGTATTACTTTTAAAACTTATATAAAAATATTTGAGTTACTTTTTTTGAAGATGTAACAGGTTATTTTTTTATTTTTATTAATTAGCTTTTAAAAAATTAATTGCTGAATTAAAATTAAAGTAGTCACAATGAATTACGCAGTCAATGAGAAAATGTGTTCATTATTTTGAACACATCGAAACAAAGGAAAAGGGGACTGTCTCAAGGGACAGATTTTAATTACAGTAAGACAAATAAGTACAAAGTTGCAAACACATTGCTTTTTAATTTTCAATAATCTGTAATTCTGTATATATGGCATGTATAGCTCTGGGGTAAGGAAGTTCTCAGATAACATCCTAAAATATTATTTTTAAAATATTTTTTAAAGGTAAATTAAGGTGTAGTAGTAACGCAAAAGTAACTAAAAAGTAACGTAACACATTACGTACCATAAAAAGTAACTAAGTAATGCAACTCGATATTGTAATGCATTACTTTCAAATGTGACTTTCCCCAACACTGGTAATCCGTTATCTGTATCTGCTAAAATTTCCATATTGGTGCAATACCACTAAGAATACTACCATACGTCCAGACAGGTGTGTTGCAGCAAGTTACAGCTAAACTATAACAGTGAACAGTGTATCAAATATAATATCATATTTTTATTTGAAACAGTGACTACCATAATTTTTTGCCAACTGTGTAGTCTGAACCTTTCATCAGTCAATGTCATCTTTCCCCACATGTTAGAAGTGCACTAAGATCAAGTCACATGCAAATCACACTTTGTGTAGTGCTCTAAACATCCCCTTATCAAATTATTGTTAGTATAATAATTAGTTATAATAAGTTACAAAGCAAAAAACAAAAACATAGTGATCAAATTTTGACAGACAAAATGTTTTCCCTGATATCAGCTGATAACATAGTAGCACTAATATAATATCCACCCAAGATATAACTTAGGTAGTCAAGTACAAAGCCAACATCACGATCAAGATGCTGCTTGCCATGCAGAGTCAAGGCAGTATAGAGTTCAATACAAGTAAAAGTTTGTCTATTAAAAACCTACTGCCATGAAAACCTATGGTCCATTTGCAAATTTCCAGATGTCCGCTCATAATCTTATCAGTAAATTAGCATATAAATGAACTGTGTCCTTTAATTAAACAAGGCGAAGAGTCAGATGTAGAGAATGCATGAATAACTCAGCCTCTCCAAAAAGTCAACGATAACTTTTCGTGTCACTGAGTCTTATCTTTTCTTTGTCATAATAATACAAACTTCAGGTTAATTGCTGGCAAGCAGCCCTAATCGATTTTCTGTTTAATTATGTCTACGACTAGAGCAAGAATTTCAAAATGACTTTAGTTGCACCACTGTTTTGAGGTACAAGATCACAAAATCTTTTCAGTGAATGATACAGAAGAGTCATTCTCAATCAGGGGAACTTAGAATATGGGAACAAGAATTCTGATTGTTTTAACATATTCAAAATTAAAATAATTAAGCGATAACGATTTTACTAAAAGTACAAGATGAATACTTTAGCTTTGTGGCCTTTCTAGTATTGTAGTGGACAACTGTGAAAGTGCTTTAACATCAAACTGAATGAGAATCACTGATCTAAAATGACAAAAATGGCTGTAAAAAGCATGTATGAGTCACAAAGTGAAAGAACAGAGTGTAAAGAAAAGTTGAAAGTTATGGCAAAATGCAATACAATATATCAAATGGTACTACTGAGGCACTTGAGTATCTGAGGATTAGTTTAACACCATGCTTGTAACATTCCTTCACTCCACACCAGGTTTCACCTACTGCCATCTTTATTCACTGTCAGGCCTGTAAAGGTATTTCATCATAAGATTGTCTACTTTCTTCTTCCTCCTCTTCTCGTCTTTTTTACACAGTGGCGGAGATCCTTCAGAGGGACCTTCGGGCTCCAGCTCACCCTCCGAGCCTGAGGCCTGCCTGCCAGGGGCTTTCTTGATACTGCTGGAGCTTCTGTAGGAAATGGTGGACGCACCTGAACTGGAGTCTGACTCGGTGCTAGACTCAGACTCTGAGGACGAGGAGGAAGATGAAGATTCTTTCTTAGATTTCTTCTTGGATTTCTTGCCCTTCTTCTTGGAGCTCTTCTTCTTGCGGTCATCATCGGAGCTCTCTGATTCAGAGCTGTGGCTTCTCTTCTTCTTCTTTTTGCTCTTGTTCTTCTTGCTGCGGCTGCTGCGTGTGCTGAGGCTACTACTGGAACGCATGAAGTCTACTGCTGAAGCAGAGCGGCGCAGGCTGGAGGAGCGGCCACTGTCTCTGCCTGTCCGGGAGCTGCTAATGCTCTTCTGGTCATCCTCCCTTTCACCTGGCTTCTCTTTCTCTGCTTCAGAGTCTTCCAAGCTGGTGCGCTTGAACTTGATGGGTTTGAAGCTCAAGACTTCATTGATGGCAGCCTCTAGGTCAGGGTCCAGGTAGTTGCGATGGCTAACCGGCTTGACATCAGAGACATCAGGTTGGCTAGAATCAGTGGTTCGGGCTTGTGGAGGCATTGAGAAGCTTCGGCCAGAAGTGGAGTGAGGACTGTAAGCACTAGTGCGAGCCTCACTGAAAGCTAGGCTTCGGGAGTCATCTTCAATATCAAATTCACTGAGTCGACAGCTGCGAGAGAGGGACATGCGGGAGTCAGCACGACTCACGCTTCCAGGACTGCGGCAGCTCAGACTGGGGCTGACGGCTGAACCATATTCACTCTGGTGGTCCTCAAGACGAGGCATGCTTCGACGACGGCTAATAGAACTCATGAGACTAACACTAGAAATAGCATCATCATCTAGGTCCATCGCAGTGCGGCAGCTGGAAACCCGGCTTGGGGCCATAGAGGATACAACAGACTCTTTATCAAAGTCGGACCAGCGACTCTCCATGCCCTTCCTTACCCGACTAGCTGCTTCTGAGTATGCCTGAGAGATGACAGAACCTCGATCGTCAAGATCATCTCCTGCCTTCCTCCAGGAGCTGACCGAGTAGGAGTCATCCTCAGCTTCTTGCTTGCCTTTGTTCTTGCGAAAGGATGAAAGGTCCTGGGTATCTGATTGTTCTTTGAGAGTGTTGAGGAGGGAGCTCTCATCTCCCTTACCTCCTATGGAGTCCTTCATGTTGGAGCGTTTCCTGTAGCTGAGGGAACTCATGACAGACACAGGCCTGCTGGGTTCTAACTCTTTACCTTTTCCACTTTCTTTCC
This sequence comes from Danio kyathit, assembly GCA_903798195.1. Lineage (NCBI taxonomy): Eukaryota > Metazoa > Chordata > Actinopteri > Cypriniformes > Danionidae > Danio > Danio kyathit. The sequence continues at coordinate 28,934,976 of LR812533.1, read as the reverse complement.
ATTCTTTACCCTCTTCCCATTCTTTCCCCTCCTTTCCGTCAACATTTACGGCATATCTAGATAAAGGAAGGGCAGAGGGGGTGTGCACATCATAGAAAGACAAACAGATGGAGGGAGGAAAGGATAGAGATGAAAATATGAGAATGAGAATAAGAAAATACATGACTAAAAAAACTAAAAGATGACTGACACATAGAGTGAGAAATAACAGGTTTATCCAAGCAGACGGAGTACAAAAATAAAGTTTGATATGACAGCAGGAAATGCAAGGCACTTACGAAAACTTCTTTAATTCAAAAGCAAGAGTTAATTCATAAGTTCAGGTATCTACTGTACATTAAATAAAAAGGGCCTTTATTACAGAAACTGCCACAAACTATAACCTCTATGTGGTATGAAATGAAATGCACATTACATTACAATTCCACTACTTCATCACTTTATCAAAATAACTGAAATGAGAGATATTATCCAAATTATTAAAATTATGACTCAAAAGTTCCTAGAGATTAAAAAGTGTGAAAGAAGCTCATATGCCAAAACGTAAATCTGCTGGTATACAGAATAAATAGAAAAAAGAAATCGAAAGTGTCCACCAATGGGAACACCAATTCATCTTCAGTAGAAAGGCATAAGTAGGCATGCCAACTGGCCAATGGGCATATCCATTAATCTGCCTGTGAAGCTGTTCCCTTTTATAGAAACTGCTGTTATCAAACTGCTGACAATGGGAAGAATATGCTAGACGATACCATTCCCTTAGCTCTAGCTAATTAGCTTTTCCAAAAACTCTTTTTTTTTGTCAAATGCATTTGCTTTGGTGTAAACCATTCTGTGATGTAACAGAGGGAAACTGAGGTTGCAGTACTGACCTTGAGCTCTTCAGACTACCATCATCTGACAGGTTCTTGGCAGAGCCCTTGTTTTTGGACAGCCATGACTTCACCCCATCCACGCGGTCCTCCACCTCAGAGTCTGTATCAGAGGCACCCTCACTGTACAGGAGGAAGAGGGAGAATATCAACAAAATGGAGCACAATCTGAACAGACTGTTAGTAGAAGGAACGCAGGGATTTATGGTGGAGAAACAACAGCACAAATGCATGCGCCCAATCTCTAGAAACCTGAAAAAAAGCCTCTGTGTTAGCAAGTCAGACTCATAGTCCAACAACAGTATCCTGCAGCTAGCTGGCTCTGTATAATGTGTCAGGCATCCAAAAGGGTGAGGTCAGTAGAACTCCAAGCCAAACCAGAATAAAGGAGAGCACTGAAAAGAGAAAAACCATTCAGACTGTAGCTTAGCAGACAATAGCCCTTCTCCAATACCTAGCTGGCTCCCTATGGAAGTAGCATTTTACAGGATCACTGACACACTCGTGATCTAAAGGTACTCAGAAAGGCTGCTTAAATAGCTACATTGTAAAACCCAAAAAGTTAAGGTAACTTAAACCATTTGAGGAAACTGATTGCAACAAACTATTTAAGTTCAAAAACGAATCCTAATGAGTACTGTGAACTTAATCCATTTGAGTAAATGAAGCAATTTGAGCACAGTAAAACCCAATAAATGAAAAGAACTCAAACCAACTGAGTACTGTAAATCCCAATAAGTTAAGTCAACTCAAACCGTTTGAGGAAACCGATTGCTACAAACCATTTGAGTTAAAAAACTAATCTGTATGAGTACTGTGAACTTACTCCATTTAAGTTGAAGTAATGAGGTATTTAATTAACTCATTACCTTCAACACCGAGTTCAAAACTCTTTTCAAATTAGTAGAATTAACTTTCAGTAAATTTTGAGTTAACTACACTCATTTCACTTGATAAAGTTGACTGATGGGTTTTACAGTATAGCTTTATGAATTCCTTATTTTGGCCAGCTCTTAAGGCAGTACTGTACTGTAGAAATCAATCCCAGAATACACTGCATTCACTGCTGATATGTATTTATGGGAATTGAGCACAATTAAACATTATTCTAATCAAAATACAAGATGTTTTTTCATGCTAGAGTAACATAATAACTGCAAACTTTGTTGAAATAAACTGTGAGACAAGTGTATTGCTTATATTTGCCAACCATATCAGTCCTTTATGAAATTCTTAATTGGTTACCCAGCGGCAGCCACCTATGCAAGCAGTAAGTGGCTAAATAGCTTCCAAACAGAGCTAAACTCTTTTGTTTGTCATTTATTATATAATGAATAGCTGAATAAAAACAGAATTAGAAATAATATAGTACAGTATAAAGCTTGTGAAAGATCTTTCTTAAGTAAAGGCCTTGAGACTAATTTACCCTTGGACTACCATATTAAAGGATGGCATGAAGGAACGGGCCATTTTGGGACTGTAATTAACTTGACTCACCACGCTAGCAATACCATGCATCTCTAGATACAAATGGGTTTGGTGGGGAAATGTTGCACTGTCAATAAGAACGAGTAAACACAGGCCGAATGTCCCTGAGAGGAGATGCATTAGCACCTCACACGGAAAGCAGCGCTGTGAATCCCAGTCCTGTTTGCTCATTTCTCTGGACCAGATAAAACCATTGGATTTATGTTTGGCTGGATTTGCAAGTCAATGCTTCCCTGCCTCTTTAGATTAGTCTTATCCTTCACTTATCGCACAGCACACCGCTCTGAATAACTATGAATCGCCCTTCAAGGACCTAGAGAGCTAAAACGACTTCATATATGCACAAACAGAAGACCTTTAGAGAAGATTTGGTAATGGCAGATTTCAAACTGGGCCTTTTTTCCCACAATTTTGTTTCAATTTAAATTTTAATAATCATTGTTATTGTCCTCTGGTACCGTAGAAGTCAAATATATCCCAATGAAATTATACAACATACAGCAGCTCATTATCCCAGGCATAGAGAGAAGGTTAACTCTGAAGCAGCAGCTGCTTTTCTCTGACATTAGGGTTCCGGTCTGCTTAGCTCTCCGTTTCTGGTATTATGCATATGAGAATATTATATATGCATGGAGCCATGAGATAGCGCAGATGTCACTAAACACTAACTGTACGCTCACAGTCAGGGTGCTGGAGAGGGTCTAAATTAGAAGATCTGATACACTCAAACAAATACACTCAGGATAAAAGAATTTGTTGTCAAATGAGTTGCGCTTTGACGATACGGTCTGGCAACTTAAGAGTGCCAGAGTGCGTATTCCTTCAAGAGCCCTTTTGGCTCTTGTGTAAGCCCCAGTGCCCTGGAGGTAAACCGAGGTGAGAACGTTGTGTGAATAAGCCTTGAGCTCTGCTAGCCGGCCCATCGCTAAACAGTAGGACAGCAGGGTCTTTGTAATGAAGCGCTAATGCAAAATGTCACACACAATTTATGTCCTTGACCATATACCATTAGTTAAGCTGCACCTAAGCCCAGGGGAACAAACAAACAACACAGTGAGAGAGGAGAGACATTAATTGTCTGTGACAACATGCCTCCATTGGTTGTACATCTCTGTTACAGGCTATTACATTTATCATTAGCACCTACAGAACTCTCTCAACCCTCTATTTTCCTCCCTAGTCTCTGTCTCTATACTATATTTCTCTCTCTATCCCACTCACTCTTCAGCTCTGACCCTTAAATGCACTAAAATTGTACTTTTATATAGTGCAACAGTTTCTTAGCTTTGTCTCAGATTATTTCTTTACTAATTCAAGACTGCAGAAGAATTACTGTTGTTATTATTTACCCTCATATTGTTTCAGTTTCATACTTTCTTAGGTGAAATATAATTTAACTTTTCATACCCCACATTCCATTATATAAACAAGTTAATTAAAATGAATGAAAATCTGGAGCGGTAAGATATAAAATGACAATCTCCTCAAGTCATAATAGATTTGTTTAATAATCAGACAGCATGGACTACTACAATTGTTATCAGTTTATTATAAGTTTGTGTTCTGTTTAACATATAACAGTAAATAAACAATATGCTTAAATAATTGCTTAATTATACAATTTAATTCATTCATTTATTTTCCTTCAGATTAGTCGCTTTATTAATCAGGGGTCGCCATAGCGGAATGAAATGCCAACTTATCCAGAATATGTTTTACACAGGGGATGTCCTTCCAGCTGCAACCCAGTACTGAGAAACACACATCCACACTTATTCACACACATAAACTATGGCCAATTTAGTTTATTCAATTCACTTATAGTGCATGTCTTAGTATTGTGGGGGAAACCAGAGTACTCAGAGAAAACCCACGCCAACACGGGAAGAACATGCAAACTCCACACAGAAATGCCAACTGACTCAGCCGGGACTCGAACCAGCGACCTTCTTTAATTATACAATTTAAAAATTATATGTTTAGCCAGATACAATTTAAGCTACTGTTTGCTTTAGTCACTGCTAACAACATTTACAATTTTCCTTTATGCCAAATGCCTTTGCAGAAATGTCTGAATTGCATCTACACCAAAACTTATTGTTAATTAAAACTACAGTTTCTGCAGTTTTCATCAAGTTAATTTTAAGACTTTTTAAGACCCTTTTAAGACCATTAAGAATAATATTTTAGACTTCTACAGGGTTAAGATTATTTTTCTAATGGCCTGGTATTATCATGAGCAATCGTGTAATTGATTTTAGTTTTTTTTTTTTTAGCTTTTTTTAATTAGGGGAATTAGCTGTAAAAATGTCTAACAGCTGTTGAGAATTGTATCTCTTTGCAATAAAAAAGGTACATATAAAAAATAAGGTTTTATTGAGATGTATTGTTGGTCATTGGATGGATGTCGGCCCAAACTGAGTAGCTTTACAGACCTGTTTAAAACAATTTAAAACCTACAACACAATATGTCAGTGAATTTAAGACTTTTTAAAGGTCTAAAATTTAGGTTTTGAAATTTAGGACATTTTAGAAGTATTTAAGACCCAGCGTGTACCCTGAATTACAGTTATTTTTGTTAACTGAAATATATCTGAAGTAAAAAATGAATATTAGATGAAAGACTTTTTATAAAAAAAAATTTTTATATAACAATCTAAAAACTACTACTTTAAATAGAAACATTATTAAGTGTAAAAAATTCAATACACAACTAATTTATAAAAAGTAACAAAAATTAACACTAAAACTGGAAAAAAAAAAAACTAAATATTTTAATCAAAACTATAATAGTATATACTGTACATATCCTAAAATCCTTTTTTATACAGTTAGGCAAGATGCATCATTGATGTACATACTTAAAATGCTTTGAGCTCCATTTATGTATAGTGACACTGTAATCAATGGACGTCAGTAATCAAATTACTTGCCTTAATCTGAATAAGACAATAATATGATTAAGGTGTTTACATGAGTTGCTTTTATGAATGTTCCTTTCATGATCCCATTTCACATATTATAGTACAAACTCGATTAACGTCATTGCGTCACCACTCTATTCACATTTCGTGCAAAGTTTCATGTAATTTCAGGTGTTTTATTTTTAATTTGATGATTTTAGCTGCAGTTTGCCACTTTCATTTTCATTCAGGAACATTTCCCGCATGCCCCCTGTGACAAACAAGGTATTGGATCTTTCACTTACTTGGTAAGTGCAAAGAATAATGTGTCAAACAGCCGTGTGTGTATATACTATCCTGTCGCAAAATGTGGCGAACATCCTACACGACGATAATAGTTTGATTAAGGTGTTTACATGTCTGTACTGCACTTCAATAATGCGACTAAAATCAGCATACTCCACATGTCTTACTTTGATTTCTGTTTAGTTTGATTATGACTTAAGTCTGATTAAATGAATCAAAAAACGCTGTTTACATGGTAGACTCTTAATCAGAGTATTGTCTTAATGGTATTAAAATCGGATTATTGGTGTCCGTGTAAACGTACTCACTGACACCAATTTACCAGAAAACCTTCATAAATATTTGAAACCATTCTATCTTTCTATAAACAAAGTTTCAAAATTACTTTACAGAATAAAGTATACAAGTAACGCTCATGAACGGGGCCATGGAAGAACGTTCAGAATTAAAGCTCATTTCAAAATCTCCCTTCTCCTCATTTGTCATTCGTTATGCCCCGTCTATTCTCTCATATGCTCTTGGAAAATCAGAATAATTGGTTCTCTGCTAATGTTCTCTTGTATTCAGCTACCAAAACTCTTACAGCCCATCTAATATACAGTAAATGCAACATGAACTGCCCAATTAAATGAAGGGTCAACATCCCTGCATCAACTCAAACAAAACATTTCTGCAACGGCACACAATATCCATCTAAAGCCTGATCAGCAATGCGCACACTGTCCATTAGCTTTTAATACTTTCTCACATGATGTAATAAGTTGTGCTTAGAGCTTAAGGGTTTTTAAAACTGGAAAACGCTCCAAGCACAGTGTACAGTGCAGACCAAGGACTATTGACAGGGGATTGAAATGGCTCAACGCCAAAGGCTGGTACTTCGTTGTAGGCCGTTGCCAGATGAGTTGGGGGGCTTTTTGTAGGACATTTGAGGGTTATTCATTATTCAGTCCTTATGGTTGAAAGATTGATGAGGAACACGCCTTCCTTTCCTGCCTTAAGAGGCTGCTAAGTCCCAAGAACAGAAGTGTGAATTATTTAAAGGAGTGAGAGAGCGTAAGAGAGGTAAAGGAAGGCCGAAAAGGGAGGAGGGCAGATCAACCCCCTTGCAGATGTTTGTACAAGGCCCTGCAGCGTCCAACAAGTTTGCATTGGCCCCTTCTGGCTCTGGAGTTAGAGGACAGGCAGAGGTTTAGACCCTGTGGACATGTAACTACACCTGGCCTGTGCTCAAACTGGTTCTTACCTGTTACAGGATGCCAGACCCACTGGTGAAACATGATATATCCTGAAGTTCAATATTATAATGCAGGGTTTCATTTCAGGGTAGGCGAATCACGTCTGGGGTAGGTAGCCATGCTTGACTTAGAAAAAGCATGCAGTTTGTAGTGCGCATACATTATGGATGAGGCATCATGCATAAAAAAGCATGTTTGTGATGTTAGTTGTCATGCCCGGAAGTGTGATGCAGTATCAATATGATGCTTCCAGACTTTTCTGGAGCCAAATCGAGATTTACAATACAGAATATTGCTCATTCTGTATTACAGTTCTTGAATAAACACTGCATCATCTTCCTTCGGGGGCAATGAAGAACCAAAACATGTTAATGTTAAGTTTAAACTTTAACTTCTCACATCTTGTTCTTTCGTTTCTGATACTTAGTCACCATGTCTTGTAAACTGGAAGGTGGGAGGGGGATGAGAAACAAACATAAAAAAAACAAGAAGCAGAAATACATGAGTTTCAAATGAAAAATGAAATAAAAACAAGAAGTCATGGTCTTAAAAACACAAACTATAACTGAATATTTATCATGCCCGGTGTAAAAGGTTTCTAGCACAGCACACTGCTCGAGATGTTTACAGAAAATGCTGACCTTTCTCTGACTTTTGCCCTATGTACCCCTTACGAAGTGTAAGCGTTGCTCTATTTACTGTTATTAAGAAGCCAGGAATTCTTTTATGCACATAAACAGCAAGTAAACTCAGTAAGGTGTGGGTCACTGAGAGAAGCAGAACGACTGTGGCTGAACAGAGATAACTCTTCCTCTGACTGATGAGGCCAAGTACATAAAAAAAGAGAGCTCCAAATTATGTGCGGCAGTTTTCAAGACATAAATATTTAAGAGAGTGTGAATAAGAGATGACTGAGACTGAGACTGGCTCACTGATTGCCATCTCCAAAAGCTCAGTGGACAGCGCATTCATCCAGATCCGGTGTCTCGTATCTATTTTTTTTACCCACTTATGCACATGGAGAAGCTCTCCTGAGGTTTGCATTAAATAAAGAGTCCTTAAAGCAGCAAGTGTCACCTGTTGATGAGATCCTCATTGTCGTCACTCTCCATCTCGTCCTCAATAGCAGCCTGGAGGTCCCCGATCCTCTTGAAGGCCAGCTTGAGGTCTGCCTGGAGACTCTGGTTGGCTGCTTCCAAGCTTTCAATATCCATTTCCTGAAGGTAAGGAGTTATAATTCAGTATTTTAGCGTTTATTTTTTTTTTTACTATAGCTGTTGTTATCAAATGTTCGTTTTAAGTTAATATTTAAAAACAGTATACTAATTAGATAATAACAATGTTATTATAAGGTTAATGCCTATTTTCACTTATGGTATTTTGAAATGTAATGTATACATAATATCTATCCATCCATCCATCTATCTACAGTATATCTATCTATATCTATCCATCTATACATCTATCTATCTATCCATCCATCCATCCATCCATCTACGGTATATCTATCTATCTATCTATCTATCTATCTATCTATCTATCTATCTATCTATCTATCTATCTATCTATCTATCTATCTATCTATCTATCTATCTATCTATCTATCTATCTATCTATACCTACATATATATCTATACATCTATCCATCTATTAATCCATCCATCCCTCCATCCGTCTGTCTGTCTTTCTGCCTGCCTGTTTGCCTGTCTGTCTGTCTGTCTGTCTGTCTGTCTGTCTATCTATCTATCCGTCCGTCTATCCATCCCATTGTCCGTCTATCTATCTATCTATCTATCTATCTATCTATCTATCTATCTATCTATCTATCTATCTATCTATCTATCTATCTATCTATCTATCTATCTATCCATCCATCCATCCATCCATCTACGGTATATCTATCTATCTATCCATCTATCTATCTATCTATCTATCTATCTATCTATCTATCTATCTATCTATCTATCTATCTATCTATCTATCTATCTATCTATCTATCTATCTATCTATCTATCTATCTATCTATCTATCTATCGTATATCTATCGTATATCTATCTATACCTACGTATATATCTATACATTTATACATCTATCCATCTATTAATCCATCCATCCCTCCATCCGTCTGTCTGTCTGTCTGTCTGTCTGTCTGTCTGTCTGTCTGTCTGTCTGTCTGTCTGTCTGTCTGTCTGTCTGTCTGTCTGTCTGTCTGTCTGTCTGTCTGTCTGTCTGTCTGTCTGTCTGTCTGTCTGTCTGTCTGTCTGTCTGTCTGTCTGTCTGTCTGTCTGTCTGTCTGTCTGTCTGTCTGTCTGTCTGTCCGTCCGTCTATCCATCCCATTGTCCGTCTATCTATCTATCTATCTATCTATCTATCTATCTATCTATCTATCTATCTATCTATCTATCTATCTATCTATCTATCTATCTATCTATCTATCTATCTATCTATCTATCTATCTATCTATCTATCTATCTATCTATCTATCTAAACAAAGACTCAATTGTTAAAAAACAGACTACATCCATAAGAATGTGATGTTTTGGATACTTCTTCCATTATTTATATCTGTATAGATGTATTAATATTCTGTATTCACCAGCTATGTTGGCCGTGAGCAATAGAAGTTCATTTATGACCCTGATCCATGAGGTCAGCCACTAATGTTGGTAGGCTTGCGGTTCCTACTCAATCCCAATGGGGTTCGGGTCTGGACTTTTATGAAGGCCAATCAATTTTCTTCTCACCAGACTTACTAAATCATTTCTTTATGGACCTTGTGTCATATTGGAATGAAAAGGGCTCTCTTCAAACTCCTGCCAAAATGCTGTGTGCCATTTCTTTTTTACAATGTCATTGCGTGCTGTAATTTTTAAAATCTGACTGGAATGAAATGGTTTAATCAATCAGAATCTTGTGTCTGCATATATTTTGGCTCAACTGTCCTTTTAAAACACTTGAGAAGGAGAACATAAGTGAAGCAGAACAACAGTTAAGGGCCTCTCACCAGCTCGTGTTTCTTGCGGCTGGCTTCTGCTTCTTTCTTGGCCAGCTCCGCCATCTCTTCCTTGATGTCTCGGATCTGCCTGAGGAGACGCTTGTTCTGTTCTTTCTCCCGGTTCTCACTGGCACTGCGCTGGTCTCGTTCCTCCGTCAGCTTCTCCAGATTTTCTTTCAGCCTCGCCACAAGACTCTGAAGAAGAAGCAATCATTTATCTAACACGCATATATGCAGCAAGACCGTGCACCATCGCTTAAGTGTTTCTGAACCCCGCGTGGCTGTTTACGCCATCCTGCAAGTCTAGCGCTGAAATATGCGAGATTGTCAAGCTATCCATATGGTGCAAAAACTCCAAATAACTTCCAAAGCAACTTTTCTGTGATTTTTCACACCAAAGGTGGGCTGCACTGGCATGGAAATAACTGCAGATTAGGAAAACAGAGATTCTTTACAGTTTCGGATGGGCATGGTTTAAACAAGCTGCCCCTAGAGATAACATTGCCCAGGACTGCGCTGAGCTATACATCCAGCAAAATCAGTAATAACAGAGCTTTCAAAACATTTCTGTTGACAGATTTTGCTGTGGGCACAGTAGACGTTTGTAATTTGTGCAGAGTGCCCAATTGTAATTCTGCAGGTGAGAGAGAGCACCCAACAGAGATGAACGATGAATAGGACTGGCTGCTGGAAAATGTCACTTAAGGAGTAAAAGCCCATCAAATAACACAAAAAACAAAATGCTGAAATAATGTGCATTAGAGAAAACACATTTTAATCACACAAGCTGTGTACAGTGCAAAAACAGATGACCTCCAGGAAAGCAAATAAATAAATAAACTAAAATTAAATATGTACATTTCCTCTCTTGATTTCATTTGAAAAGCAGAAGGTGGACAAGTATAATCCACATTCAATTTGTAGAGAAAGAGTTACATAGGAACTTGGAAAACATTTCTAGTACAGGGGTTAAAGGTCTTTATAAAAAATGGACCAGTGCTGGTGGTTGTGTAGATTAATTTCACCCTTATCTGACACTTCAATGCCTGCACGCTGACCTTTTGACACTTCCAGCAGCCGGCCTGCTCAAGCCCACATAAGCAAACGCATCCTGCCAACTCACCTCCAAGCGTTTGACCTGTGTCTTCTCGAACTCCAGCTTGGTCTCCAGCTCTCGGATCTTGGCCTCCTGCCGGCTGACCAGAGACTTGTCCACCATGGACTGCTCTTGGAACTCTAGCTGACTCTGCAGGGCCGTGAGCTGCCAAACACACACATACAGGGTGAGATTTCACACACATACACTGAGAAAGGACAGCAATCTGTATTTCATGGAAGTACTAACAGAACACAAGCATTATGTGCTGAGCAGTAATTCTAGACAGCAAGTCTATCTGGTTTGTCAGCCTATAAATGAGATTTGCTGATTTACACTAACTAACAGGTCAAACCTACTTCTGATCAAAATACAGGTTCTAATACTAGTTACACATGTCTCACATTCATTATTCAAATACTGTCACAGTGCCTCTGAATTTCCTTGTCTGCATACAGCCATAGCCTTTTTTAAACAAAAAGTACAAATATTCTGTGCTAGGATTACTTTTTTTATGTTATTACTTAACATTTTAAGTATTGTGAGGGGAAAAACTAACTGTTTTGTAAAATACAAAAATATATTCTGTAAAAAAGTGCATAGAAAGTGTAGAGACTTTAGTGTAGAGAAATTCAGAGGGGGTTGAGTTAGTTCCTATTAGTACAGAATCAAATGCTGAGGAGGTGGAGTCTGATTATAATATTTAAAAGTAAAATGCTGAGTCTGAGTCTATTATTCAAATGTCAAATGTTGAGGAGCTGGAGTCAGATCCAATAATTAAAGAAATTAAAGGGTCCAAATCTAAGAAGGGGAGAATCTGAATGGGAAAATTATTGAATAGACAAACTGTCGTAGCAGATTGTGAATCCACTTTCGATGAGAACAAGCTAAAACAAGCTCAGACAGACACCGACAGTGTAAACTTGTGATCAGACAAACCAGAGATTGTGAGCTATTGACATCTTTTGGGGTTTGTTGATGCACTGTGAACTGGCCTAAAGTATCAAATGCTGAAAACGGGCAATGTCAGATTCTACTTTTAAGTAGGAGTCAAATGCCAAGAGGGCTGGATTCTGCTTGTATAATTGAGTTTAAAATACATTGGTGTAGTCAGATTTTATTTTAAAGTCAAAGCTAAAAGGGCTTAAGTCAGATCTTTTAAATTAAGATGGCAAACTGTGAGTGGGCAGAGCAAGATTCAACCATTAAAAATTCAAGTGCCAAGAGGTGCAGGGTTTAAAAGTTACTCATTTAAATATCATAACTTTAGTGGGTGGAGTACATTGTTAATCTCATAAAAAGGATAAAGTCTAAAGCCTGATCTTGATATCATAAAACAATCAACTCAAAGAGTCTAAAGCATTGTCTGGTAACTTTCGAGTTCAATGGACACCTAGATCTCAAAATAATCTGTCCTCTTCTCACCTTAAACAAAAATAATCTTTAATGTTCTCTAAAAATGCAAATAACATTATTGACTTGGTGATTATGCCGTTTTTGTCTGGATGCCAAAGTGAACTCACCTTCTCCTGGACGTCCTGTTTCTCCTTCATGGCCTCCTCCAGCTGGGCCTGTAGGTCACTGATCTGGGCCAAGTTCTGTGAGGACTGCAAAAGAACGCACCAGACAGGGGTCAAACATCCTGAATTCCTCCTTTTTTATCTGCCAGAAGTCATTTGTTATGCTATGATATACATGATTTCCATACGTGTGCACATTTTCTAGTATGCATGAAATATTCAAGATGACTGTATCCTCCAAACTGCCCCAAAACAATCCATTTCGTTATTTAAAAGGATGCACATTCATTTCAAATCATATGAAAAACACAATATTATTCTTTACAACATACAGTACTAGCCCACATACTGTACCATTACAACGACATGTATTGCACAAACTGAGAAATATGCACTAGGATGGCATGTTATTTTTAAAATATTCCATTTAGCTGCAGAGAGAAACAATCTTTTTGCCTGCTAATGACATCGCTCAAAAAAATGGCAGCAATAAATGGCATGTTAACGGAAACATGGGTGAACTGAAGCGGGGAGATAGTAGAGACTATCTGAATGCCTCAAGTATGAATGTGTGTTTTAAAACCTGCACATAAATGAACCACAGAGCTGGTGAAATAAACCCTAGGGAACAGGGCTGTTCCGTTGTAGAGGATCTGTTTACTTGGGGTCTGTGGAGACACATCACTCATCTCTACATCGCTGCCATAGCAGCACGCTGTGTTTAAAACACTGTTAATGACAATCAACCCACACGCTCAAATAAACGACAACTGCTTCAATCACATTCACACTGGCACAAACAACCAATCAAAAGGCAGAAATGGTCCATCTGCACACACTGCTGTAGATTTGATTTGTGTGATGGAAGCATGTTGCTGAGAAACAGCAATGAATCATACTGGAAAATGTCAGATATGCAGTAACATGTGATATGCTCAGAAAAGCTTCTTAGGTTCGTTTCATATCACTCCTGCTTGTTGTGAATATATATGAATATATGCATGCATTATATATACATACATAAATATAAAAGTGCATGCAGAGACACATACTGTACTCTGTGTTTGATGGGGATGGTGAGGAGCAGCTCTGACAGCCATGAGAACTGGGAAGAGTTACCTGGGCAACGGCGGCTTTGTGTTTCTTCATGAGCTCGTTCATGTCCTCCTGGTCTTCCTCCATGCGAGACTGCAGGTCGTTCTTCTCCCTCTGCAAACGACTCAGCTGCTCCTCGAGCTGAACCACAATCAAACAAAAGCACAAGACTGTAAATTGAAATGGGTGTTGAAACAATGTGTCTGAAATATCACTGAGAAATACGAATGGAAAAAGAAACAGTCTCCTTGAAACATTTGACTTGGGATATCTAAACAATTTTTGAATATACATATTCAGAAAATTGTATTTTAAAAAAAGTATGCTACTCTTATGGATAATAACAGCAATAATGTGTATTAAAAATATACAGAAATAAAAACATTCCATAATCATTTAGTTCAGTGCTTCTCAACCATGTTCCTGAAGGCCCACCAGCTTTGCACATTTTCCATGTCTCCTTAACCAAACACACCAGATCATCAGCTCACTAGCAGAGTCTGAAAGACCTGTATGGGGGGTGACAAACAAAGGAGATTTCCAAAATATGCAGTGTTAGTGGTCCTCCAGGAACATGGTTAAAAAACACTGATCTAGTTGATTGTTTGATTTATTATCAACATTAAATAAATAAATAAATAAATAAATAAATAGCATGCACTGGGGCGTTTGCTGAAGAGTGTGACGAGGCTGAGATGAGAATCAGCACCTCCAAGTCCGAGGCCATCGTGCTCCACCAGAAAAAGGTGGTTTGCCATACTCTCAACTATGGTCATGAACTTTGGTTCATGACCGAAAGAACAAGATCGCGGATACAAGCGGCCGAAATGAGTTTCCTTCGCAGGGTGGCAGGGCGCACCCTTATAGATAGGGTGAGGAGCTCTGTCAACAGGGACGAGCTCGGAGTAGAGCCGCTGCTTCTCCACATCGAGAGAAGTCAGCTGAGGTGGCTTGGGCATCTGTTTCGGATGCCCCCTGGACGCCTACCTAGGGAGACACTCCAGGCATGTCCCACTGGGAGGAGGCCTCGGGGAAGACCCAGGACACACTGGAGGGACTATGTCTCTCAGCTGGCCTGGGAACGCATCGGGATCCACCCGGAGGAGCTGTAGGAAGTGTCTGGGGAGAGGGAAGTCTGGGGTTCTCTCCTAAGACTGCTGCCTCCGTGACCCGGCCCCGGAAACAACGGATGAAAATGAATGAATGAATAAATAGAAATGTGCAACACTTTACTCAAAGGGGGTGATCATAAGACTGTCAGGACACCTTTATAATCATGAAATAAAAAACATCATGAATGTGAAGGAAATTTATTTGGATGCTTATGACAAATGGCATTAAGTTTCATTCACTCAGTTATGTAATTTTAAATACAAAGATGACGTTGTTTGAGTCTTTATGACATATTGACAAACCAATACTGACAGTCTGTCACAACTTGTCATAAATCTGTCATAGACAGGATTGTCATGAAGCCATTGTAATTTTTCTGATCATTTTTTTTTCAGTAAACAAAAGAAATGGCATTAAAATCTCTAATAAGTCTCAAATAATTTTATGAGAGGATCATTTATTTTTAATGACGTATAATGACTTTCCCATTTGTACCACTGTAGTTGAAGTCAAATACATATTAATGACACTGTTAAAAAAATCATGACACAATTTTAATATCATCATGACAGTCATGTTTATGACAGATTTGTGACAAATTATGCTGTCTGGATGATTAACAATGTCACCTTCACATTTAATATGAAACAAATCAACTAATACCACTTTAATGACCATGATTATAAAGGTTTCATGATAGCCTTATGAACACCCCCTTCATATAAAGTCATATAAATAAAGAACTGACTTTTCTAACATCAGCCTCAATATGGTGCTCCCTGCATGAACACTGCAGCTCATTTTTAGCTTCAGACCGAAAGCCATCTTCTTTTATCCCTTAAAGAGATAATTTTCCTGTCACACCATCACTACACAGTAGCTGCCTGCATTGTATAAATCCCTGAGAACACAGAAGCGTCTCCCAATTAGAGACGAACACTTCACCGCCTGCTCTGTCAAACTGTATCAGAGGTCTAATTCCATTCAATAATAATTACTTCAACAATAGATTCAGCTAATCTCTGAGGAGTAACTTTCAAATGTATTAGTAAAAGCAAAAATAATGTAGTCATGACATACTGCTAATGAATTAGTCAGCATAGAAGCAAGAAATTGAACAATTTTGTCAAAACATCCTTTCTTTCACATTCTCCCTTTCTTTTACAAATCAACACAAATCAATTACCACTAATGTGGCTATATTTGACACATTTTTGTAATTTGGAAGTGGTTTTTATTAGTGTCTCTGATATATACAGTAGTAACATGTCACCATTTTCATTATAAAGCCCAATACGGGTACCTACTGTTTCTTTAAGAGTTGCAAATGAAGCATATTCTGACTGGTTTATTTCTCCAAATGTAAACATAATCTTTTCTGTATGTAAGCTAACATTCAAAATCATTTTTTTAATGTATTTATTAAACAAGAATGTGTCAAATTGACCAAACATCACAGTAAATACATTCGTAATACTACAAAAATATTCTTTAAAAACTCATTCAGAACTTTATAATATAATATATAATAATAAGTACAAAATCAGCTTACACAGAAATATCAGCACAACCTTTCACCATTTCTAATAAGAGATGTTTGCTGAGCCCTAAATCACCATGTTAAAAGGATTTCTGAACCACCATGTGACACTGAAGACTGGAATAATTCAGGTTTTCAGCCATTACAGGAATAAATGACAGTTTCAAATATTTAAAACATTAAGCTGTAGCGACATTTCACAATGCTACAGTTTTTACTGGTTGCTTTTAAGAATTTGGCAACACTTTACATGAAGGGTTGTTCATAAGACTGTCATTAACCATTATAACCATGACATGACACTTGTCATAAATGTGAATGAGATTTTATGCATGCTTATACCAAGTGTCATTCGGTCAGTTATGAGCAAAGCAATGATGACATTGTTTGTTATGTCCGCTTGACATAAACATAACATCACAACTTGTTTTTGTCTGTCCTGGCAACCTTACATTACCAAGAAAACAAAACTTGTCATAAATCTGTCATAAACATGAAGCTATTATAAATATGTTATGAATTTTATAAGTGTCAATAATTTTTTTTTTTTACCTCAACTACACTGGTACAAGGTGAACTTGTCATTAAAATGTCATTAAATACTAATGACGCTGTTAAAAATTATACAACACAACAATGACACTTTTACTGAGACATTTTCATTTTCATTATTTTAAAGAAATATAATTTGTTGCTCTGAAAACGTGATCAGAAAAATATTCATTCATTTTCTTTTCGGCTTAATCCCTTTATTAATCAGGGGCCGCCACAGCGGAATGAACCGCCAGCTTATCCAGCATATGTTTTACACAGCGGATGCCCTTCCACCCGCAACCCAACACTGGGAAACACCCATACACTCTCATTCACACACATATACTACGGACAATTTAGCTTACCCAATTCACCTATAGCACATGTCTTCGGACTGTAGGGGAAACCGAAGCACCCGGAGGAAATCCACGCGATCACAGAGAGAACATGCAAACTCCACACAGAAATGACAACTGACCCAGCCAGGGCTCAAACCAGTGACCTTCTTGCTGTGAGGCGATCATGCTACCCATTGTGCCACCGTGACGCACGATCAGAAAATAATGCCTCGTGACAATCATGTTTATGACAAGTTACTGTATGTTGTCTTGGTAATGTCAAGTTGTCATGACAAAGATGAAGACTAGTTGTGATGTATTTGTTTATGTCAAGTTTTCTCAACAAAGTTTCATCTTTGCATTTAAAATTACATAACTGAGCAAATGACACTTAACAGCAGTTGTCATAAGCATGCATAAAATCTCATTCATTTTCATAATATGTGTCATATCATGATTATAAAGGTTTTTATGACAGTGTTATGAACACCCCTTTAAGTAAAGTGTTAACAAGACTTCTTTCATGCTGATAGGTTGATAGCCCTAGTGATCAGTGCACTGTCACATAGTGCAACTGGGCTGTAGATATCCCGAAATTGAGTCCTGACTCGTGGACCTTTCCCATTCCTAATAATAAAAAAAAAAGTTTATTAAAAAAAAAAAAAAAAAAAACCTTTTGTCATCAAAAGACAATGTGATTTTCTCAAATACCATTTTTGAGTATTCAAAAATTATCCATCCTAATTTTCATTTCACAGAATATGCCTTTAAACGCCAGACACTGCTAAAAGAAATCTCCTATTGTCTGTGAGCTCCAATTCCAAACCTTTAAACTCCGTCTGGCAGGTGTATTGTATCTAGCCCATGTGTCACCTTCAAATCCTCTAGTGGAAATCCATGACAGGGTGTCAAACAGACCTGAAGCTAATCAGACAGTGATCATGGCCAAACCATTAATCACATATAGCTGATCAATATGACAATATTCTGCTTTAGGAACACCCACAAAAAAAACACTCGCCCGCACCGAAACAATGCACTGCTGTGGTTTTATAGAAAATTAAAATGTTCACTGCACCCTTATGTCTGAGTGTCTCTTGCTCCAGAGAGCTGAGGAAATATGACAAGCGGCAGTGATGAAGAAAAAAAAAAATGGAAAAAAATATGGAGACAGCATCAGGGGAACGGCATCTGCAGAATTTGGCTGCATCCGCTTCTCCTGATATCGCTTCATAATACGCTACAGCGAGGACACAATTACACAATTCTCTACACGCTCAAATAATACTGTACCAATGATAGAATTATTAAAGTGTGATGCATTTCAGAGCGATACATCTTGTTCAAATTAGAGGCAGAATCGGCAATGTGCCATTAAGGGTGGAAATCATTTCTCTGTAGCAAATAATTGAATTGACACCTATGGTGGATTCTCATTTAAAAGAAATAAAAATAATTTCAGCTTCATTCTTCCTTTTCCCCCAAGCACAGACAGACTTACCGCCTGCTTGGATTTGGATATGTCATCCATTTGGACGTGGAGGTCCTCAATCTCCACTTCCATTGACTTTCGGGCTTTGACTGCAGCAGCGCATGTGAACTCGGATTCCTCAAGCTGTACAGGGAGCATAAACACAAACGCTCATAAATAAAATGTATGTTTACAGCTGGATGTGATGTAGAGCGCACGGGGAGATGAACAACAGACCTGGTTCTTGAGCTGGGCGATCTCTCTCTTGCTGGGCGCGTTGTTCTTCAGGTGATCCAGCATGATCTGAGCATCAGCCAGCAGGGCCTTGGTGCGCTTCAGATCTTTCCTCAGACGCTTCTCTGCCTCTACATCTCTGTGGCTCACCTAAAAATAACAAGCATGGTATTAGATGATCCTTAAAGTTATACACATTCAGTGCTTAAGAAGGTGATTTTGGTTGGATTTTAGCAACTGCTACTGATTGTTCTTTACACTTAGAACAAAAGTTTTTTGTTGTTGTTGTTTATTTGTGTAAAATAAAAATGTAAAATTAGTGCACATTATTATTCTTTGGGTGAAAAATTAATCGGCGTCACTGTGGTGCAGTGGGTAGCACGATCGCCTCACACCAAGTAGATCACTGGTTCGAGCCTCGACTGGGTCAGTTGGCGTTTCTGTGTGTGTTTGCATGTTCTCCCCGTGTTCATGTGGGTTTCCTCCAGGTGCTCCAGTTTCCCCCACAAGTCCAAAGAGATGTGGTATAGGTGAATTGTCCATAGTGTATGTGTGTGAATGAGTGTGTATGGATGTTTCCGAGTGATGAGTTGCAGCTGGAAGGGCATCCGCTGCGCAAAACATGTGCTGGATAAGTTGGCGGTTCATTCAGCTGTGGGGATCCCAGATTAATAAAGGGACTAAGCCGAAAAGAAAAATAATAAATGAATGAATGAAAAATTAATCATTGCAAGTTAATCCATTAAAAAAATGTTTGTTTTGGTAATTTTCAATCAAAACCTGACCATTTGCTTCCGTGATTGGAGTGGCGGTCCTACTCTGTTGACGTCAGTTTCACAGCTTCAGAAATAAAAATTTAACCACGCCCCTTTTACCATTAGTTTGCTATGAGGGAATAAATTATGTGATGAAACTAAGCATAGATAAGCACTTCTTTAGTGTCAATAATAAAGTATTGTTGAACATATGAGTTTGTATTTTTATTCCTGTTTTCAATTTGAAACATGAAATGTTTAAATGAAAACAACTGTAAATGTAAACATAATAAATTAAAGTAAATTAAAGTAATAAAAACATAAGGTGTAAAATTAATTACAAGAATTCATAATAAATATATAAGTAAATAATAATAATAATTTACTGTCCCCAACTTTTTAATGCCATTAAACATGTTAACAAAAAAATGCCAAATTTCCAACACAAAATCACTTATAAAAGTAACACACATATTTTAAAAAATCAGGGATGCAAAGATTAACCGATTTTACTATTAACCGCACTTTAATTCATCATGGTTAATTAATCGTAAAGGCTTCTCAACACCGCCTTTTTGCACGAAACAAACTGTTGCAACTAAACAAAGTTATGCCAACTGTGCGCTAGTTTAAAGTACCAAGCTTGTACACCGAGGCTAATACCCACGCTATTAACTAAGGGCCGTTCACATGTCGTGTCTTTAGTGCACGCAAGTTCATTATTTCTTTTCTTGCATGCAAATTTAGAGTGTCGTGCATGCGGCACGACGCGCTCATGCACCACGACACGCTCACACTTTCCAGGAGCTCCTAGTTGAAAGAATGGCGTAGTGCACCGCGAGTCACAAAACAAGAACTGACCGATCAGCTTCATACTTTGTATGGAATATACACATTTCTACCCCAAAGGAAAAAAAAATACAAAATGAAAATTCCAAACAAGTTTATATAGTTGATCAAAAGTGCCTTTCAGAAAGAGGTTCAACAGCCTTTGGCTACATTAGCTCTCTTTAAAAGGGAAATTCTTCGCTGATAAGATGCTTAAACTTGGTGAAGTTTTTTCCTCGCCGCTGTCGCCACTGGCTTGCATGGTTCGGGATCTGTAGAGCTGCGCATCGATGGATTTGCTCTTCAGTGTTTGGACTCTCAGTAGTGATTATTAACCCACACTGAACTGAGCTAAACTGAACTGAACTTATTCTCTGAAAACTGAACTGACTCTGTTTCAATTCACTATAATCTTCCATGTGAAGCTGCTTTGACACAATCTACATTGTATAAGCGCTATACAAATAAAGATGAATTGAATTAAATTGAATTAAACTTACATTAGACAAATACTATTTTTTTGTTTATTCTTATTTTTATTTATTTATTCATTGTTCTTTCATTTTATCAGTGTAACATTATTGCTTATGTTTAAATGGCAAAAACATTTTTCACTTATTTTTAAGTCCAAAGAGAAATTGACTATTTTTTTTTTGTTATTTTTTGTTTGTTTCTTATTATTATTTTGTGCTGTATTATGTAGTTACTGAGCACCAATAAATAACACTTGAAAATATAAGGAGTTTCCATGTGATTTTTTTAAGCCAGTAGTGCTTTGAAATTAATGAATGCATAACAATTATGATAATCGTGAAACTGTGATTATTCCTCAGACTATAATCGTACAACCAAAATCTATAATCAATGCATCCCTAATTAAAATGAGTCTAAAGAAATTAGCATCTGCTATTAAATATGAAAAACAGAGCATATTTAACCAATCCCATTTCAACCAGATTTTAGATGGACAAGTTTGTTCTGTACCTGGTCCTGAGCGCTCATCAGTTTGGCCTCCATGTCCCTCTTCTCCCTCAAGACCTTCTGCTTGTCTTCATACTCCTCCTCCAGCTGCACCTCCATTTGTTTGAGCTGCTCACACACACACACACACAAAACACACACAAAATCACTGAGGGCTTTGCGAAGTAGCAATGCCCTGAAGAGTCAATCCAATTATATACCATCATTCCAGACATATCAACACACTCCCTCAATGTGTCTTTAGATGCTTCTGAGCAGCTTCAAGTGTCAATCAAAGGACCCAAAGAAGGGTAATTATAGGATGCACTGTACTAGCAGCTTGATTGGTTAAGTGGAGAGGAGGGAAAGGTGAACTATATGTGAGGAAAATAAAAAAGCAGGCCCATGAATTATACATCAACACAAAACTCGTTGAGTTCAGCTTATCTGCACCTCCGCGCAAAAGACACTTCACAAATGCGAAGCCGCTATCAGCAACAAGAGCCGAACAACGCTGAAGGAAAATTCGTATTCGACAAATGGCCCAATATGCCTTGTTTATTTATGTCGTACAGGAGTTGAAGCGAGCACTGCATGAGAACTGAACGGCAGCAATTAAAATGCTATAAATTGAACACACTTGAACTTGTGAAATGCTGTCAGCTAATGAAAAAAGATAAACAGAAGGACTGTATGATGTGTTGAATTTATTTCACATTGTTGCAAATTCATTTGTCTGTAAAGCACTGACTTGTGTAAACTCCACAGAAATAAAGGTAATTTGACTGAAGAGAAAAGTTGCTGTTACTAAACATGTATGAAAGCAGTTTGCTGTGACTTATGCAAATATAATAGGCCATGACTTATTATTATTTTTTTTTTTGTTTGTTGTTGTAACAAAGACCTATTTTATGTCATATAGTTTTCTTCTGAAGTTGTTATATAAACAGTGTTGGGGGTAACGCATTACAGGTAATGTGAGTTACGTAATAATATTATCTGATGAGTAATGAGTAAAGTAACGCATTAGAGAAAATTATATAATATTATTTGAGTTACTTTTTAGATTAATATGCTTTTAAAAATATTTTGCTGAATTAAAATGAGCATAATCACGTTGAATCTCACTCAATGAGAAAATGAGCTCCCCACAAGAACAGACAAAAACCAAGATGGCAGAGCCTTACATTTCTGTGATGAAAGTATTCTCATTAATTTGAACACACAGAAGAAAAGGGGATTGTCTCAACAGACAGTGATTTTACTGAACTAATAAAACAAAAACACAAAAGTAGCAAACAAATTGCTTTCAACTTTCAATAATCTGTATATACGGCATATATAGCGTCAAGAAGTTCTCAGAAGGTAACATTGTTTAAATTGTTCAAAATTCGTTTTATTAAAGGTAAATGAAGGTGTGGGTTCTACATCTACAGTGTGTCGTTAAATACAGAGCTACTCTATTTAAAAAAAGAAAGAAAAAAAACCCCTGCAAGTTCTAAAAGGGATCAAGCCTCAGCCCGGTCAGAAAAAGTAACGCAAAAGTAACTCAAAAGTAACGTAACGCATTACTTTCCATAAAATGTAACTAAGTAACGCAACTAGTTACTTCTTTAGGGATCAAATCAATATTGTAATGCATTACTTTCAAAAGTAACTTTCCCCAACACTGTATATAAACAACTACATATTTCTATAGTGATCCAAACAAAAAAGAATGCGTAGTCATGATTTTAGGTAAAAGATAGATAAATATAAAATATCTATAGAAAAATATAATTTTGTAAATATAGGTCAATAAAAATACAGTATAATACATGCATAATTATAGTGTACAGTAATTTTCCAGTATAAAAGAAAGTCAATATAATATAATATAATATAATATAATATAATATAATATAATATAATATAATATAATATAATATACATTAAATTTGTAAAATAATGATTATTACTTTATAGTGGTTGGATAGATGATGATATGATAATAATAATAATAATAATAATAATAATAATAATAATAATAAAATATAAGAAAAGCTTAATTATAACAAATAAACAAGTCAATCAATCTAATCAATGCATGTATTTTGTACATATGTGTGAAAGAATGATTATTATTTTATAGAGGTTAGATAGAGTATGATATAATAATAATAATAATAATAATAATAATAATAATAATAATGATAAATAATAATAATAATAATCAAAATGAAATAAAAGAAAATAAATGCTCAATTATAAGAAATAAACAAGTCAATCAATCTAATCAATAAATATGCATGTATTATTATACATAAGTGTGAAATATAGATTATTATTCTATAGTGGTTGGATATAATAATAATAATAATAATAATAATAATAATAATAATAATAATATTAAAAATGAAATGCAATAAAAACTTAATTATAACAAATAAACAAGACAATCAATCTAATCAATAAATAAACAAGTCAATCAATCTAATCAATAAATATGCATGTATTTTTATACATATGTATGAAATATGTGTGATTATTATTCTATAGTGGTTGGACAGATAAAAATTTAATTAAATGAAAAATAAAATACATATTATTACTTATTTATTTATTTGTTTGTTTGTTTGGATTTTAATTTATTGCTCAGAATTGCTCAGTAAGGCTCTTATTATATTATTCAGCATTTAAATAACATGAAGACTATGAAGACTGTAATGCGAAGTGGGAATTTTAAAAGCAAACATTTATTTAATTATAATAAAACACTATACAATGATGGATATCACACAATGAAGGTGGGCGGTTGAAAGTATCATACCTTTTTGCTGCAGGACTGTCTGATCTCCTCCACCTCATCGTCTTTGCTCTCAATCTCTTTCGAATGCGTCTGTCTCAGTCTCTCCATCTCCATCTCCAGACGGAGCTTGGCCTGCAGGTCACAACATCAACAACTCAGTGAATACAAATCTGCACCTTCTGAACGCACGCATGCGATAGAACACAGCGAAAACACACGCCGTCCGCATACAGAAGCATATGCAAAATAACACCACCACACAGGCCAACAAACTGCTTCATAATTATTATTATAATGTATGCAGACTGTGCATATTGACAATTTCTCCACACAGACACATCAGCTGAATCTACATGAATTTGCATATTCTGCATGACAGGTGAAAATTGAGTGCACAGAGAATGTGCATCATATCAAGAATACATTAAACACCAGGCAGTTCGATGCAACATATATCTTTATTCTCGAGACTTCATTGGTGCATGACTTATGCCACGGTTTGATACTTAAAGTGCGTGTGAAATCTAAATTTACAATAGGGATGCTCTGATCAGGATTTTTGCAGCTGATACAGAGTACCAATTCCTTGTCATGGTGATCGGCCGTTACCGAGTACAGATTCTAATGCTTCAAGCTTTATAATGCATTAAGCACATTTTTCCTCCAAGTATGATATAAGTGGAGATCTCGTCTTACCTGAGAGAATAAATTAAGGATGCTTTACATAATAACTTAAACATATCTCTTATAACCATTTAGCTGTGAACATGTCATGGCCAGAAGTAGCATTTTATTTCGGTTTAGTCCTTTAGTTATCAGGGGCGCCGCCACAGCAGAATGAACCACCACAGGAAATAATATAACACAGATATAAAAATTGGTAAGATCAATGACAAACAATGCAATTTGGAAACATTGCAAATGATGAAAGAAGAATTCAACATGTCTTAATCAAGAAAAAGTTTGGAACGCATATTTGATGCAAGAAGTTAAAATGCACACCTATAAATCAAATACTTCTCTACTAAACGGAAATAGGCTTATAAACTAATGTTTATCACAATAAGTACAATGTAATAAGTACAAAGTTTATCAATTACAATGAAGTTGTTTTATTTATTTAATAATTCCAGCCAGCTTTTAGAGAACTTGCAACATTGTCAAAAACACAGAACTTTCAGTTGTTATATGTAGAAAGACCTAAATACATGCAAGACCATTCAAATATTTTGCTCGTCTCCAACTATTAACAGTAAATCTCTCAATGAGAGAGAGGGAGGGATTTACACTTGCGATATCTTCACTGCTCTATTCATTTAACCTAAGAAACGCAATGCTTAGAACATCACTGTGCCTCTCACAATTTGTTCTCTTGCTCATTCACTCTCATTGCCATGATTTTCAGGTATTTAAACTCTTTTTTGGGAGATTTGGAGCCGATATGAATATGCGTAAGACTTGCAGAGCTTCCGGGAGAAGTCATAAGGTTGGATGGGACACTAGAAAGTGGTGATCGCTCCGCTCACGTCACAGCAGCTCAAACCACTGGAAATACAATGGTTGCACTTGCAACAAAGAGATCATCACTCACACGAGTCGCGCCAATAGACTGTATAAACAGGTCGCACTGCATCTGTATATATTTTAGCTATCTATCGATTGCTCACACCCCCACACATCATTTCCCTTCTTATGTGTTGTGGCTGCTGTAGGCTATGTATAATATACGGGAGCACACATGCGTCTTCCTCTGCTTGTAAACTCCTAAACAAACACTTGCGATTGATTCATAAAAAACTTGTTTTGACAGTTTAATCAGGCGTCATAGTGGCGCAGTGGGTAGCACGATCGCCTCACAGCAAGAAGGTCGCTGGTTTTAAGTCCCGGCTGGGTCAGTTGGCAATTCTGTGTGAAATTGTATGTTCTCCCCGTGTTTGCATGGGTTTCCTCCGGGTGCTCCTGTTTCCCCCACAGTCCAAAGACATGTGCTATAGGTGAATTGGATAAGCTAAATTGTCCGTAGTGTATAAGTGTAAAGGCAAAAGTGTATGGGTGTTTCCCATTGTTGGGTTGCGGCTGGAAGGGCATCCGCTGCTTAAAACATATGCTGATTAAGTTGGCAGTTCATTCAGCTGTGGAGACCCCTGATGAATAAAGGGACTAAGCCGAAAAGAAAATGAATTAATTTTTAATTAAAGTCTGACCATTTGTTTCTGTGTACGAAATGGCGTTCCTTCAAAATATTCTTAACCATGCCTCTCTTACCGTTAGTTTGCAAAGAGAAAGCCCCGCCTCCTACTCAATATTCCATTTCAGTTGGAAGTACAAAAACATACTTAAATAAAAGTCTCAGCAATTTCTGGTTCAAGCTGACTTTAAAGTAAAATATTGTTTTTTTAAAATCTCCATCATGATTGAAATGGTGATCAACTTATCACAAGAATAAAAACAACAATTTGTTTTGTTTATTTTATACTTATATGTACTTGTATACCTATTATTAAATTATTTTATATTTGAAATATAGATCTTTTTTAAAATGATCATTGTTTTATATAATAATAAATAATATGCATATAAACATGATAAAAACTTCATCTTTTTAAAACTTCATGATTATGTAAAATGGATAAAATGCTAAAAGCTAATTACTTCTAATTAATAGACTAATTTCTAACCCCTAACTTTGTCATGGTTGTATGTAAACACATTTTTAACAAGGGATTTTAAATTACGACCAAAACTAATAATAAATTGTAAAAACACTGCACTGCACTGCACTGGGGCGGTTTGCTGCTGAGTGTGACGCGGCTGGGATGAGAATCAGCACCTCCAAGTCCGAGGCCATGGTGCTCCACAGGAAAAAGGTGGTTTGCCACCTCCAGGTTGGAGGAAAGTCCTTACCCCAGGTGGAGGAGTTCAAGTATCTTGGGGTGAGATGGAGCGTGAGATTAACAGGCGGATTGGTGCAGCGGCAGCAGTAATACGGTCGATGTACCGGTCCGTTGTGGTAAAGAAGGAGCTGAGCCGAAAGGCAAAGCTCTCGATTTAACGGTCAATCTACTGTACATTCCTACTCTCACCTATGGTCATGAGCTTTGGGTCATGACCGAAAGGACAAGATCTCAGATACAAGCGGCTGAAATGAGTTTCCTTCGCAGGGTGGCAGGGCACACCCTTATAGACAGGGTGAGGAGCTCTGTCACCTGGAGGAGCTCGGAGTAGAGCCGCTGCTCCTCCACATCAAGAGAAGTCAGCTGAGGTGGCTCGGGCATCTGTTTCGGATGCCTTCAGGACGCCTACATAGGGAGGCGTTCCAGGCATGTCCCACCAGGAGGAGGCCTTGGGGAACACCCAGGACATGCTGGAGGGACTATGTCTCTCGGCTGGCCTGGGAAAGCCTCGGGATCCCCCCGGAGGAGCTGGAGGAAGTGTCTGAGGAGAGGGAAGTCTGGAGTTCTCTCCTAAGACTGCTGCCCCCGCGACCCGGCCCCGGATAAGCGGATGAAAATGACATGACATCACAAAAACAAATCTGTGTATCCCATTAAAACCATCACCTGTTCCAGCATCTGAATGGTTCCAGCCTGTTCATCCAGTTCCTCCTCTTGATCTTTGACTTTAGCCTCAAGGTCACGAAGTTGCTTTTTAATCTTGGCCAATGATGCCTCATCCTTCGACTCCTGTGAGTTCAGATCCTGAAGCTCTGCCTCCATCTGCTCCAGCTTCAGATTGACAGCACATATCTCCAGATCCTTATCCTGAAAGAGCAGAGAAAAACTCATTTAGGGCAACAGAGTCTGGGCTCTGTACGCAAAGACACATGTATGTCACTGTCAGGACTGAAGCGAGAGACAACAAAGAGAGGATGATATAAGAGAGGTTGCGGACCTCCAGTTGTTGTCTAATGCTGAACACTTCCCCGGTCAGCATGTCTTTTTCTCTGCTGAGTTTCTCCCGCTGACTCTTCTCTCTCTGCACCTCCTCTTGAGCCTGAGTCTGCTCCGAATCAAACCTGCATCAACAAAACAAATACTTCATCTCAGAAACACAAAAGAAACAATGATGTAAAGCAGTTTTCAGAGGCTTTACATTCTCTGTTCTTGTGTAGTGGATATTGTAAATGATTTCAAAAGAACTGACTAAACTACAACTATAATGACAATATTTTAATGCAACTTGTATTTGTATTAAGTTTGTATCGTTTGTATAGAATTTTGGATTTAACATGCATTTTTATACAATACTTTTTTATTATCAGATGGTCATGATTTTTCACCTTACTTTTGTCACATGATGTATAGAGATAACGTTAAAGTGATATACTGTAGTCATGTTTTTGATCATTTTTGGTTACACCAATAAGTTTCATTTACATTTGCCAAAACATATTTATGAAGTAGTTTAGGTTATATTTTATTTTTATGGTCCGTTTGTGGAATTTAAGTTACATTGCATCTGCATGCCAACTAATTCTCATTAGATTATGAGTAGACTGTTTGGTTGGGGTTGGGGTTAGGGTTAGTGTAAGTTGACAAGTACTTGAAAAGTTTCATATAGTCAGTTAAAAGTCTGTTGAAGGAGCAGTATCAACAGATATTAAGCAGAAATTCTACCAATACTCAAATGGACCATCAAAATAAAGAGTTACTCAAATTTAGGTTTAAAAATTAATATTTGAGGTTTAGGGTGAGTGATAATTTAGATTTTTGGAGGGTAAATTTGTCTTTGAATAAGCCAAGCAAACACTTGGGAATTCTTCAGACACTTTTATTTTTCAGGACACTTAAAGGATTCCTGTTAATTTCCTATGTATTAGTGACTCCATAGCGACTATGTATTAGTCATGGGCTGGTATAAGATTCTGATGGTATGATAACCTTGGATAAAAATATCACAGTTTCACGATATTGTGATTACTGCTCTAAAATATATTCTTTTTAAATGTCTGGGTAAAAAAACAACTTTTTCCCCATTGAACGCAATTTATTTTATTTTAAGAATCAGTTTTTGATGTGGACGGTCCTTTTCTGCTGGAGATACTGTTGCCCTAATAACCTAAATAAAATAGTTGTAAACCGTAGGAATGATATAACAGAAAATGTTGACGGTTTTAAAACCTTGACTTTTCCAAACAGCGATAAACCTTGAAACTGATTATCATCCTATGCCTACTACAGTATGTATGTCACTTTCATCCTTAGTAGAAGAGAGCAATTCCACTCAAATGGCAACCTTGCCATGAAAAATATAAAGTTTTCAGAAAAATAGCGAAACCCTTTCTAGGTTTTTGTGTAGGCATGTATTTTACAGTACTGTAAAAATACACAAAATTGTCTCTGTCAATGTTTTCAAACAATTATATTTGATTTACCAAAGTCACACCAGTGCCAATTTCACATCTGTTACATCCATAACGGAGAGATGTCACATCCATAACCAAGCTTTTTCCTCATAAATGCAAGAATGTCAAATAAAATAAAATCAATCATTTTTGTTCTATAGAGAGCCAGCACTTATCCTTCTGGTTAGCATTGTTTCTTTTGGGTTGTGCAGTTTTATTCACAGAATTTCTACAAAGTATGTTGTAATCTTACAGACTTTTTTTGGTCAAAAATAAATAAATAAATAAAGGCCAAAGTTGTAGGATAAATGCAATAATACGTCCACAAGTTTAAATAATGTCCTGTTCCTTGCACTGACAAATCAATCAATACTTGTGTACTTGTAATACTGATGTATCATCAGGTGCCACATACTCCTTTTTATGAATAACTAATGAGTAATAACTAAGTTTTAGCTAAATTATTTGCAAAATCTTGGATGACCTGAAGAAAATATCCTTTTAAATAACTATTTGAATCACACATTTTATTGAAAAAAGAAAAAAAAGAAAAACGTAGCTGGCAAAAATGTCATTATAATGTAATTTTGTTTTACTATTTCCATTAGTAACTATAATTAATTTTAGTTTGCTGTGATTAAATTGTATTAAGTGTATAGACTTTTTAGCCTCCCTGCATTTATAATATCTGTATTACAAAATAAAAACAGTTGATCCCTAATCAAAATACTGTACGTACTGTATAATGCAATAACTAAAGGGAATCGTTAATCACTTTAATATCAATATAAGCACAAGTCTACAAACAAAGAAAAATGTAAAAATAACAACGTACCTGCTTTTCTTAAAATAGCCCAGCATAGCAGAGCGTTGAGAACTAAAACTCATCTAAGCTTTACAGTATTGTGTGTGACGTGTGTGTGAGGAGGGGCATTAGGGGAGAGCTTTCAGATTGGGTTAACTAGTAAGTGGGCAACAACGTGTGAGTCGTGACGCTTTGGGGCAAATCAGTTTGTTCTTTTTTTCCCTCTTTTCTCCCCCCCCCCCTCTCCCAGGACCTGTTATGATCCCGTAAATGAGTCTTATGCAACTCTTCGTGTTAATCCGAGCCCCACGGAGAGATGAAGAACCACTCTCCTCCCCCTCCCCCCATCCCTCCTACTGACTAAATCTGCCGTCACCCTGAGCCGCGGGCTGACCATTACATTTAGAGTGGACTTTCACACATGCCGTCCGCAGTGACAGGCACAGCCTCTGCCGGTTTACTCAAGAGTCTACAGAGGCTTAGTAGCAGCACCTTCACACATTCACGCTCCAAGCAATGATGGTGATTTCATTCTTCTAAACGATTAAATCTCAGCTAATTGGAACATATTCCATGTTTAACATATTAGAGTTGCTAAAAATATTGTTTTTCAGTTCATTGTGATTTGGTGCAAATCCCAAAACAGTTCCTGTGAAGTAGTGCATTCCAAAGAGAAATGTTGAATTCTAGCATGAGTATTGCCTTCACTGAAAGTTTGCATTTGCTGAAAGAACATGGACCCTTCAATTGCATGACCACTAAATAGCACTGGTCCAGCTCTCACATACAAATTTTTTTACTGTGATCGCGGTTGTTCTTGTGCTCAAAGATCTAAAATTCATAATATATATATATCATAATAATGTTCATAATACTAATGAAATATGTATATCATGAAAAATCTTTAATCATTACAAGACACGTCATGAATGTGAATGACATTTTTTGCATGCTTCTGACAACTGTAAAAAGTAATTTGCTCAGTTATGTCATTTTTATTGAAAAAGTTATTGTTGTGAG
Organism: Danio kyathit; assembly: GCA_903798195.1. Lineage (NCBI taxonomy): Eukaryota > Metazoa > Chordata > Actinopteri > Cypriniformes > Danionidae > Danio > Danio kyathit. The sequence goes on along the minus strand of LR812533.1, from coordinate 28,903,734 downwards.
ATGTCTTTGTTATGAAACTTGACATAAATACTCCATAACCCATCTTTGTCTTTGTCATGACAACTTGACATTACCAAGACAACATAATTTGTCATAAACCTGTCATAAACATGATTGTCATGCGGCTATTATTATGATTGTGGTTCATTTTTTGACAGTGTAGTTCATATTTTTCTTGACCTCAACAACAGTGAAACAAACTGAATTTGTCATTAAATTGTTATTACATGTCATTAAATATTAATGACCCTTTAATAGACTTATTTGACAGAGTACTGACAATTTTACTGACACATTTTAATGATAATTTCAGTTTGATCAACTGAAGAAAGTGATCATAAAATTATTTAAGACATTTATTATGGTTTTATGACAATCATGCTTATGACAGATTAATGACAAGTTATGCTGTCATCATAATGTCAAGCAATGTCTCAAACATAGTCATCCTTGCATTTAAAATGACATAATGGAACAAATGGCACTTAATGACAGTTTTCTGCATGAAAAAAAGTCTTATTCATGACATATCATGGCCTGATTATGAAGGTGTCATGACACTCTAAAAAACACCCCTTCAAGTAAAGTGTTACCTATATAGGAGTCTGTCACAATTTGAACATATGGTACAATTTTTATGAATGAAAATAAACAATTCTGAATCTCACCTCACTCTTTAGCTACTCTCATCTCAAGCTACTGCCAAATGTGCATTTTTGAGCAACTTTTTTTATGTTCTACCAAATCAGATACTGGTGTCCACCCTCTGTAGAACATAATGGCACTGGTGGCAGTGCTTTCAATGTGTCGGACTCTCCAACAAGAGTATTAATTTCCCCCAAAATACACCATGTTCTCTTACACAACTTTTGAGTTCTCTCACTAGAATTTTGTGTTCCCCTGAGAAACTCGGCATTCTCCCACAGGAATACTGCATTCCCTCAAACTTTGCACTCGGTCACAAAAGCACTGAAAGATTTTCCTTCACAAAAGTCTTGCATGTGAACATTAAGTTTAATGTAATTATATATATATATATATATATATATATATATAGAGAGAGAGAGAGAGAGAGAGAGAGAGAGAAGAGAGAAGAGAGAGAGAGAAGAGAGAGATAGATAGAGAGAGAGAGAGAGAGAGAGAGGAGAGAGCGAGAGGAGAGAGAGAGAGAGAGAGAGATGAGAGAGGAGAGAGAGAGAGAGATAGATAGATAGATAGATAGATAGATAGATAGATAGATAGATAGATAGATAGATAGATAGATAGATAGATAGATAGATAGATAGATAGATAGATAGATAGATAGATAGATAGATAGATAGGTAGATGTTATAAAATTTTGGAATGTGAGTTTGCAGCCTGTCTTGAATGTGCTTAAAATGTAAACCTCAAAATGAATGCAAGAAATGACTTTGTATTGTTTTAAAAAATCATAAAATGTGACCATAAGTGTATAATGTGGTAAATAACTTATAAAACAGTTCATTAAAAAAATTAAGTAGCCAATAGTTAAAAATAATCTGAATTCGTCTGAAATATCATCCTGAATAGCTTAAATCTTTAATAGGGATAGGATTTCTTACTATTACTGTGTACTGCACGTTAAAACAACTCAGCAAAATGGTTCTTATTACAGCTGAATGATAATTATAAACTGAATGGAATTGAGAGCTTGTGATTTAGATTTAAGAGTGGTTCATCACAGCCTGACATGACCAAAAAGACATCCAACCAACAAAATATCTTGCTGTGACATTACGTGCTCTGTAAGAGGTGTAATTATCCATTTCCTCAACTGTGTGTTTGTAAATCTCTCTCTCTGACTCACTTGCGCTGTTTCTTCTCCAGGTCGTGGTTGCGGCTCTGCTGGCCCTCCAGGTGCAGTTTGGTGTCCTGCAGCTCGGCTGTCAGTCTCTGGCATTTCTTCTTCAGCTGCTGAGCCACGCGCTGCACCTCTTCATTGTCCGCCTGCAGGTCTGTCAGCTAAACACACAGATTCTCAGTGAGTCTGTACAGGTGGATCTGTCCATCCACTGAGTGTCTTGTCTAGACGTGTGAGTTTCAGATAATACATTCAAGCTTAAGACAGTACATGCTGTTGAGTTGGAACACACTGACAATATAAGTGAAGTCTGGGCTTTTATGATATGTTTGTTAGCTTGGAAGTCAACTGCAGGGATGCACCATCTAAGGTATAACTGATAACAGGGCACTGACTTGTAAGAATGTATTAAAAAAACAGGGTGTTTGGTTGTTATTTTTATTTTTAGATATTTTATTCTAAGGTAAGGTCAGGAGTCTGAGGTGGTTTGGGGGCCCTTTTGAGAGTTTAGGCATGCCCTAACATTTTTGGACATTGGGTCACAAAACCAGTCAACATTTATTTATTTATTTATTATTATTATTATTATTATTATTATTATTATTATTATTATTATTATTATTATTATTATTATTATTATTATTATTAATAATAATAATAATAATAATAATAATAATGACGATGATGATGATGATGATGATGATAATGATGATGATGATCTGAATGCTTAATAAATAAGCTTGCATTGATATATGGTTTGTTGGGATAATATTAGGCCGAGATATGTCTATTGAAAATCTGGAATCCGAGGATTTAAAAAAATTGAAATACTAAAGAAATCACCTGTAAAGTGTCCAAATTAAGTTCTTAGTAATCCATATTAATAACCAAAAAGTCTATTTGGATATATTTACAGAAACAAATTTTGAAAATGTATTCATGTAACATGAGTTTAACTAAATATTCTAATGATTTTTGTCATAAAACAAAATGCAATAATTCTGAATACAGTGTATTTTTTTTTTTTTCATAATTATATTTTAGGGGGTTTTCACCTTTATTATGATAGGACAGTAGATCGGCAAAGGACCTCGAGCCGGGAATCGAACTCGGGTCGCCGTGAGCACGTCGGTGCTACAGTATATGTCGGCGCACAGTACCACTAGGCTATTGGCACCGACAATACAGTGTATTTTTGGCTATCCCCACAAATATACCAGCAAAATGTAACCTAAGTGTTCAGCACAAACTGTGCTACAATAATATGTGAACATGGTGGATGTATATGGTTATATTATTTAAAAACATTACATATTATGTGTTTTTGGTAAAGGTAAACTACTGAAACAAGGTCGTAAAACACATTTCTTATAATTCTACACCTGACATTTGAGAAATCAGTCTTGTAGTCTAGAAAACAATTCTACCAAATTACATAAAAATCATTATGACCACAACACGTTTTACACATTTCATGTCAAGCCTCCATTGCCAATTCTAAAATGTCATTTTAGAGATAGCAATAGAAGCTAGAGCCATTAAAATGCAGTTATCCATATTGACTTGGACTGTTTATGTATGATACTATTTCTGAGTCTCTCAAAAGAGTTTGGCAGCAGCTACTCTACTAATAGCAAAGCTGTAAGTTTAACTTCTTAAAGAACACTGACATTGCGCTGACCATACAATAGACAATTTCTGAATTTGTTAGAAATTGTTAATTTTTAACATCAGCTGTTAATATATATATTTTTTAAATAGGTATGAGTATTATGAGTATTATCAAAAATAATTGCAGCCAATATATGATATTAACTCTTTCCCCACCATTGATGATAAATATCTTGTCAATTAAGAGACAATGCCTCCCCTACATCAACAAGTTTTTACGGCAATTCTTGTTCATGGGCATTATGGCAAGGAAAGCCCTAGCGAAAGTCCAGAATGAGTTACAGGACTTCTGGGCCTTCCTGAAGGTGAAGTACAAAAATTGTCAAAGAAAATTTAGACCAGGGGTCGGTTGCACCAGCAGTGCGCAAGTTATATAAAAAAAATTCAAGTTTAATGTTTTGATTACTTTGTGTGCATTCACGACTCGCGATGCAGGTGTGTGCATCGTATGTTATTAGTGACTGACTGTAAGTTAATGTGCTGTTAAAATGTGATTTATAATTTAATTTTCATAAAATATAGATGCATAGTTGCAGAATTTTAAAGCAGTTTAACGATTTAAAATGCTTTTTATTGGATATTACATCATTCCGTGTGTCTACGCATGATTTTACGGAGAGCTTACGACCTACTAACTACGGTTTGCCTTATAAACATGTGGTGCAACCGAAGTGAGAACGAATTTAGTTACAAACTAGCTACAGTAGGTGAGAGTTCAAAATGACTATTACCGCCGTTCAATATAACGCCGCCGCATTGGAAAAAAAAGCACGTGTTTTTTAGGTATGACCGCAGTTTGCGACTATGCCGCCAGGTGGCACAAAGGGACGGGATGCGAACGGACAGAAATAGCTTACACATTAGCTGTAAAAACTGTACTACTTGTAAATAAAGATAATCAATGAAACATAGCATTATAATTCCTTCACTAATCATTAAAAAGACAACCAGGCTACATTATTTAAAGGAATAAATAATAACAAATAACCTTTGGGGTGAAGTGCTTTAAAACAAGTCTGCTATTGTATGCTTCAGCACCAAACACGAGTTGCCTTGAGATTGTGTTGGTTTGTTAAATATAATAATAATCTAGCATAAATAAAATTAAAGTGAAATATTCACTGTTTCAGAGAAGCCTATATTAACAAAAAGAAGGATATTCGGTCACAGTTTGACAGACAAGTTGCTGATGCTGATCGCCTCTGCTGCCTGGAGCCGTGTCATAAACTCAACAAATAGGCTATGTATAGGCTTATATAATATACAATTTTAAATAGCCTATGTAGCCTAATTTACGAATCAAACAAATCCAAAGTTTTTCTTGATGTTTGCATAATAATAATTTCGCAGAAAACTGAGGCTTTCATTTTACAGCTTATAAAACATGTATTCAAATTAATGCAATATCATATGTAAACAACAAAATTGTTATATGCTATAGTGGCCTATACTTTACAAAAAGTCAACATGAACCTTAAGGCTTGTCATTGTCTTTATTACACGCAGCGCGCACATGGACCGCGACTGAAACCGTCATGTCACAAAATACTTTTTAAACTAATGTTTATTATTATTATTATTATTATTTATTGTGAACAACACTTAATAAAAATTTAAATGTATTTATTACACCACCTTATTGGAGAAAACTGTATCAATTACAGTGCTTTCGCAGGTTTGAAGTATACTTGCGGTGGTAGCCGGATTGAAACACCATTTACCCACATCGCATAAACAGTTAGCTACAGTATATGCAATAAACAAATCATAATTTCATTTTTAATAATAATTGTATTTATTATGACACTTTTCTTTTTGATAGGTTAAAGTAAAGACTGACATGAAAAAGAAATGCTATTCAGGAGCAATGTGCACACACTGACAGGTCTGCTTCTCTCTCTTTTCAAGTTCAAAGCAAATTTGAATGCCAAAGGATTTTAGATATGTATATAAAATAGCCTGTAATATATTAAAATCAACAAATTAATAATGTATATATAAAATAATTAGCAAATGAGAAATAAGTGACAGAAAAGTTGATAAAAACATACATTATCTCTAAAAGTTATCATAATTGCAGGACTAAAACGAGTAGATTTTTTAAATAAGGCAAATGCGTTGATTAACTACTAACGGTGTATATATTTTGCAGCCAGTTTAGATGTCATTTCGTCCTCTCCGAGTAGGCTATATAGCCAAAGTTTTTCTGAGTCGTTTAGGTTAAAGAATATATTATTTAGCCTTCGTTTTCTCTCGGTATCGCGGCTGTGCGTGCGTCAGCTGAATATAGGCCTAAAATAAATCTAAAAAGCAACTAGACTGCGCGCTGATACTTGTTCTTTTTTTCGGATATCGAACAATTTCAACCGCGAGGAGATATCGACAGCTTGATAAAGTTTAGCCTATCATATGAAATGCATGGTGAAATATGAAATGTATGTCTCTTTTGTTGAATATTTATTTTATTAATCTATATCTTTAATATTTTAAAAATCAACCCGCTTTGGCCCTGAGGAAATTTTAATAATTTAGTTTCATTTCAGTTTTTTTTTTTTTTTTTTCCAGAACATCAATGTTCTCCTTTAAAGTATAATTTGTTGTTTTACTTTCGCAGATATAGTCGGAAAAAAAACACAGTCAAACAGTTTGTTAAGAGGCAACCTCTCACAAGCGCTGAAGGTAGACTGAATGATTATCTTTAAAACTATGTAATTTCGGGTATACTGCTGTTTGCTCATGCAAAATTAAACACCAGAAAATATATTGTAGTCATATTTTAACAGCTTAAGTACTGTTACCATATCGATTTTGTTTTGAAAAACCTCAAAACGTCACGGAACCAGGAACGAGTAAGATAACTGCAGACCGCACTTGCATTCAGTGCATTCATTATATTTTTCTACGTACATTGTACTCATGTGCAACATGTCACAATTTCGCTTTTAAACATATAGTAATCTAAAAACTATTGCCAGTCAAACGCAGCACATCCATCACAGCAAAATAGATAATAATAATAATAATAATAATAATAATAATAATAACAACACGGAATTGGTTACAGGGGTTGCTACAGAAAATAGCCTGATAATAATAATAATAGTAATAATAGTAATAGTAAGATAAAGAAAGAAAGAAAGAAAGAAAGAAAGAAAGAAAGAAAGAAAGAAAGAAAAACCCTTCTAGGATTTGTTGCTTATGATCGCCCATATGTTTTTCTTGTAAAGTTAAGGGTGTTGCATAATCATTTAGTTGTAGTAGTTTATAATAATCTTTACACACAGATGCCGCGCAAGCAGCCTTTTTATTATTTTGGATATTATCATATGAATTCAACATAAAGACATACAACTACACAAATTACGTACAGTATCAACTTTTGTAGGCTCATCAGCTATAATAAAATTTCATTTTTGTATATTAAGTAAAGAAAACCTTTAATTGTTTCAAAGCAAATAGATTAATAAAATATATGCGCTCCCACCACAGTAATGTTTTAAACTGCGTAACAATTAGGGATGCAACAATTATAGATTTTGGTTGTACGATTATAGTCTGAAGAATAATCATGGTTTCACAGTTATTATCACCATTATTATGCATTTATTAAATTCAAAACACTAGTAGTTTAGAAAATAACAATAAAACTGCTTATATTTTAAAGTGTTGTTTATTGCTGCTCATGAGAATGAGAGAAGAGCCTCCTAATTTTTTACTTTCACTTTCACTCTCATGAATAAGCAACGGTGTTATACGCACAGACATCCATTAGCCTATACATAATTATTTTCGTTTGTTTAGCGCAAAGAGTTGTTTCAAAACTATTTCTAAATTTAGTTCTAATTTCCAGCAAACGAATAAATGAACAATAATAATAAAGTGTTGTCCAAAAACTGAGTTATTTCCAAACACACATGCTACACCCCATATTGTCTAAAACCTGACAGGTGGGCAAATATTATTTACAAATAGTAAATAATACTGCTAATAACAACATTATAAAAACGCAAACTGTCATGAATAAACTGAAAAAGCGTCGAGCTGAAACTAGCAAACAACAAATGCTTCGCGCCTTGCGCAGCATTGCGACGGGTGTAGGGGTGCTGGTTAATCCGCATGCAGGTCAAGTAATCAAAAAGTAGGCTACATGATGTTTAATTATAGGTTGCAGGTTAATAAGACCAAACATTGGTTGTGCAAACTTGACATACTTTCTCTAAAATTTTTAAGTATTTCGAGCTATATTATCTTTTTATAGACTGGCATAAATACGCATCACTGCAAGACATTTATAGTTTATATAAAAACGAGCCCTTACCAAAACTAATATTGGATTTTATTTTAAATGCGTGTTTGTGTGAAACAATATAATTTGCACATAGAAATTATGGGGTTGTAAACAGGTAATAATTTTGCTTTTGAACTAGATATCCAGTCAAAGCACAACGCATCCCAGCATTATGGATATATTATTAGCTTAATATTATCATTATTAGACATTCGTGGATATAATGCGCTCTTTTAAACAAGCAGTTTTTTTTTTTATGCAGGCTGTTCGCTCTGCATGCGTGTGAAAGAGAAATGGACAGAGAATGAACATTTATTTAATTTCATAACCGCCTAAATAGGCCTAAATAATTATTTACTTAAAGACATTAACAGCGAAACATGGAGAAACGTCCGGCGCATGGTCTAAAGAGCTCTTAAGTTGAATGCTACTTCATAAAAAGCATAAAAATAAACTGACCTACCTTAAGCAGATCACTAAAATTATAATAAAAGTAATTTTGCCGCAGGACATAAATTAGCCTAAATCCCGAAAGTTTATTTTTAATCATTTAGTTTCAGTTCAGTTTTCAAAACGTCACAGTTCTCCTCCAAATTATAATTGTTTTTTTTTTACTTTTTAAACTGTTAATGGCTCAGTATCTTTTATGTTTTATTTTCAATTTCAGTCACCTTGCATATGCGTGTGAAATATAATGTGGCATGACAGCATGAAAAAGGAAAAGGCAGTCAAAAGTTATAGCTAATTCATCAAAATTATATTGAAATACATCCGGATTATAAAAAAGAAAACACCTCATCAAAACAGTCTGTCTGCTATTTTATATAGGCCTGTTATATTTAAAAGAAAGCTGCAAAGTGGGCTAAATTATTTTAATTAATTTCTGTTTCTGTCACTCGCGGTTCATTGTGCGCGCCCGAGTTGTTTATATTAATTGATATATTATTTACTTTTTCTCTCGGTATCGCGGCTGTGCTTGCGCTGTCAGCTAAATAAAGGCCTAAATTACATCTAAAAGCAACTACTGCGCGGTGATATTTGTTCTTTTTTCGGATAACCACCAAATTCAACCATGAGGAGATCCCGACAGCTTGAAATGCAATTCTAAAATGTTATTTATCTCGGGATAAAAACAATTCACTAAAATTCATTTAGTGTGATTTTCTATCCTAAAATAAAAGATTGGATTGGATTAGACTATCTCACAGTGTATAGGCTAAACATTAAAAATAATAATTAGACTGAGATAGATTCCCCCTTCATTCAGAAATAAAAAATGAAAGCCTCCTTTTCTACCATGGAAACAGAGTTTTGAAAACGTTTTCATTCAGACTTCCTAAGAGAGAACCTTGGCTATACATCGCATATAACAAAACGGAGTCTAATAATTAACATTACTGCCTTTTTTCCTTTTTATATATATGAAAAATTCTGTGTGGGTTTTGACAATGTGTTTAATGGGGCTATAAAGATTAGCCTATCAGATGAAACGCATGGTGAAATATATGAAATACAAATATCTCTTTTGCTAAATATTTATTTTAATAATCTATATCTTTTATATAACAATAATCAACAATAAAAATAAAGTATGCTGCAATAAGTATATACAACAGCTTATAGGAAATAAACTAAAACTTGTCAGTGTAAATGGGACCTAAATAGGCTACAGTTTAAAGCGAAGTTGTTTGTAAGGATGTCGGGGAACGGCATGTCTATTGTTTGGTTCGCCTTGCGCATATTTGAAAATAACTGTCGGCAGAAGGCTTTAGGACCACGCGGAATTCTCTGCTGTTGTAGCTCCTGCTCAGCAAGCAGCACTTCATATGACATATGTTTCTGCAAGGGAGCGCACTTGTAAACATGAAGATTGCTAAAACTGAACTGTAAAAATGCTTTGTAAGCAAATTATGCCTAAGAGTGATGACTTTAACGCTTTATTTTAAAAATAATTCCAAGTTTAAATGTTAGAATGTTCTAAACGAATAAGGCAAAGGGGGGATAAGTGGGAATAGAACACAGCCAGCAACTATTTCCAGAGGTGTAGCATAGAAATTTCCGATGCAGTTTGCAAATGTTTGTTGGAACGACAGATTTGGACCAAATCAACGAATTATCTTTGTAGCGTCACAACTTGTGACCTTAGTTTGCTAACAAGGGTTTTCGGAATCGCACCCCAGATAGGCTACACGCTAGAGAAGTGCTTTTGCAGACCAGTGCTGTGTTCTCATTTCACTACAGTTACTGCAAATTTAGCAATCTCCCCATGCTGCATCATTGGTAAAATAATTATCCCAAATGTGTTAAATGTGTGTTCGTAGTTGTGTAAAATGCGTGGTATCGACATCTAAAGTTATTTATTTTCTAAAGCAGTGTGGCTTTCGATTATCTCAGATTTAGACTAATTTATCTGGATGTGATTCAAATGTCGCGGGACAGATCATACAGTATAGACTCAAGCAACTTTGCCATGCTTAAAGCTTGCTACAATCGAACATAATTAAAGTTAGTCTCTTTGTGCGGGTACACAAACTCCACGGTCCATTTAAGATGATTTTGGCCAAGCGAAATTCTCTGCTGTCGCTCCTGCTCAGCAGGCAACACACCATTCAATTATGTTTTGTGTTTTTGACGTAAAAAAATATATTAGTTTTGGCGAATGCTACGAGCCAAGTTGCTGTGCATAGAAACATATTTCCATAAACTGAGAATGAACTGAGAACATGCGGCTAACAGCGCTTGCGGATATATTTATTTAATTTCATAACCGCCATTAATAGCAAAAGGGAACCTATTTTGAGTGCACGAGAGTGTTTTACATGCAGTGGCAGTTGGTCAAATATTTGTAACCTAGCCTAGAAAAAAAACTGGAGACATACCCCTTCCCCCATCTCAAACCAAATGCTTGTCTGTCTGAGGTGTTAATGGCGCAAGGCCTATTGTGCTTTAACCAGAAAAAACAACAACCCGAAAACACTGAAATGAATTACAAGGTTGCTACAGAAAATAGCCTAACAGCAATAATAATATTATTAATAATACTACTACTACTACTACTACAAATAATATTTCCCAGTGACGGATTGCAGCTGGAAGGGCATCCACTTGGTAAAACATATGCTGGGTAAGTTGGCGGTTCATTCCGCTGTGGCGACCACAAATTAATAAAGGGACTAAGCCAAAAAGAATTTGAATAAATGAATAATAATAGTAATATAAAAATAAAGTAATAATCTTTACACACAGATGCCGTGCAAGCGGCCTTTTTATTATTATTTTATATTTTAAGTGCTGCTGCTCAAATAGCGCACCTCCTTGGAATAAGCTAGTTGAGTACTTCCCACCAGAAGAGAGTAGGTGGTGTAGCGTAGCTCGTAAAATGCCTGGCAACATGTTTTGAGGCCATAGATCATGAACCCGGTTCGAATCCAGCGACTGATAAACACGTTCTTTTTTTTCCCCCACATAGCAGATTGGAAATACATTTGTTTTCAATAGAAAGGAAATGTTTTGTTTAAAAATTTTAATAAAGTATATAAAATATACGAAATGAGTCACAAGGAATTTAATAAGGATAATAAGAATAATAAAAATTTTATAGGGCCTAAACAGTTATTTTCCACCTGGTGTTAAATGTTAGCGACATCTTAATATAGCTAATTAATCTGCATTTACAATGTTAGTTGCCCTGCTTCACCCATATTCTCGGACCTCATGGAGAGAGACAGAAAAAGAATGTCAAATCATAATCAAACAGAAGCGCACCATTGCACTGTCATGAAACTATTAAAATGGTGACAACCAAAGCAAACAAATTACACATTAGCCTACTTGTTTAGCTACATTAAATGTGTATATGCATTAGCCAATGTATTTTCAATCCTTACATTCATTTATTCAACCGACAGCAACAGAATTTCTCCGGTAATAACTCTGTAAAACGTATCTAATAACATCCTATTTCGGTTGAAAATGGATAATAATAATAATAATAATAATAATAATAATAACTTTAATAATAATATTTATAATATTATTGATGATGATGATTATTATTATTATTATGAAGATATTGATTATTTATTTTTTGAAAAGTATACTTTTACAATTTGACACATGCAAACCTGCAGAATTGTTCTAACCAACAGGCCCATGTCATGTACAGATACTTAATAAATAATCCATAAATTAAAAGCATTAAGTATGCTTTGTTTTTTTGTTTTCACAAGCTTTGAAGACGTGAGGTAAAGTCCGCTTTTAAATAATACCTAGGCCACCTACAGCTTTGTTCAAATATTTTTAATCATTCCAAGTTTAAATGTTAGAATGTTCTAAACATAACGAATAGGGCATAGGGGGGTAAGTGGGAATAAAACACAGCCAGGTTTTTACAGCTCCGGAGGTGTAGTTTGCGACGCAGTTTGGAAATGTTCGTTTTGGGAAACGTCAAATCAACAAACTGTTTGTAACGACGGAACTTGCGACCTTAGTTGGCTAACGATGGTTTTGGGAAACGCACCTCAGGTTGTGAATTATATTTTTCCCACAATATAGGCTAGCCTTTGCCGTGCAACAGGTAACAGTTTTGCTTTTGACCTAGATATCAAGTCAAAGCACCACGCATCCCGCCAATATGGATATATTAGCTAAATATTATTGTTATTATTATAGATTAGTGGATATAATGCGCTTTTTTAAACCAGCAGATTTTTTTTCTTTCTCAGCATGCGTGTGAAAGAGAAATGAACAGAGAAAATGAACAGACGATAATATGCGGCTCACTTTGCGTGCGTATGCCCGTTTATTTAATTCATAACTGCCACTAGTTCTGAGTGCATGAGAGAGTTTTACATGTAATGGCAATTGGTCAAATATTTGTAAGCCTGTTATAAATAATAATCAGCCTACTGATAAGATATATTACAAGGTGAAGTGCTCCACCGGCACAATAATCTTAATATTATTTTGTAGTGTGTGCTGTGCCGCGGTTTTTAAATGTGCACATGTTTAAGATTTGAGGTAATAACATCGCCATTATGGTCAAAGAAATCGAAACATTGTTTTCACCCCAACGCAATTTAATAGGGCACTATAAGGCTAAAGAACTAATTCTTATATTTGCTTTTTGCAGCCTAGGGCTATACATCTCACCATGTATCTTTTCTAAAACAGACAGTATAGTGTAAAAGCATGTTTATTACTAAGAAAACTAAAACAAAATTATATTTTAATTGAACACATCACATCACATAAGGTACACATACAGAACCGTCTATCTAGTATTGTGAAAAGGCAAAGCTGAAAATCTGTGGTTAAAGCGCCACCCAGCGGTCAAAAACTGCTGGCGCATGAAATACCGCCGCCCCAGCGGTATGAACGGCGGCAAAGGGACCAAATTGAAGTAGTAACATCTGTAGTAGTTACTGAGCCTCTAGTGTGGACGTTCAAGTTTTAAAAAGAACTTACGATCTGCTGGTGCAACCCTACCCAGATGTATTCTGTATATATGAGGTATTAGGATAAACAGGCAGGCATTAACGGCGTTGACTCTGATCCCTCATGTTTGATGATTTTGAATCTCATCTGGATGAAGTTAGTGAGAAAGATCCCTTTAGACACAAAAGCTTCTAGCTGTGTCGTGGACAGGCCGATAATGGTCAACCTCACTCTTACTTTTCTTCCGTTTACTCCCTTCTTTATCAGGAGTCGCCACAATGGAATGCTTAAACCCTGTCGATTTGCACAAAATTTATATAAAATGATCAAAATTGTTGGAAGTGGCTTACAAATTTTCATTTAAAAAATAACGGTGGGGAAAGAGTTAAACTGCAAACTGTTTTGCACAAAACAAAACATTAAAAACCATTGTTTTACATGCTAGTTAAGTTAATCAAAACAATGTTAAACAAATTGGTGTAATTACCTAGAACAATTAAACCAATATCTTTTCAATGTACTCGCATGTGCTAGGAAAGACTGAAAATGTAAAGGCTGGAAAAAAAAGTGTAGGAGCTAACAAAATCTAAATAAAAACAACAATGTGTGGGTGAGTAGTCCTTACTTTTCTCTCCAGCTGCCTCTTGTTTTGCTGCTCCACCTCTAGTTTGTCATCAAACTCTTGCTGGAGTCTCTTCTTGGTGAACTCGATCTCTCTGATGGCTCTCTCATACTTGAGCCTCCATTCTCCTCCTTCAAACACAGTCAGTCAGTCATGATTAAGGCAGCGCAATTTATTGTGAAATGGCCTTCTGTGATTACTCAGCTGCAAAACGCAGCAATTTAATTAAATAAAAATGACAGCGCTTCAAAGCGAAGTACTCTGTTTTGTCTGCTGCGCATAATACAAGTACTCTCTCTCAACAGGTTCAGTGCACTTGAAGTTCGTGGAGCAATTTGAGATGTCAAATGTTTATCATAATGCGGTTAAAAATTGTTTCGTAATTGCAATAGGATTTTCTTTCTGAAAAGATCTGAGGTTTAAACATTTCACTCTAATCCTTTTCATTACAAAATCTCATTCTGTGAATCTATCACTGAAGAGCAGAAAAAAATGTAAATACACACGTTAATAAATCAAAGCAGGTCAATGAACTGCACTGAAACACAGACATTAGCAATAACAAAATGCAGAGCGGAGCCGATCCCACCACGTCACTGTTAGAGAACGTAATTGCCGGAAAGTAGAATAAATCAAATGTGCGTGGCTTAGCATTAAGCCTGAGAGATCAGCTGGGTGACACAGAGGTGAGAACAAGCCGTCACCAGTGTGACATACGCATTAAATTGAGCTTTGTTCATGATAGCGGAGAATCTAGGAACAGCACTACTGAGTATAATCGTGTTCAGGCTTTCACTGAGAACACCATAGACTGCGACAGGGACATATGAAAAGGAAGTAGGATTGTGGAAGAACTGGAAGCTACTTTCCAGGAATAGAGTCTAAGTGATGGCCAGGAGTTATTGTTCCCCTTTTTCAAAACATTTACAATGAAAAGAAGTGCTTAACCTTCAAATAATAATGGTTTTTTGATTGTCAGCCTCAGATCATCAAAGTAAACTTAAAAACCCAACAAACCAACATGTTTTTATTTGCTCTTTCTTTTACATGACATTTGCAGGGTTATGGCTTGTAAGAGGTTTTTTTTTTTTTTTTTTTTTGAAAGAAGTCTAAGCATACCAAAGCTGTAACAACATTATTTCACAGTACTGCTTATTTATTGCTCGACCAAAAAAATGCAATTTAAAACCGTTTTTTTTTTAAAATAAATATTAGAATCTAATTTATTCCTGTGACGTTAAAGCTGGATTTTTAGGAGGTGTTACTTAGCTTTACTTCTGTCTTCATTGCCACATGATATATTATATTTTATACAACAGTTCTGTCTGGTTCTTGAATCCCTGTGATATTCTGCAAATAACAGCACTCGTACAGCCTCTTTACCCTTCACCCTTGTGTATTACTCCGCTCAAATACAAGCGACAAGCAGAAGTCACTCTACAGTTTGACATATATTGCTGCTGTTGAACAACATAATGCACTTTTGAGGCTTTTTTTAGAGGATAATGTAGTTGTTTAGATTGCAACTATGCAGTTTATTTAGAAGGATTTTTAAATATGTATAATTTCGGAGCATCGGATTTAGTGCATCGGCCGCAATCAGCCTGTCTGAGCAGACCAAAGAAAGTGACGGTTGACGTTGCGACACAAGATGGCGACAGAGACTGCATAATAAGTCCTTAGGGAAGAAAAACAGCAATTTTTTCAGCATAAATTTCAAACTACAGCTGAACGAATCATTATAAATCAGGTAAGTTACATTCTGAGTCGATCTCTCTCTCTTTTGTATTTTGAAGTGCTGTATTTATACCACAGAAACTGGTAGTGTTTGCTTTGCTCTGGCTTTTTCGGGGTTAAATATTGTGAAATCCCGATTGCAACAGATTAAAAATATTGAGAAATCTCTATAGATTGATGGCATGTCATGCCGTTTAGTCTTATAATCTTAAAATGTGAGCAAAATCAGCTGTTTTGTCATCACTTTAGGCATTACGCTAGAGAATCATTCAAATACTAGCTCTAAAGTGACGTTTGTGAAGTAGCAACAATTTCTGCTGCTCTGACATCATCTACAGATGTGAATGAATGGCGAAAGAAAGTAGTTCCTCATACAAAAGGGTTTTTGAGAGTCTGTGTTTGATTTTCTTTTTTATACACAGATTATGTCATTGAACTGTTCTATAAACACAATATCACACTCGTAGCAGTGCGATATGGTTGTATATCAACACTGGTGGAACACTAAGGCACTCTGCCTGCGGCCTCGAGCCAAAGCACGCCTCCCACCTGTGCCGATATACAGCCATGTCGCACTGCTACTCGTGTAATATTGCTCATATATTATATTATTATATTATATTATATTATATTATATTATATTATATTATATTATATTATGTCACAGTTTACAGTAAGGTTTCGTCAGTTAATGTATTTACTAACATGAACTAATCATGAACAATAATTGTACAACATTTATAAATAATAATAGTTCAACGTCTACTAATGCATTATTAACATCCAAACTCATGCTTATTAACATTACTTAATGCACCATGAGTTAATGAATCAACAATGAACGATTGTTTTCATTAACTAATGTTAACTAATATGAACAAAACTGTAATAAATGTATTGTTCATTGTTTGTTGATGTTAGTAAATGCATTAACTAACTAATACAACCTTAAAGTAAAGTGTTATCGTATTATATACAGTACACACATACAGTATATCATTACAATACACATCACAATTGGTAACAGGGTTGCAAATTAAGATATCATTAGCTAGTTTTTGTCTCACTGTTGGTTCACAATTACTGATAACCTTATATTTCTTATTTTGAAACCATAAGAAAAATATTTATTTGATCATTCTTTCTAAATTTAGTAACTGGGTTGGTTTGCCAAGCTTAAATGCAGTTTACAACATCTGTACATTTACATTTGTAGAAGCTGAGAAATGTGATTAAATCATTTACATTACTTAACATCATGATGTGGAAAGGGTCTTGGCATTACAATTTTGTATCCAAGAGAAACAATATTACAGATTGACAGGGTTGAATGCAATATTTGTGAAACAGCATTGCTGTACTCACTAAATAAAATTAGTTTATGCAGCATTAGAGTGATAATTAATACATTTAATTGCTTGGTACAGTCAAGAATGTAAAAACTTGAAGCTTTAAAAAATCCTAAGCTAATTTTACGCTAGATCATATTAATACATTTAAGAACTCTCAAGGCAAAAAACAATGATAGAGAATTTTTCCTCTACATGGAAAGTTCCAGAAACAGTATAAAGGAGTGAAAAAGAGCGAGAGAAGTAAAGGGGGTGAGAGACAGAGAGAGTGAGCGCATGTTTGGTGTTTTCAGTGCCCCCTGGCATTTCCATATAAACAGCTTAATGAGGAGCAGCAGCTCTGATGCTACAGATTATTTTCTCATTTGTCTGGAGGTGCCAAGCTGAACCGCTCAGAACACCTGAAGCTCTACTCCTCACCAGAGAGTCATGGGCCGCCAAACTCAGGGAAATCCTCCCAGATAACTCTTCAATTCTGCCAAAACCATTCAGGAAGGCTCTGATAGTTTTCGCTCAAAGCTCAGCCATCAGAAGGGAATCCCTTTTCTAAGGTCCCATTTACAGCTGGCATCAAAATGCATTTCCATCAAACCAACCACAGATGAGGGAAACTAAACACAGTCTAAAAAGCTTTAAGCTTGTACATGTTAGACTAAATGTAAATATTTGTATAATGTGAACAATGTGATTGGTTAGGTAGAGTTACTTTTATTCCAGACACATCCTGCTGTAATTGGAAGGCAAAGTCATCCTAAAATGTAAAGTGTCATCATGTACTCACCCTCGTGTCTTTTTAAACCTGTTTTATTCATCTTCTAAATTCAGATAGGAAATTTTTTTAAGCCAATTCCCCTGAAGCTTAAAATCTTTAAAATATTAAAGACATAAAGACGATCAATTGAGCGGTCTAATCTAAATTCAAGATGTTCTGAAGAGACGTGCTGGCTGTATATAATAATAGATTTACAACGCACATGCTGTTCAAAACAGACATCTCGGGACAAAAAAAAACAAGAGGGTGAGTAAATGGTGACTGAATTGTCATTTTTAATTGACTTTGAAGTATGAAATGAAATGCTTTGAAGTTTGGGAATTGTCATTCTGATGTGTTTTGCTATTAGAACTGTGATGCATGTGATTATCTGAAGAAAATGCATACTGGAGTGGTACTTTGCGAAGTGAAAGTGTAAAATTGATATCACCATATTGCATTTAGTTTTAGTAGTATGATTATGCAAAGCATTCTAGATAGTTTATTCTTATGATGTAATTTCAGGAGGAGAAGCGAGACACAGCGAGCATGTTTAATAATGCACAAGTGAATCATGCCCATGCAAAATATCCTCATAATGCCAAATATTTGACTTAGTGAAATGGTTCATTTATATGCGGTTAGTGACAGAGCGCATGTAGTTGAATGTTCAAACAGCAAAAAAAAAAAAAATCACTTTTAAAATGTGTAACACCGTAGACTCATACATTCAATAGTACGCTGAGCTACCCCATAAATCCGATGTCGATTTAGGCCTGTCACGATAAGTACATTTTTTGTGTGGTACTGGATTTTGTCACAAAATTTATTGCAATAAGTAATACTATTGTCAGTTTAAGACGTATAACGTGCATAAAAGTTACCAAAACCTTTCATTCTTAGTTATTTATATTATGTTTAAAAAATAAATGTCTGAACATAAACACTGACACCAGAGATGCTGAATGTCCTTTAATGTTATTTGTGAAAGTGTGCCATTTTACACTGTCACTTTGTGGCTTTGAAGATCTCCACTTCTTCTAAAGCCTCAGCAGTTTTCAGGAAAATGTGAGAATTTGTCAGTAAACATTGTTTCTAAAAGAGTTCCCGAGCTCTCAGACACCTCCAATGGAGATTAGATGGTAGAGGCTGCACAATAAGATCAAATGTTGCTGACATTTATTTTTATGTAAACATGATAGGTGATATATATTGCGTCACCAAAAAAATATTGAGGTCATGTCCATGTATTGTGCGATATGTTGATTTATCGATTACTGTGTTGAAGCCTCCTGTGACTCTTTGTTCTTTTTCAAATATTTCTCAAATGCTGTTTAAAACAGCAAGGACATTTTTACAGTATTTCCTACAATTTTTTTCTTCTGGAGGAAGTCTTTTTACTTAGTTTGGTTAAAATAAAAACAATTTCATGGTCAATATTATTAGCCCCTTTAAGATTTTATTATACTAATAGATTGGCTACAAAACAAACCGCTGTTATCTAATAACTTGCCTAATTACCAAAACTTGCCTAGTAACCTAATAACCTAATAAACTAGTTAGGCCCATGAATTTCACTTTAAGCTGAATACTAGTATTGTGCAAAAAAAACTAGAAAAAAATTAAGTTCTGCCATAATTGTGATAACAAAGGATGTTAATTATTAGAAATGTTTTATTAAAACTATTATGTTTAAGAATGTGTTGAAAATCTTCTTTACATTAAATATCACTTGGGAAATATAAAAAAAAATTGAATTTCACAGAAGGACTAAAAATTATGACTTCAACTGTATGTAGGTCAGACCCGCAGCCAGCCTGGTGAAAGGGGTGGTTCTTTTTTCTCAAAAGTGAACCTTTTTGCAATTATACGCCTCATTTCTATTTAATTATAAGATTTAAATACATTTTAAGCACTGTTTTTAGCTGGATTAGCTTGTCGGATGGTCATCATAACCACTTTTTGATGAACCAAAAATATTTACTAAAGATTTAGAAGAATGAATGAAAAATAAGTATTTTTTCATATTTCTTTAATTTTCTTTTTGGCTTAGTTCCTTGATTTATCTGGGGTCGCCACAGCAGAATGAACCGCATATTTAGCATATGTTTTACACAGCGGATGCCCTTCCAGCTGCAACCCATCACTGGGAAACATCCATACACTCTCATTTACACACATACACTACGGACAATTTAGCTTACCCAATTTACAAATAGGGCATGTCTTTGGACTGTGGGGGAAACCAAAGCACCCGAAGGAAAATACAAAATTTTTAAAATGAAAATTTATTACATCATATATCATTAGAAAAAATATATTTATATGAATTTGTTTTAAATTAAAAACAAGCCCATTGTCATTTTTAAGGAAAAGTATAAATAACAAACTGGCCAGCAAATTCAACTGTCCTCGAATTAGACCATTTGAATAATAATAATAATAATAATAACAGGGTATATGCAGGAATCCTAAAGGTAATTTCAATACCTTTTCAAGACTTTTTAAAGAATATTTTAAGACCTCATTGCCACTTCAAGTTCTAATCAGTATCAAACCTGTAACTTAATAAACAGTTGTAGTTAAATAAACCAATGGAGCACAACCATGCAACAGAACTCAGACAAGCTCGGAAGAAACAAAGCTTAAAAGAATAAATTACGCGGTTGTTTTCAGCAACAAGCTTTAGTCACTGTTTAAACTCGTCTTTCTCCAACCAGGAGTACGCAAACTTACATTTTCCCATTTTTCGCTCTATGGTTTCTCTACATGTGTGGAGTGTCATATCACCTTACCGCGTTTGTCGCAAATTATGTGACATCACCCGAAGGAGAAGTGCCCCGGCCTGAACCAATCGCGTGGATCGAGCACGCCGTTGTTAATATTAGAGGGAAAATAAATATATTTATGCTTTTTTTGAGTCAAACACTTTGGACAATGCTTGAACAAAATTTAAGACGTTTTAATACCTTTTAAGGGCCTTAATTTTCTCATAATTGATTTATCAACTTTTAATACTTTTTAAGACCCCGCAGACACCCTGAATAATAATGTAGAACTTTACAAATTTTCTAGCCTCTCTTTCATGGATAACAACATGGATAATTCATGGATAACAACAATAGCCAAAATACTATTCAAATAATTTTCATATGGGCCGCTATTGGTGCTTCACAGCTTTGTATTGCTCATGTTTTTTGTTTCAAGAATAAGGTCCAAGATTTAGAATAAAAGTTGCCTGTACAACGTTTTCTTTTAAAAACAACACAGTAGCAAAAGATGACTTCACTTACGTCACATTGTATGTTTTCTTGCAGAGCTGGATGTTGGACCCATGAAAAATATTGTTTGCATGGACTAAAACTGATTAGCTGAAGTCACCACAGCCAACAGAGGATTCCGCTCGGTTATTTTCACTTATTATGATGGCATAGCAGTCAAAATAGGACAAATGAGCTCACGTATGGGACAAATTCAGGACCCTTGTCAGTGAGGGGTGGGTCTTTCAAACCACCCGAACCCCCCCTGGCTACGGGCCTGTAGATGGTGATGTAATGAGAGGAAAAAGTCTCAACAAAACCCAAACACACGTGGTTGTGTGAGGCACATTTGAACGAATGTTAATACCGGCTAGAAACGCTTGTGAGTGGACCACTAGAAATGCATGTTGATACCAGGTGGAAACAATGGCATTTCTGACTTTGCTCAGTCCAGGAAGTGCCATCACAAACTCACCAGTGTCATCGTCATCCATTTCCCCGTTGAGCTCCGATGCGCGTATTAGCCGTGCCTCCATTACTTCCATCTCCATAGACTCTGTCTGCTTCTTCATAGCGTCAAACTTGGCCTGATACAGACACACACACACACACACACACACACACACACACACACACACACACACACACACACACAGAGGGACGCAAAGCACATCAGCTCACTGTTCTACAGGGAAATACCCAGACCATCTGCTCACACAGGCAACTCTGAGCCTAGAAGACACATAAAACACACCACACACAGACAAATACCTGCAGACACTCGCTCGCACACACTACATCTTTCGCATAGATATTTAATGCGAGATGACAAAATTTGTATACGGCTCATGCTCTGCTGCTTGGACTGCATTGCCAGAAAATATCTATTTCAGGCATGAGGAGATTCCTTACAGAAAGTCAAAACTGACTCTGTTTTGAAGTGCGTGTTGTACCTGTAGATCCTTCATGTCTTTCTCCAGCCTCAGTCTCTCCGAGGTCTCGGACTCCAGCAGCTGCGAGGCGGATTCGCCGGTGTTTCGCTCATCGGCGAGCTCTGATGACAGTTCTGTGATCTGAAGTATAAAAATAATGAAGCAAGCATGAGGCGTGTGTGGACTAGATGCAAACTTCAGAGTAGTGTATGAGCTCATCTCGCATACACATGCAACACTTCACATCTATATCATCGCTCACATATTTCACACAGAGATGACCGTATTTTGGTAATGCAGTCCAATGGCGATGGTGAGAGATGTGGGTTTCTACGACTGTGTTTGGGTGTAAAGGTGTGATTTTGTATATACTGTGAATAAGGGCCGAACAATATAATATTTTACCATTGATATCGCAATGTATCTGCAATAGTCACATCGCAGGATTAGACGATTTATTAAAGGATAAAGATATTATTTTTATATTATTGTATACAATTATGTATACAATGATGACCATGTTATTTTTTGTTCAATTCAATTGTTTTGTTCAATTGTTCAGTTTATTATTGATTGTTCAATTTATGTATTTGAATACTGTTAGACTCCATAGAAAAACCATAAAGCACTCTTTATACTATATTTATATATTCTAGTAATTTATTACATTTTATGCAAATGCACTGCATAGAAAAAGTCTTGGTCATCCCAGTCAATCTAAATTAAATAAAATATTTCTGAATAGAGCTATTTAAATCATCTGGTGAAACTATATTCATATCACAATATATATTGCAGCAAAACAAAATTTTGCAATGTCAGATTTTTCCAATATCCAATATTTTTCTTTCTTTCAAGAATTTTTATTTGTTGGGAAAGTTAGTTTGCCTTTAAATTAGTTATTGGACTGTTTTGTTTGTTATTTTGGACTCCCATATCCTGAGGTATTATTTTTGTTTTTGAATTGTTCTTTAAAATTCAATTTACTTATTTATTTTTCTCCTGAAAAAATAAACAAAAATGATTGCCTGACGGTGATCAAAAATTTGATCAAGAATGTGTTGTTGTCTGATAATTCTGGGTCTGGAGGAAATTCACTTAAAATACGCTTCCCTCTTTCTTCATTTGTTTGTTCCTATTTATTTTTACCCCTAGATTTTTTTGGGAATGTAACAGTACTGTGAATGTATGTTTAGTACTAACTTAATGTAGGAATTTTATCAAGGATGCCTATGCTATCATGTGCTTCATTTTATGAAGGATGCTAAGGATGCTATCGTATTGAGCAACAACAGCAGAAATGTATACTGTACCTACAGATTTCTAGATTACAACCTGAAGTGTCAATTTATTCGAATAGACCAGTCTCAGTTTATTACATTAGATGATTTGTGTAATCATTTGTATGAAGAAAGAAAATAGCTCTTAGTTGATTTAGTTTATTTATAAAAATTTATTGGCAGTGTTATTTATTTAATATGTAGTTGCTGTTAATTTGTTATTCATTATCATTCACTTGAAAACTCGATATTGTTGTAAACTTTTAATTAATTTGTTACTTTAATTGTTTAGATTAATTCTTTATTTGCTGTAATGCTTTTTATCCCAAGAGAAATATAATTTGGTTTATTGGAATAATTAATTATCATATTGCTTTATAATTGCTGCATATGTTGTATGTTTTTCAATTAAGTATATTTAAACATTTCATTTTATGCTGCACAAATAACTGAATTAGATTTTATTTAAAATGCTAATTATGTTAGCCACAAAACAATATGCGTTTTTTTATATTTCTTTCTCATATTAAAATAATATAAAATTAATAATTAACTAAAGTTTTCAGAACAATTGATGTCATTACATTAAAACCCAATAGTTAATGCTGTTTATATAACACTTTAAACAAATACAGTTGAAGTCATTATCAGCCCTCCTGAATTATTTTTCCCCTGTTAAATTTTTCCCCAATTGTTGTTTAACGGAGATTTTCTCAACACATTTTTAAACATAATAGTTTTAATAACACGTTCCTAATAACTGATTTGTTTTATCTTAGCCATGATGACAGTAAATAATATTTGACTAGATATTTTTCAAGACACTTCTATACAGCTTAAAGTGGCATTTAAAGGCTTAACTAGGTTAATTAGAGTAACTAGGCAGGTTAGGGTAATTAGGCAAGTTATTGTATAATGATGGTTTGTTCTGAAGACAATCGAAAAAATATAGCTTAAAGGGGCTAATATATTTGACCTTAAAATTGTTTTTTTTTTTTTAATTAAAACTGCTTTTATTCTAGCCGAAATAAAACAAATAAGACTTTCTCCAGAAGAAAAAATATTATCAGACAAACTGTGAAAATGTCCTTGCTCTGTTGAACATAATTTGGGAAATATAAAAATAAATAAATAAATTAAAATCATTGTTTGTAAAGTAATATTTTCTGTCTTTTAGTAGATATATCATATGAGAGACTTGCTTTGTTTACCAAATAAGTGGATCTAACTGGATTTGCATTGTAAACATTAAATAAAAGTTAAAAACTTATTATTTTTCAGTTCATAAATTAAGTTTTTAGTTACTATACTCCCAAAATCCTTCTGCATAAATCAGTAGATTATTTAAGATCACAAAAATAGCAAAAAAATGTCAGCAGATTCTGTCTGGCCCTAATTATAATTCAATTCATGTTTATTTCTATAGTGCTTTTACAATGTAGATTGTGTCAAAGCAACTTAACATAGAAGATTATAGTGAATTGAAACCGTGTCAGTCCAGTTTTCAGAGTTGAAGTTCAGTTTAGTTTAGTTCAGTTCAGTGTGGGTTTTCACTACTGAAAGTACAAACACTGAAGAGCAAATCCATCGATGTGCAACTCCACAAGTCACAAACCAAGCATTTATTATTATAACCCATTAGTTATTGCTGTTTATATACAATTTTTAAGTTAATTTAAAACATTTTTTATAAAATAATTTAAGGCTTATTATTGTGCAAGAGGTATTTAAGGTTGCTGCAAACAAATAGCTCTTTTGCACAATATTAACCTCTTGCCCAGTATCCTGCACAATATTGTTCAGTCTCTTGTAAAAGTACTTGTATACTCTGTCTTATGTGTATGATTAAGTATCTTATATGTTAGTTATGCATAGATATTTTTAATAATAGCTCTTTTGTCCAGTGTTGTGTTTGTGATTAATTTATGTAGCACCGTTGTCCTGCGAGACACGACATTTCGTTCCTCTGTATGTCCACACATGTAGCGGAATGACAATAAAGCTCGACTTGACAACTTGAAAATTGTATTAAAAAAATAATTATACAGTTGCATTGACATTGGTATCGATTGCCATGAATGAGCATGCAACTGTGTAACTGTGTGATATAGTAAATCACAGCATAAACGCTGTCACTTCAGCACTAACCTTGCTTTCCAGCCGGTCACTATTGAGTCTCAACTCGTTCCTCTCCTTCTCCACCTTCTCCAGCTTCAACTTGAGCAGCTGAATTTCCTCCTAAAGACACACCGCCAATATTCAGAACACCACAATACGACAGACAGAAACATAGGGTGTCACAAAATTCAGCTGATATACAGAGAAATGACCACAGACAATCACTCATTGGGACACGATGACAGCCCCTATATTTAGCGAAAAATAGAGACAGACAGGTGAGATAATTAGAAACGCTATCAGAATGACAGACAGCAACTATTACCCCAAACCTCCTCCTCCCACTTTCCAAAAGTTTTCTTTGGGTAACTTGAGAGAATTGCCGGCTACAGCCAATCGTTTTGCAGCTCTGAAGGCTGTTTGTGCAAAGGAGATAGTGACTCTGTGTTTGTATTTTTAAAAGCTGGCTGTTTGGAGGCAGTGTCAGCACCCGTCTGTCTCTCGCAGGGAGTACGTCTGACTGCATGGCTACGCAGCACTCAGCGGGACGTGGCCCAGCGGACGAAATGCACACACACTCGCTCTGTGACATGCTAATGCACTCCCCCGCGGCAAGCACAGTTGCTTTTGATCCAGCAGCTACATAGGTAATGTATGCATGCACACAGCGCTGCCACAAACACGCACACACATAAATCTACAAACACTGGGATTGAGGCGAAGCTGCAGAGACAGTAATCAAAGAGACGGGCGCTTTGGGTGCTGCAGTTGAATTTGAGAGGGACTCCCGCAGGGTGGAGAAACTAGGAGGGGCATTAAAAGCCACACAGATGGGCTTTCAATTGTCAAAAGGCAAAACCCTGAACATGACATTGCGATTTAGAGCATTTAAAGTGGCTAGCGGAGAAAGGCTTACGTCTTTGCCGCGGATCTGCTCCTCGGTGAGCTGAACTTCGATGAGGGGACGGACGGTGGTGAAGAGCTTCCACCAGGGCCAGCCTTTCACGCCGCGGTTCTTCTTGATGTTTTTCTGGATGCAGCGGATCGCCAAGTCCTGGATCTGAAAAACACAAGCATATATGATTATATGTGTGCTTTCTACTGGTGAGAAACTGAACAGGTCGTTTGGTTTGGAGCTTGTGGAGTACAGTAGTTGAAACCAATCAGAGGCCAGATGGACAATAGCAGGCCTGTGTTTGGAGGCGCAGGGCCCCACGGTCAAAGAGATTCCCTTGAGGGAACCGGCTCTGAATGAACCTTTTCAGATCTGAGACTGTCGTCTACAGTGCGGTCAATAAGCCCGAGGGTGGGACGCTTAAATCCAAGGTTTCCTGAAGGATTACATGCTATGAACATCTAGAGAGGTACAATCAAACTGAAGAGCCAGCAAAGAAGTTAGCATGAAATACGAGATAAATATTTGCCAGTTTAAAGGAAAAGTATAGTGTTTTTAAGCTTACTTATTGAATATTGACATTGTATTTGTATATAATGTAATTGTATATTAAAAAATAACATTTACAAAGAAAATAAAGTGTAATATTTAGAATTTTTAATTAATAAATAAGATGAATATAAATTACAAATCTAGCATTTATAAAATAAAAAGTAATATTTAAAATTAAAGGTATATATTTGTTAATTTTATTTATTAAACAGAAAAAACTGCCAAAAAGAAATCTGTCATTAGTGGTTGTGCCGGGAAACGCACCTCTGCCGTATAATGCACCCCATCATAGACTTTCATTAGCATTCTCATTCTTTTTTAAAAAAAAAAAAAAAATCAAAGGCCATAATTGATTAAAACTAAAATGATGATTATTTTGATGAATAAAACAAGGACAAGAAGTGAAATGCATTTTGAAATGCACTAGGTTTACAAATAAAAGTAAAACAATAATATTGACTGTAGTGTAGCCTAAAAGTTGGCTTTTGGTGTGTTTTAAACAGACATTTAGGCTACATGGAAGACAAAATTGTTGTTGGTGTGTTAAATTAAACCGCACATTAAACAATTCACTTAATCTCATTGGCATTGTATTTAAAGTCAATCTATTTATATATTTATTTATCTTCTGTAAGGGAAGGGTTCCATTCATGAAACTCACCTCAGTCACTCTCATTAGTGTTATAACTCTATTATTATTATTTTAAATTAATTTCAGTTAATAGATGCAATTTTCAGAGGGGGTGCATTTTACGACAGGGGTTTGTTTCTCGGCACAACAGAGTTTCTGTTGAAAAGAAGATATTTAGAATAAATCTGCAAACCGGTAACCACTGATTTCCATAATAATTGGTTTTCCTTCTATAGAAGTCAATAGTTACAGGTTTAGCTTTCTTCAAAACATCTTCTTTTGTGTGAACCAGAATAAAGAAAGGTTTACAACCATGTGAGGATAAGTAATTTT
Source organism: Danio kyathit (assembly GCA_903798195.1). NCBI lineage: Eukaryota > Metazoa > Chordata > Actinopteri > Cypriniformes > Danionidae > Danio > Danio kyathit. The sequence goes on along the minus strand of LR812533.1, from coordinate 28,876,057 downwards.
ATTATTCGGTCGAACTATCCTTTTAACAGATTAATTAATTACTGAAAAATAATCATAATAAACACAAATGGGCTATATGCACAGCTAGTGTTTTTCAGGCAACAGTAAACTTAAAGTGAAAGGTTAATTTGACTATTTTCAATTGTATAAGGCTCCTTTTACAGCATAGACATCGCAATGTAAATAAAATACAATCAGTTAAATAAACTTAAGCATTCATTTAGTAGTTCAAGCATAAAACGAGATGATAGACCGTGTAAACTCTAGCGGCGTCAGTGGCAGCAGGCTAGCGCAGAAACTCCATTGAAAATACTGGGATAAAAAATTAATGTTCATATTTTAAAGAGATGGCCTGAAAATTTGGAAGACCTCATTTATATTGTATATCTATCAGGCAGTGAACATCACTAATTAAAAAAAAACTAAAAATCAGATCTTAAACGTGGAGATTTTGTAATGGAAAGACAGTTCACTGGAAGCGGTTCAGCTGACTGTCTGAAAATTAAAAGTCTGTGTGCTTATATCCCATTAGCAACTCCTAAATCTTGAATATTTCAATAAACAAACTAACTCATAAAATATATTTGTTCAATAATCTATATATAGTGACATTTCACATAAAAAAAAAAAAAAATATATATATATATATATAATACAGTATATATATGAAAAATGATGGCAACCATGTATAACAATGAAATGTAAGACCTCATTCTGACATGGCATAAGTGTTCAGTCAACACACTTATTTACTCTCAGAGCTTGAAAAAAAAAAAAAAAAAAACAGCACTGTACTCCATCAAGCAGACGTTAACACGCCTTACATACTCACCCTCAGCAAAACACCCATTTAATGGTGTTGATCACAGAAAGAATAAAATGGAAAACAAACACGTTCTCTTCAAGGAGGCCGTCACAAAGGCAATACAGAGGAGTGATTCTGGAGTCCTACCAACTGTGTAGAAAATGCAGCTAGAAGCAAAAGCCCCGAGCTCCTTTGAGTAATTCAATTAAACTTCAATACTACTTGGCAGCTGATTTAAACCCTGCGTAAGATTTACATGCTGCAGGAACAGGGACGATTCAAATAATAGGGGATTATCTGGAAACCCAATTAGACAGGCCCGATTCAGCACATTAACAGGCCCGAGTCTGCGTGCATCCAGTTCAGGCTATGTCTAATTTGTCACGCCGAGAAACCTTCGGCACAGAACAGAGGCGGCGCGTGGCCGACATATGCACTGCAGCTCATTTGCCACGCTTTGACCACAACAAATGCCACAAACAGCCATCTAAACAGCTTGTAAGAGACGACGAAATCGGGAAGAGCTTCCTAATTAAAATGGCCGTCTGGAGGAAATGATGCCTGTGAGCCCTGAGGCCTGGCAGGGGGAACTAAATGTTACGTGCAAATGGAGACGAATCCAAATGTCAGTCACAAGCCTCTCCAACAGGTGTGTGAATTTGAATACGGATCAGCATGTGGTTTTCATCCGCACGCAAGAACGGGGGGACATTGGAGCGCAGTCACATGTGTCGGCGAGGGCACCTGTTTACACTCGTGTCTTTAGGCGATGAGTTAATTAGACACACGATTGGCATTCGTGAAATTCCCAGCTCCCTCTAGTGTTGTTTTCGCTGAACGTCAAAGGAAAATTTGGAAGGAACGGGCCGTTGTGCTTCAAAGGAAGCCCACGTGGAGTCGTTCTCTGTTCAGACGCCCCCCCCCCCCACAGAGACAAACAGAAGAAAAGAGAAAAAAAAGACGGAGAAATCCAAAGGGACCAAGGGCTTAGAACACACTGCTAAAACGGGAACAGACTTCAAGGTGCTGAGATCCCTCCATTATCGATCTGAGAGAGAAACAAGCAAATTGATTTTGCATTGTGGCAGCTGTGGTTTGAGAGAGGAAGCTTGGTCTCTCACACGTTTGTCTCTCAGGAATCTGCCGTAACGATTCTACTCAACGCTTCTTGTCTTGACATTGTTAAATGGATCCGACAAAACAGAAACGGCATCATCACGCACTTAGGTCTTTCCACTTCCATTTTCCTTTCAGCTTTTAGATTCAGAAGAGGATATGATACTGAGATTCTGTCTAAGACTGTTTTCTTCACTAGGTCAGGGTTCCTTGTAGCCTTATATAGGCAGACACCTAATTATCAGACTACTGGTTCAATATGAAAATTATATTCAGTTGAAGTCAGAATTATTAGCCACCCTGAAATATTAGCCCCCCCCCGTATATTTCTTCCCCAATTTCTGTTTAACAGAGATAATATTTTTTCAACACATTTATTAACATAATAGTTTTAATAACTAATTTCTAATAACTGATTTATTTTACCTTTGTCATGATGACAGTAAATAATATTTTACTGGATATTTTTTCAAGACACTTTTATACAGCTTAAAGTGACATTTAAAGGCTTTTCTAGGTTAATTAGGTTAACTAGGCAGGTTATGGTAATTAGGCAAGTTAATGTATAACGATGGTTTGTTCTGTAGACTATCGAAAACAAAAATAGCTTAAATTGGCTAATAATTTTGTCCTTAAAATTGTTTTTATTCTAGCCGAAACAAAACAAATAAGACTTTTTCCAGAAGATAAAAATGTTGTCAGACATACTGTAAACATTTCCTTGCTCTGTTAAGCATCATTTGGGAAATATGTAAAAAAGAAAAAATCATAATTCTGACTTCAACTGTATTAGCCAGAAACAAGACATCAGATAGGAAGAAACATCTAGTGACATGTACTGTAAAACACCTGATTATAGTTCAATTTGTTAAATTCAGAAATTATTCAAATATACTATTCCAATTATGAACAGCTGAGTTGCTCAATATTCAAGATTCTTGCATAAATAGAATTAAAAAAGGACTTATTTGAGATATACATACTTTTTTATATTTTAAATGTATTTACTTTGTGCTTGGTCATATAATGTCTTTGGTTCTGAAGAATGTAAGCATTCATGCATCAATTTGGTGTTAAATACAGTCTGAATGGAACATAAAACCATTGCACCACAGAATGGGTCAGATGATACGAAAACTACACTTCTCTTCTGGACAATGCCAAGCTTAATAGTCCCATTTAGACATGAGGGATGTCATTAAGGTAAAGACTACTTCTGTGATGTACAGGAGCTGAAAAGTAGGCATGCATGAGTCTGTTATTGACGTCCAAACAAACTGTATGTGCACTCTCAACACGCTTATCGCCATGTCTTTATTCACATACACAACTCATTCATTCATTCATTCATTCATTTTCTTTTCGGTTTAGTGCCTTTATTAATTAGGGATCGCCACAGCAGAATGAACTGCCAACTTATATGTTTTACGCAGCGGATGTCCAACACTGGGAAACACCTATACACACTCATTCACAAACATACACTATGGACAATTTAGCTTATTCAATTGACCTATACTGCATGTCTTTGGAGTGTGGGGGAAAACGAAGCACCCAGAGGAAACCCATGCAAACACAGGGAGAGCATGCAAACTCCACACAGACATGCCAAGTGAACCAGCCGGGACTCAAACCAGCGACCTTTTTGCTGTGAGGCAATCATGCTACCTACTGCGCCATTGTGACACCCAAGTTTACATCCTTATTTTTGCAATTAAATCCTAATCATGACAAACTACATGTCATTGGAAAGGACTAAGACTTCTTGAAGCATTACTTTGCTACAGCAATCCACCAGTAAACATTTTTGGGATGTTCTTACTAGTTTTTTAGATGCTAAATTTAAATCAACTTCACACACTGCTTTAGAAGGTGATGACTACTTTAGAGATATTGTCCAAAGCATGGGAACCATGGGGAGAACATGCAAACTCCACACAGAAATGCCAACTGACCCAGTCGAGGCTCGAACCAGCGACCTTCTTGCTGTAAGGCGATCGTGCTACTCACTGCGCCACCATGACGCCCCATACACAATTCATTCAGTATATTCATTTTGTTTCCACACACTTTCAGGACAATGTTTTATTAGTTATTATGAGTCTACTGCTGCATTTAGCAATTCTAAACAGATCTGTGTGCTGTAGTTTGTATATAGTCATGTAAATAGATTAGAGATTTTCACTTAAAAGAATGCTCCAGCATTATTTACTATACAGTCATTGACAAGACTGGGTAAGTGCATGGGTGTCTGAGGTTACGACCCACTTTCTACAGGAGCAGTGCAACACAAATCCTTAGACTGATCTCTCAGTCTAGCGTAAAGCACAGGTTTCTGATATGCTTGACAAAAGATTTCTTTCTAAGGAAATAAATTCCTCTGGGGACAGGTCACTGTGATTCTGAGGCATCCAGACAAGGCTCTTTGCGAAGACAATAATTGTGCAAAAAGCAGAAAATTACAGTTATGCCAAGCCTCAATCCTTCCTCCAAATGTTAGTCAAAGAAACCAAACAAAACTAGAAGAACCCGAGACACCTTTGAAGGCAACAGCTATAAAGCGGCTTGCCTACAAGAATAAATCAGTGTTACAAAACAAAGTTTACAAAGAGTCCTGCTAAGACAACTGAAACAAAAGAACTCCAAACAAGATCTGAAGAACCAAAACAACCCGTCTAGCATCTATGATACCAACAACCCCCTACAAAAAAAACTAATTCAAGCTCCTTTTACTTACAGCAAAACATCCAGCAAACAGTGTTGACTCCTGTCAGGAGCTCTGAGGCAAACTGAAAACAAAGTCTTGCCAAGGAAAGCCTTCTCTGTTTGTGTGCAATGGTGAAAGAGGAAGTGGATGTTGATGAAGTTGTATTGCCAAAGCAGCTGACCACCAATGGCCAACAGCGGTGCGAGAAAGTAGCATCGAGCCCACCTCCTCCCTTCACATGAACTTTATTGAGACAGGGGCCCAGTCTTCTCAGGAGAGAGAGAGAGAGAGAGAGAGAGAGAGAGAGACAGAGGCAAAGGCAACTGTAGGACCGGCCCTCACATCCTGAGCCAATCCAACTGAGGGTAGCATGAGAGAGTGAGAGACCAGTACAAAGCATGAGAGATTGAAAGGGAGACCGAAACAAACTAATATACAACAGGGCGGAATACAAGGCTTAAACCCAAAAAAAAGAAAGCGAGTGAGTGGCAGAGCTGAAATTAATGGGCAGAGAGGGGGAAGGCAAGAGTGCAGGGCACGCAGTGGTGGGAGAATCGATAGGCCTGCGATGGAGGGCAGCGGGGCAGGTGGCTTCATCCCTGGAGATGCGCTGATTGAATGTTATCTGTCAGCAGAGGCCACGGCCAGAGGGATTTTCTCAAGACAGCAATGACATTCTGATGGACTCTGAGACAAACCTCATGACAAATGAACTCGAGCATGGAGAGCTCTGATTGAGAGAGGGACAGAAGTTTCGAAAACACAAAACACTTCTAGAAAACAAATGTACAGTATGACGTACATCTATAGTACTTTACAATAATCTCAGAAGATCTCTCCTCACCCACCACCAGTATGCAGCATTCACTTGAATAATATAATGCCAGCCATATGGGCCTATGTTTAGGTTTTAGTTCCAGACCACATTGGTTGAATCACATTCATTGTGGATCAGTAGAAATTGCATGTAGAAATCAACAGAAGTCACCCTCTAAGCCTCTGGGATCTTTGCACTTTGTCTTCTTCTTCCTTCTATCTGCGACACCACTGCTAAGACCAATGGTGCCAATGAGCTCACTCTTATGGTATTATATGTGCAGAGAATGATAGAGTCATTTTAAAGGATCAGAATTATTAAGAGGTCATGTTTGGTAAGGGAAATTGGCCAGGAGACTAGTTACACCCCTACTACAGCGGATAGTGAAGACGGCTGAAAAGATCATCAGAGTCGCTCTTCCCTCTGTGATGGACATTTACACCACACGCTGCATCTGAAAAACCACTATCATTGCGGCTGACCACACACACCCCTGACACAAACTCTTCACTCTGCTGCCGTCTGGAAAGAAATACAGAAGCATTCGGGCTCTCACATGCAGACTGTGCAACAGTTTCTTTTCACAAGACATCAGACTTCTAAACATGAAGAAACTTGACTGATACACACACATACAAAAAATTAACTGACAATGACAGAAATATTTGCACAATTGCTATTTTTACACTGCTCTGTACAACATTTATATCTCAATGACAAATGTGTACATGTACAGTAGTTATATCTGCTCCAATATTTGCACAACATTCGTAGTGTACTGGTCAGCGTTACTGTTTTTTCTCCTGTCTTGTCTGCACTAAATGTTGCACAAACCACATTTTGCGCTCTTATTCTTATTTTTATTATTATATTATATAAATATATATTTCTATTTTTAGTTTAGTTTATCTTATCTAATTTTATTTCATTCTCTGAATTTTTATGGTAGTGCAGAGTCCTGTGTTATGTTGTCAATTTATGCTGTTTGATGTAGCACCTTGGTCCTGGAGGAACATTGTTTCGTTTCACTGTGTACTGCACTGTATATTGTTGAAATGACAATAAAGCCAACTTGACTTGACTTGACGTGAGAAGTGCCATTGGGTTAAGTTGGGATCTCAAATTAATATTCCCCGAAGGGCAGTTCTTATTACAGTCCCCGTTTTTTGATTGGCGCATTAAGGCAGGTGTCCACCAAAGCATTGTTGTGTAACTGAAAATACCAGCACTCATCTAAAAATTTGCTTTTTAAAAATGCTGAGCACTCAGTGATGAATGTAAAACTCTTCCATTGACAATAACAGACAAAAATAAGCAAAAACAAAATGCTCAGCTTTGGAAAAAAAAGCTTGGGAGGACACTTGGCCTTAGGACCCACAAAGACTGCTTGGTGAGCACCCCCACTTGCCTTTCAAATATCTCTTCCAGCAAAAACCTACTGATCTCAGAATGTCTTCAATCCAAGTACTTCACAGGTCCAACCCTGCTTAGCTTCTGTGGCAACCAGTGAAAGATTTTAAGCAACCAGTTGACTTAAAATGGTTTAAATGTTTCATGGGAATGCATTTTGTAAATTATTTATAGTACAAATACTTTTTTTATGAGGTAAAGCAGACTTGCCTTTCGTTTTTTGAAGGCCTGTCGGGCCAGGTAACCTCTGCATGCAGCCTGAAACAAGGTGATGTTGCGTCTGGTCTGGATATCTCTGTGCTCCTCCAGCTTAGCCAAAACACCAGCTCTGAAGAACACCTGCAAAAAGACCACTGTTATTAGATTCAAATACAACAAACTAAATTAAATTAAATTGAACATTTGATGTTTAATAAAAATCTAATATATATATTGATCATAGACCAAAAGTACCATTTTAGTGTCTGCACCAAATTAAGATTGATAATATCACAATAAATAATAAAAAAATGTAACTAAAAACATACAAAATATTGTTATATTTTAAATGAATAAAAAGAATCTTGCTGATAAGGAAAAAAAAAAAGATTTAAAATGACACTAAAATAACATCTAATTCATATTTTGGATCCTAATTAGAGTGTTTTATTGTGTCAAAGTGATTCTTGTTTTATATATGACTGACAAGATTTTCTGGTATATTAACGACAGCCACACTGAACGTCACTTTAATTCCGGTTATAGCATCTAAAATACCAGATTATGCACTATATAAAAATAATTCTAACCATAAAACCTAATTCCACATATTCACACACACACACACTATATACAACATCCATGAATTTAATAGACTTTCCATTCCTTCAAATAACCTTTGCAGTTACCGTTTAAAAGCATGAGGACTTGCTCTAAACTGCTGCCCATGCTCTGTTTACTCGTAATTTTCCGCTCTGTGGTGGGGTGTCAAACCGAGTTGGATTAACACTTGGAAATCCGACTCTATTAGGTCATTTAATCAGACGAATTTGAGGGAAGTGGACCTTACGCTTTTGCTTTTCCAGTCATGCATTCATCACATTCTGCAGACATGGTCTAATTGCATTAGCATTCTATTAGTTTTAAAGATGGATTAATCTAGATGAACAGAATCCTAATTAACGCCGCACCGGATCCATGGTGTACCTGAGAGCCCGTGCTGGAAAGAAGTGCTGCTTTGGGAAATTGGTTTGGTTATATATATAGAGAGAGAGGAGCAAAAAAATAGAGAGGATGAGAGTCCACTGCTGCAATTACTGCTCATCTGAGGGAATAGCAACAAATGCCTCTTGATTGAGCCTTTATCTGGAGCTGTTCTGCGGTATAATCTTCCTTTTCATATCAAAGACAGCCAGGGCCTTTCAGCGATGTGCAGCCACAGTTATTGTTATTACAGGAGGCAATCTCTCCAAGCATCAGATCATAGGGGAGAATGAAGTGTTATGAAATGATTCCATATTCATGTAAAGTTTGACAGCTTTCAGACCCCCGTGTCATTTGGCTGCCGACCCAACGGTACCACAAATAAAAAGAAAGGACAATATGTTTACACCAAATGCTCCCCACAACCCTTTGCAACCCTACAAATTAGGACATGAGGGCTGAGCTAGAGTACACACACACACACACACTTATCTGCTTTCAGGCAGGTGTAATATCAGAGTGGGACCTCTCCACCTCAAGAGAGTAGCAAGGGAAAATTGAGTTTCATTTCTCAATGTCAGAGAAGATGTGCAGCAAAAATGTGCAGCCTGCTATCAGCCGAAGGAGAACTTCATTCATGGTCCTCTCGAGTCAAAATGTAAGATTAGGTGGAGATGCTACAAGAATCACAACTACATTAGTAGCGGAGCATGTGCGAAGCACTATTTTACGGAATTACATCATCCTCTGAGACTCTGCTGGAAGAACATGATGATAGAGTTTGGAAACGTCTCTATTGCTGCTTGTTAGCCGTGTTGGCCCCGTGACATATACTAAGCAGCTCTGTGATTCGACAGTCTTGGATCAGTCATGTCAGCATGGTGGAAAGGTCCTTTCATGGGGGTCAAATGGCAGCGCTTTCCATGGAGACCAAGGGAACGACATTCCTCATGAAGAGAAAGGGAAACAAATGGCAATGGAGAAGCGTAAAGAGAGGAGATTGTGTGCGAGTCTGTGGGGGAGACTGTGATTTAGACGGATGTATTGTACTGAGGTGGCAACTGTACAATGACTGTTTTCAATAAGCTGCTGAGGGAGTTCATGATTGGTTAGGATCTCGTTCACATCTTCACATTGGTTTAAAAAGAGGATTTGGACTCACAAGTGGCAATTTAAGGTGTCGGAATGACAGTGCGTTTTATACAAAAAACATGTGGCGTGTAAACAAATAAGATTCTAAAATTATATAGAGAACATAGAATTTGGTTTCACTTAAGGCTTAACAATTAAAATGTTCGAATGTGCACCTTTTTGAGCAAAAAAAACTATAACACATATTACAATTTTTTTTAGTAGATAATATGTTTAGGTTGTTTTCACATGACGTCATTGATGATGCACAAGACTCAGATGGAGGGCAGGAAGTGATTCTTCTAAATAGGAATCGCTATTAGATTATCAAATGTTTCTGTTTTGTGTTTTTATAATTGTTTAAATCGGCCAAAATAAGAAATGCCGAACAGCTTTTTTAGACTTCCACAAGTTTTTGCTCATAAAGGGAGAAAAGTTCAAGAAACAGTTTGAAAAACGGAAGAAAAAGTGGCATGTAATAAACATTTATTCAATACATCAATGTGTACAAACTTTTTTTGAACGCGAAAATTCGTTTGACAGCACCAATAAAGGTTATATACAGGCCTAGCTATGTGTATAAATATGTTCATGTGTTATATTAAAATTAGATACAAAGCCTACCAAAATCCAGGAGAATATATTTAACAAAAAACCGCAACATTAATGTCTGTATGTGCAGCAGCGGTGAATGTTTGTTTATGGTAAGTTCATCAACAGAACAAAAAAGAAATGCTAGCCTTGCGACAAAACTAGACGGCTATTATTGTGGAGCACTTTTCCCCCTAACAGATATATAAATAAATAATAATGTATAGTACAGTCCATGCTTTTGTATGCTTTCATCTGTTATTTCGTGATGTCTGGAAGATATCTGCATTGGGAAAAAACTATAGTAATTTATAATAAACATGTTTTTGAACCACATAGTAAAGTGTACAACTTTTTGTTAATGGATGCTACAGAATATTGTAGCATAGTAAACTGATAAACTGTAATAAATACTGTAACGTTAATGTAAACTGTGGTGCATTGTGATGATGTAAGTGAAACCTATTGAATAGTTTGTTTATTACTACAGTTGTGTTGTACCACAGCAACACTATAATTACTATGACAGTTTAATTGAAATATCTATAGTATGCTTCCAAACACTATAGTATTTACTATAGTACTTTTTCCTGTAACGTAGTAGCTTATACAGTAACTACCACCTCGATGACAGGCAAATATAATTTAGTTCACTAAAAAACTTGGCTCTCTTCATGATATAAGGATCATGCCCAACATACAGTATGTGGCTATTATCTATTTATATCTCCTTTGAAATATGGTATAAATTGCATCTGAATTTCACGTGTCACTAGAACCACGTGATTAAAAACAATCGATTCAGTAATAGTTTGTATTTCAAAAAATATTGCCAGGCATATTAAGAACAAGAATCATTTGGTTGGCACTAATAACCTAGCACCACTTCTTAAAACTGTGCCAACATATAGCACTAAGATGCTCACGGCGACCCAAGTTCAATTCCCAGCTTGAGGTCCTGTGCTGATCCCTCTCTACACTCAACAAGATATTCTGTCAATTCTATACACTGTTTTATCCATTTCGGGTTAAAAATCCCTAAAATATTATTATAAAAAAAAATAAATAATAATTTGATCATGCCATATTAAAACAATCACAGTGTTGCCCTTATAAATTAATGATATATTAATTAAATGCAATTACAAATGTGTATTCTTCGCCACTATACTTCAGTTGCACTTTTGTCAATGTGAAATTTTTAATCATTTAAAATATTCAACAACAAGCATGATCTCTTATTAGTTTACATTTTTATAAGTATAATTGTCAGAGTACGTAAGTATGTTGTTTTATAATAATGATGGATCATTATTTCACTCCTATTTTGACATTGTATATACACGTAAAAGATCTTTAAACATTAAAGCCAACACTTCACATGATTTAAATATACTTTCAATTTGCTAAAATAAAATGAAATAAAAATACAATTAAATTAAATTAAACTAAATACACATTTGTCACTAATAAAAGAATCACCTTCAGTGGTGAAAATAAAGAAAAGAGAAATGTGGTAAATCATGGCCCTGTCCTAATTATTTATTTGTTTCTTGGGCACACTCTTTTCTGTTCTCCTTTATGCAATCAGAATGTCATTATTTTGGCTCTCTCTCCAGGCTGCTGTCTTTTGTCTGAAAGCACAATATCTTGCTGTGCTGATCGGTGTTTGTAGTGAGTTATCGGCGTGCGCCAAGCCAGAACAAACCAAACAAAGCAAGCCGGTGCCTCGCCAGAATCAATCTCTCGTCTACAGAAGACGCACAAAAGGATTTCTGCTTTAATCATTCGAAGTATAGGGGAGACCCAGGGTGCAATGGCTCAACCTTCCAGCCTGGCTCATGTGATCTCAAAAAAAAAAACTTCACAATAATTGTCTTTCTCGCTTCAACACGCCCGCCAATGAGGCCTGCCAGCGACGCCAGCCATGTCCCATCTGCAGCTTAGCATTCTGGGTAAAGCCTCGGCCCAGAGCAGAGAGTGCTTGACGACGGGAGAGGAGGAAACAAGTCTTCTTGGCCGAAGCCCACCCTGCCCAACTTTCAGTCCAGATGTGAGCACAGCGGCAGAGCGGATTAAAGTCTGTCTGTGTCTAAGAGGTGTAGAAGAAGCAAACGTTTCGGCAATCTAAATGGAAATGATGCCATCTGTTTGGAACTGATCCTTGAGACTCAGACTGAATCTGTATGCCACAAACCGACTCCACGCACTGATCCATTACACAGAGAGACTGAATTTGAGAAGTAGTACTACTTTTTAGGATGACTTCAGAGCTTTTTTTATGATTATGACAAAATCTTAACCTTTATGTTTTACAATTGGTAAATTCATTTAGATAAACAGCAGTTCAGCATGAGCTTATTGACGGTCTGTGAATGACCCCATAATAATCAATGACGCCTATGTGCAATTGATCTTGTGTCCATGCTGTATTGGCAATAGCGGGAGTATTCTTGTCAAATATCCAAGGATTCCAAAACATTTCCAATAATTTTTCATTCATTTTAATAATTTTTGCTTTGGCTCTAAACAATGTTCAATGCACAAGTAATTAAATGCTAAACAGACAATGCTCAAATAATTAAAAATAAATGTAAAATAATAATAACTAAAATAATTGTTTTATTTAAATGTAATTTTCTATATTAGGTATTCCTTTATTCTTTAATCCTTTCATGCTCAAAAAATGTAACCTAACTCTGATTATTTTATATTTAAAAAGTTAGATATAATTATTTACACATTTATATACACTCACTGGCCACTATATTAGGTACACCTTACTAATACCGGGTTGGACCCGCTTTTGCATTCAGAACTGCCTTAATCCTTCATGGCATAGATTCAACAAGGTACTAGAAATATTCCTTAGAGATTTTAGTCCATATTGACATGATAGCATCACACAGTTGCTGCAGATTTGTTGGCTGCACATCCATGATGTGAATCTCCCGTTCCACCACATCCCAAAGGTGCTCTATTGGATTGAGATCTCGTGCCTGTGGAGGCCAATTGAGTACAGTGAACTCATTGTCATGTTCAAGAAACCAGTCTGAGATGATTCACACTTTATGACATGGTGCGTTATCCTGCTGAAGTAGCCATGAGAAGATGAGTACACTGTAGTCATAAATGGATGGACATGGTCAGCAACAATACTTAGGTAGGCTGTAGTCTTGACAAAACGCTCAATTGGTACTAATGAGCAGAAAGTGTACCACCACCAGCCTGAACCGTTGATACAAGGCAGGATGGATCCATGCTTTTATGTTGTTGATGGCAAATTCTGACTATATCATCTGAATGTCGCAGTAGAAATTGAGCCTCATCAGACCAGGCATGTTTTACAGTCTTCTATTGTCCAATTTTGGTGAGCCTGTGCAAATTGTAGGCTGTTTCCTGTTCTTAGCTGACAGGAGTGGCACCTGGTGTGGTCTTCTGCTGCTGTAGCCCATCCACCTCAAGGTTTGACGTGTTGTGTGTTTAGAGTTAAGTGGTTATTTAAGTTACTGTCGCCTTTCTATCAGCTGAAACCAGTCTGGCCATTCTCCTCTGACCATCAACAAGGCATTTGTGCCCACAGAATATTTTTTCTTTTTCAGACCATTCTCTGTAAACCCTAGAGATGGTTGCACGTGAAAATCCCAGTAGATCAGCAGTTTCTGAAATACTCAGATCAGCCCATCTGGCACTAACAACCATGCCATGTTCAAAGTCACTTAAATCATCTTTCTTCCCTATTCTGATGCTTGGTTTGAACCGTAGCAGATTGTCTTGACCATGTCTACAAGCCTAAATGGATTGAGTTGCTGCCATGTGATTGGCTGATTTGAAATTTGTGTTAACGAGGAGTCAGACAGATGTACCTGATAAAGTGGCCAGTGAATATATATGTATGCATATATACCACGTATATGTGACCTCGAAATGTGTGTGTGTATATAAACTAAATTTGTATTTTAGATGATTTTCCTATTATTTTCCTGTCTGGTCCAATCACAAGGAGTAAAAAATGGTTCAACAGTTCACCACTGAATTCATGTACTAACTACACATAAAAAAAAAGAGTCAAGAACTGAACACAGAATGTGCACTGACATTTCCATAATTCCAATCTTGACTATTTTACAAAGTATTTGTGAAGTACTACTTGGCTTTTTGAAATATTGAAAGTCAGACACATATATTACGTAAAAATTCTGTTGGCAGAGTGAATAGCATACATAACACAGGTAATGAGCCATTTCTCAGTCTCCTCCAGCTACATTATCATTTTTAATATTTAGTTTAGTAGGTGCACACAGTTTAAGTTCTCACTTACCCTACTCAATCCCATATGATAGCTGCTTTTTTCCAGCTCAAGAGACTCCAGCAGCTCTTCGACGGCCTGAAACACACAGAGAGACACAGACACAGACATATAAAACACTGAGACAGACATAAAGATCACCCTAGCAGGTCAGCAGGAGGAGAGTGTGCTGACTATACATGTAGGGTGCTCTTTCTGTCCAAAAAGCCAGCACACCTTGGGGAAAGTGGGTCACAAACAACTGTCTTAATGTCTGACCTCTCTCTTCCACTCACCCATGAGTGCTTTCTTCCTGACAGGATGTCAGGCAAATAACAACATGGCAGGGGATTAAAAAAAAAAAAAACTCAGCGGACTGATGACTAATGGCTGGAGTTTGAGCTAAAAGCACAGAGAGGTATTGAGTGCTCTCCGCAGGGGCGCAGGGGCCGACTGGTGAACAGGTTCAGTAGCAGAAGACGACTGAAATGCCAGGCCTCAGACTGAGCACCTCCAGACAGATCGCAGGTCTGCTTGTGTTTGCTTACTAAAGTGAGACCTAAAAAAGACAGAGATAAAGAGCAAACAAAGATCCTTTTCCTGTGTTGAAGTCTGTTATATGTTTGCATATGGAAATATATGGAATTTGATTTAATTTGTTGTATGAACAGATAAGAAACAACCAGTATAAGTCGAGACTTTAGACACGTACGTCTTTTTTGCATTTTAAAACAGCAAGTCTAATAGATGTTTGGGAATAGTTTAGTTAATATTTTAATAAAAACAAAATTAAATAACATTTCCTCCAGGGGCCTACCTGGGGTTTTTATCCACCTATTTTATCCACCTCATTAATAAAATTAAAAAATAAAATAAAGGATTTTTAAAAATCGCATTATTATTTATTTTATTTTTTTTAAATTATTTTTTTAGGGGTTTTCACCTTTATTTGATAGGACAGTAGAGAGTATTGACAGGAAAGAATGGGGAGCAGAGAGAGGGGAAGGATCGGCATAGGACCGCGAGGCGAAATCGAACTCGGGTCGCCGTGAACACCGGAGTGCATGTGTCGACGCACTAACCACTACACCACTGGCGCCGACAAAATTGCCTTATTATTTTTACATAAACCTTAGGATAATTTTACCCATTCTTCAAGATTTAACATAAATCTTTTGTGTCTCCAGAATGTGTCTGTAAAGTTTTAGTTTAAAACACCCATCAGGTTATTTATAATTACTTTCAGAATATTGGATTGTCTGCTCTGAACACAATGTAGCTGTTTTTGTTGCCTGTGCCTTAATGCTAGTTCTCCCCGCCCACCATTCCTACGTGCCTGTCAGAGTGTGCCTCAATCTCCGCCTCGGTTGCGTTCGATAAACAGCAAAGTGGCAGACATGAACAAAGCAGATCTCATGTAACGTTTGTGAGAAATACAGTAAGAACTTTCCCAATGATTATTTGATGTATTTGCAATGATGAGTCAAACACAATGTCATTACAAAGTTTATGCCCCCACACATAGACACACACACACATACTCACACACACACAGCGGACACACAGCGGAGCATGCGTGTTGACTTTGCACTGTTTTTGCACGCAAATGTGACAGGATACACGTTAATATCCACTGCTGTATGGATATCCGTTATGGTAATGTACAAAATAAACCTGATTTAACATCCACAAACCGGGATTGAAGAATCTTCTTTTATAATTGTTCTGACATGCAGCTGTGGTGATTTTACTGTGCTTATTACAAACATGAACTGATTTAAAAACGTTTTAAACTTGTAAAACTCTTTCTTGATCACATTTGATGGTGATTGATGATCACAGAGATTGCTTTGTGCACGTCTTATCTTGTTGATATGATTATACACGTTATTAGGGAGACATGTTAATACGCGGCTGTCAATCAATTCGGTGGGCGGGGAAACTGCACTCCTACATCACTCTGTGGTGGGCCTCAAAATGGGAGGTATTTGGATCCTATTTTATGATCAGGAAATAAAATAAAAAAGACTTGCTGTGTTTATATTACTCCAATGTGACTGTGGACACACTATACTTACAGTTCTGTCCAAACAGCTTACATTCACAGCTTACATTCATCATAGGTACCCTTTAAATAAGCTTATTCTTGCTTGTAGGTTACCTTTCTTACTTATTTCATTTTATTACTATTTCAGTTTTATGCTTTAATTTTAAATAACGGCTTTACATTTTTTTTTGGATGTAAATTAGTGCATGACTAATAAAATGTATCACTAAATCACACAAACACACACACGTTTGTTTTTGTGAAAAAGTGGGTACATTACACAGGTTTCCATTCATTTTATACTGTTCAAACCGTATATTGTATAGCCCTCACCCCATCCTACCCCTAAACCCAACCATCACAGGAGACTGTGTACAGCTTCACTCTCTGAAATAAACTCATTCTGTGTGATTTAGAAGCTTTTTGAGAAATGAGGACGTCAGCAACGTCCTCGTATTTCCCCTTCTTTTTGTAATAACTGTGACATACTCATGTCATTATACAGATTTGTGTCCTGATGTCACAAAAACACATCAACATACAACATTAACTGACTTTTTTTAAAGAGACCCTATTACGGGTTTTTAAAAATGACCTTCCATGCAGTGTGTAACCGCTTTAAGTGAACGAAAACATCCAGCTGAGGTTTAAATCTAAAGGTGCAGCATGTTTAAAACTATCGATTCTTTAGCGAAATATTTGACTCAGAGACGAATAAACGAATCGAGTTGGGTTCGGATCTTTTGTTTGATCGCATCGACGTCGCTATGGTACAAAAAAAAATTTAACTGATACTGTATATATTCATTGTATACATGTTTAAAATAAACATATATATACAGACACAAGCATCCATTTATCCACACTAGCAGTTTGCTTTAAGACATTGTGTCTGTTTGTAGACTCACTAACAGAAGCGGGGTCAGTGACAGGACAGGATGCAGCTGATAGAGTCGTCACTCTGGGCCCTGATTAAAGCCTTTATTGCCCTGTCACCAGAGCCGAGGCGAGATTAAGGGGAAAAAGATGTGTACTACAGCCCATTAATCAACAACACAGCTCTCTGCCCTGAGCACTGTCATAATCAATTACACGGAAGAGCAGCTCGTGAAGGAGGAGCCAAACAAAACACACACTCACCCGTTTCTCATCAGTTACGATGTAGTTGCGTCCGTGTTTCTTCGTCAGGTGAGGAGTCAGCACATCAAAGCGGCGGCGAAATTCCGAAAACACCAAATGATCAGGATAACCTTGAGGAATGGGAAGAGGCAAATGTCAGGATTGTTTGAGGAGAAGGAGGTGTGTGTGTGTGTGAGACTGGAAAGCTACATGGTTTGTGGAGGTTCAGCAGAGAGAGCAGTGATGAGGGCATCGGTCAGTCGCTTATCTGGACACAGTTCTGCTTACTCAGGGCTTTGAGCTGAAATATGACAAAACTTTTTTTTGTAAGATTTTGTGGATTTCCCTGAATTGTTGCTGTTTTTTTTAAAGAGCACTCTACAAACTACTGTAAGTGCATAAATATCTCAGAAATATGACTTCTAAAAAACACTATGATGTGTTAAGTCTGGTCACATAATTCAAGGAAACTAAATGAAATGACATGAATCAAAAAAATATTTAAAAAAAAGATAATCATGTACTTAAATGTAATGTTTTAAATTTGTTTAATGAAGCTACATTTTTATTGCTTGTTCAAAGTACTTATGTAAGATGAGCTGAAACAACACAGTTCTTGAGTTTTTTTTGGGAAACAACTTAATTTTTATGTTTAATTCACTTAAATTTGTAAAAAATAATTAAGTTAACTCAACAAGAAGGAGTTGTGTGAAACCCAGCATCTGGTTTATTCAAGCTCATTAATAAAACTTAAATTAATTTCACTGCAATGTTTGTCTTTAAAGTCCACTCGACAATGCATGAATATGACAACAACAAAAAAAAACACTATGCTGAATCTGGTCACATAAAGAAAAAACAAAGTGAATCCAGTAAATATGAAGAATACTCATTTAATTAAATGTAATGTTTTAAATCAATTTAATTAAGCTACACGCAAAAAAATAAATTTTGTTGCTTGTTCAAACTATCGATAAACTATCAAACTAATAGACTTGTGTTGGGACAACATGAAGGAATTGTGTGGAACCCAGCATTTTTTACAGTGTAGGTCTCACTATCTGGTTTATTCAGGTTCATTAATAAAAACTTAAATTAATTTCACTGCATTGTTTTTCCTAAAAGTCCACTCGACAAACTGCTGTAAGAATACCTCAGAAATTTTTTTTTATGACTTCTAACAAAAACACTTTGCTGAATCTGGTCACATAATTCAAAAAGAAAATAATTGAAATGACATAAATCAAAAAATCTGAAAAAAAAAGATAATAATTTAATTAAATGTAATGTTTTAAATCAATTTAATTAAATTACATTTTGTTGCTTGTTCAAACTACTTATGTAAAATGAGCTGAAACAACAGTTCTTAAGTTTTTTTTTTTTGGGAAAAAACTTAAATCCACTTAAATTTGTATAAATAATTAAGTTAACTTAATCGATTTGTGTTGGGACAACATGAAGGAATTGTGTGGAACCCAGCATTATTTTACAGTGTAGGTCATCTGGTTAATTTAAACTGATTAATAAAATCTTTAATTAATTTCACGGCATTGTTTTTCTTAAAAGTCCACTCGACAAACTACTGTAAGTGCATGAATATCTCAGAAATGTTTTTTATGACAAAAAAAAAAAAACATTATGATGAATCTGGTCACACAATTAAAGAAAATAAATGAAATGAATCCAGAAAATATGAAAAAAAAAAAGGTAATCATTTAATTAAATGTAATGTTTTGAATCAATTTAACTACTTAGCTACAATCAAAAACAATTGTAAACGATAAACTATCAAACTAATCGATTTGTGTTGGAACAATGTAAATGAATTGTGTGGAATCCAGCTTTTTTTACATTGTAGGTCTCACTATCTGGTTCATTCAAGCTCATTAATAAAAACTTTCATTAATTATTTAATTAAAATTGATTGTTTGTTTGTTTTTTTAAGCAAATTAAGATGTTTTTAATATAATATAAAATATTTCAGATATTTTTTATATTTGCCAAAACCATTTAATCATACACCATTCAATCAAATAGTCTTTAAGGTCATAAAAACTGCAATATTTATGAAAAAGACCACTTGACAAAACAAACCCACGAATGTCTCAAGTTACAAATAAAACATCACATTTCATGTGGCCACATAAGCACTACAAAACATCAAAGGTCAACAAACCCTGGGAGAAAAACGCGATACTCAGAAAAGTCAAACCTGCATGGAAAAAAACTGAACTTTCAAATCTTTTCCTCTCTTCATAGATTTTCTTCAAAATAAAGGTCACGGATCAATAACGAGGGTCATTCGCTGTCTTTATCTTGTATTTTTTTTAATCTTGTGCATTTTTAAATTCTGACCTTGGCGGTAGATGCGGAGGGCGTCGAGCAGTTTGGAGCCTCGGAGTTGCGCTCGGAGCAAACACACATCCAGCTGCATGAGGCCGGTGTCACAGCTCTCTCCTCCAGGCACCTTCACATCCGCACTCAGAGTCTCCGCTTTAGGCAGCAGACAATGGACAAAGTGCACCCTGGACCGCCTCACTGTATCCATTAATGCATCCTATGAGAAAACACACAACACAGTCATTTGGATTCAATAAATAGAAAGAATTTAAATTTAAAGAAAGACCTGCTGTGATCTCAGAGGTTCAGTTGTACAAGCTTTTGTTGAACCCATCTGTTTGCATTAATTACAAATGTTACTGATCAGAGTCACAAGCAGCAAACTGCAACTTAAGATATACTTAGCTCCCCCCACACAATCAAAATATTTCAATATTTGTATATGACTGCATACTTTGCAAAAAAAAAAAAGAGAGAAAAATAGATTCGGTGCATACTATACATAAGGTTAGTTCATTTTACATATTCGTTGTCATATTGTGATGGTGGTCCTTTAATTATAATGAGTTTTATTTCTATGACCTCTTGAGATCCCCATATTCTGTTCCAGTCACGGAGGTCTAAAATAAAGTTTCCATTTCGATGCACTTAATCTAGCTGTTTTGAATGCACTGGCGTATGGAAGTAGTTTTCACATCTGAAGTACTCACCACTTGCAGTTTAATCTGTATGCAGAGGGACTTCTTCTTAACAGCGGCCACACCGGTGGTGAAGGTCTTCCTCATGCTTGTGGCCCTGCGCAGAGCCAGCTGTGACCCGCCCTCCAGCCCCGCGATAGAGCCGGACAAAACTGTGGCTCCTCCTGAACGCCCCATAAACAAGCTACTGATGTTCTTCCTGCACAGACAAAGACATGAGCAGCATGAGCCGGATCCTTTAACGCCTCCACATTTAAAACACATTTCGAAATTAGCAAAAAGCATTGCCATTTCACATAATTGCACCTCAGCAGTTGTTGTTGTTTTTTTTTTTCAGCAAACAGTGAAAGCACAGTACAGGATGTAAACAATTTTTTATTGTTTAAAGGTTGACATTTGAAATTAATGGTCTGTTTGAAAAAAGTATGGAACTTACTTACTATATTTAAATACTTTAATAAACTTTATGACAATAAAAAAAACATTGCTTGTGCTCAGGGAGAGAGCTAAAAAGTTTTATTCAGGAAGTGCAGTTGTTGATATTTGGAGGAATATGAAACTGTTAAGATGATATAGGATGAAATTCTGGAAAAAGAACATGGGATATAATAATATTATATGATGTTATTGTCACGATCACCAGTGATCTAAACACAAAACATTTACAATCGCTTATGGACTACAAATCTGCCATTTTATGGACTACATCTCCATACATGCACTCCGCTCACACACACGTTCCTGATCCTGACTGATTGCACACACACCACCGGAGGATTGTCAAGGACTGATTACACACACTATTTAAGCAGCACAAACACTCACTCTAGTCGCTGAGTCTTGTTATCTGTTCTAGTGACACTACTGTATATCGCGTTTTCGATCCTCGCCTCGTTTATTTGTTTATTCCTGTCTGCTGCCTGCCTCTGACCATCTGCCTGCCTATTGACTATGATTCTGGATTGCCTGTATACATCTATTTGCCCCTGTGTTGACCATTGCTTGCCTGACCATTCTAATAAACCTGCATTTGGATCCGCACCCCTGTTGTCAGCATCACATCCTCGTTACAGTTATATGATAGTGTATCACACTACTATACTTACAGAATATGCATATATAGATCAGCTGTTAATCTTTACCTTCTAACAGTTGTTCTCAACAAGTTTGGCCATGAGACCAGGGTACGAATTATACATTGAAAATGGGGGGTCAACTTTTTCTGTAATGTTAGGTTGTGTAATACATGATTCAGTTAATTAAGCGAACAGCTAGGTCTCTGCAACTCTCACATGGTCGCCCATTAAAGCTAAGCAGGGCTGCGCCTGGTCAGTACCTGGATGGGAGACCACATGGGAAAGCTAGGTTGCTGCCGGAAGTGGTGTTAGTGAGGCCAGCAGGGGGCGAGTATAGTGACGCTACAGTATATAGTAATGCCCCAGTATAGGGAAGGGGACACTGTACTATCAGTGAGCGCCGTCTTTCGGATGAGATGTTAAACCGAGTCCTGACTCTTTGTGGTCGTTAAAAATTCCAGCATGCCCTTTGAAAAAGAGTAGCGGTTCAACCTCGGCATCCTGGCCAAATTTGCCCACTGGCCTCTGTCCATCATGGCCTCCTAACCATCCCCATATCCTAATTGGTTTCATCACTCTGTCTCCTCTCCACCAATCAGCTGGTGTGCAGTCTGGTGCAATATGGCTGCCGTTGTGTCATCCAAGTAGATGCTGCACACTGGTGGTGGATGAGGAGATTCCCCCCAATGTGTAAAGCTCTTTGAGTGTCCAGAAAAGCGCTATATAAATGTAAGGAACTATTATTGTTATTATTATTAAATATATGTATTTATTTAAATGACATCTAATTTATTTATAAAACTTCAAGTTTTCAGTATGTTGAGGTATATTTAGCATTTTCTGACCTACAGTTACCTCTGATTATTTATTTCAGGTTACATTAGGTCAAACTATAAAAACTAAGTGTTTAATTTTACTTTACTTTAGGCCATATATTAATACAAACACGTATTTTACAAGAAAAGTCTTTTGAATACTTACGATGTCTATCAGTGCTCTGATCTGCTGGTTTCAGACTCTTGAATGAGGTTTTTCTCGTATAGACTGATTGGTGCAATTATGCGTTTACAATGGCATAAACCGTTATAGACCTTTTTTTTTCATTGCTGCATGGAGGGCGCCATAGCGACCAGCATCTTCTGGTAAGATGTTTAGAACTTCTGCTTAATCAAAAAATGGTTGTCAATATTATTTTGAGTGGCTTATGTACTGTTTTTGTGATCCACAACTTTAAATTTGAAAGGTGTGTGTTTAAGCCGTTATACTTCTTTCAGATGCGGTTCAAGCCCGAGAAAAAAACGTTCTCCTAATTCAGTGTCTGCCGTTAGATCAGATACTGAAATACAGCGTCAGTGTTTCCAACCAGTCAGCTGTTATACTGTACTCAGCAGCTGTTCAATGTACACACATACAAGCAATAGATCACTGAATCATAGAGCAAACCATATTACTGGCATGAAACTTAACAGGTGTGTAACAAAGCCATGCCATTTCCAAATAAATAAAAGTACGTTACTGATACTCTGCTGGCTGATTTGCATGTTGAATCTAATCGGAAGCCGTTTATGTTTTATTTAGTTAGTTTGTATTGTGTAGTATTTACCAAGGTATGTGTTTTTGTGTCATTTTAAAATGCCATATTATTTTCAAAGTGTGTGTCAAACACGTGTGTGTGTGCGTGTCAAACATTTTGGTGAATTACATTTATTTGGGTTGGTTACATACTTAAAAAAAGAGAAAATTATTACTTTAACGACGATGATGATCCATTTAAATGGCACAAGATGCCGTCTGACGGTAATGGTAAATGACTCACAAAATGTTGTTTTTCATTGCTATTAGATCGCA
Source organism: Danio kyathit (assembly GCA_903798195.1). NCBI lineage: Eukaryota > Metazoa > Chordata > Actinopteri > Cypriniformes > Danionidae > Danio > Danio kyathit. The sequence goes on along the minus strand of LR812533.1, from coordinate 28,852,882 downwards.
TTATTTAAATAATCAGTCCAGGTGGTGGCGCTGATCAACAGCAGTATTAGTTCAAAGATGTTAAAAGTAAAACAGAATAAAACTATTATTTCAAAGTTGTCCGAATGGGACTGTTTATATGCATCAAGCTGTCGACCTGAAGCTTTTAGCATCCTCCTTAAGCCTAGTTCACACTACAGGATTTTAAACATCGGCAGATCGCTGTGCAGTTCACACTACATGACTTGATTTTGTGTCTTTTAATCACTGTGGTGTTCACACTACGAGACACTACGTAAATGATCCACAAGAGGGGGGTCACACACTACATGATCTGACAACAACTTGTTCGCCAACAGTTCAGTCAAGCTACCAAACCACAGCCAATGAAATTTTGAGGGAGGAGTCGTCAGAAAAAGCTGCTTGTGTGCTGATTACATCACTGACAGCGTTTCAAGCTTTCAAGGGAGCATTTAAAAACATCATCAGTCAGCTGATGCATCAGCGGATCAATCACTCATCTGCAAAGTTCAAGTGGAAAGATACACAGTTTTTAATTTTTGTAATTTTATAACTCTTTGAAATAAAACTAACATATCTATAACACCCTGACGTTTTCTAAATATCTGTGTATTTCTTTCTAAGATTGTTATTTTTTTAAATTACAAAAAAGTAAAGAACTGAGCATTTCTACCTTTAATTACCACATTGGTCAAAACGACTGCATGCATATCTGCTTCTTTTCGCTGTAACTTTATATATGAATGTATTTTTTACCTAGCAACTTCCTGCTAAAATAAACAAAACTTTCTGATAGAACATAAATTTACTTCAGATATGTATTTCAAAACAGCATATTCTGTGCCACGAAACAGCTCCTGTTTGAAAGTAAAAATGAAAGCGAGGTCCAGACATTTGCATGTTCTAGTATCTCAACTACATATTTATAGGCTGTATTACCAAAAAAGATAATATTTTTAGGGTAATGCTGTCATAAAATATGATGACAGACGTTCAAAGCTTAAAGGTGCAGTATGTAAGTTTGACACCCAGTGGTTGAACTAGGTATTGCAGTCCTGAATCATAATAAAGGTACGCCGGGTTGCCAGTTTGAGTGATTTTAAACTGTGTTCTAAATAAAAGCAACGACACGCGATTGAGGGAATATTCTCCATATTAAAAGGAGTTTTGGTTCTAAACAACACCTCGAATTGATTTATTAGAAGCGGCTTCTATTTCTCACAGCTGAACAACAGAAACCTATGACAGATCACCTCAGGTAAGCCTCGTGTGCTTTATTCAGTGCTAAATGCTAACAATGCGAGTTTGAATGCATTTTACATGACGTGTATTACCATATACTGAAAGCAGAAAGTTCACCTCAGATCTGGAAAATACAATAAACCGTTTGAAATTGAACTTTAGAACTAAACACATATGAGTGATTCAGCATGTACATTTAATGATGTTAAAGAGGGTTAACATGTATTAAATAGATTCTAAACCTTACCGTTTTGTGAGTGAGTGCATATTCTGTGCTTCTGAAAGGCTGTATTTAAATTTCTGCCATGTTTTGTGGTGCAAACAGCCAAATGGCTCATCACTCATAACAATCTCGTCACAGCGTGTTGTTAGGACACGCGATGTAACCTGCTCACGTTCCTAATATTTATGTCATTTGCTAATTAACGTCATGTGGAACTGAATTTGTCTCATTTTGACATCTGATACTTTCCACTACACTGTAGCATTTCGCTCATGGATGCATGCTTCCAGAGTCTTTCTGAATGAATGAATGAATGAATGAATGAATGAATGAATGAATGAATGAATGAATGAATGAATGAATGAATGAATGAATGAATGAATGAATGAATGAAATATGCTGTTTTCCAACAAGGCAACCCGGGGTGCTGAATTATAATTGGCTAAACTGGCATGTGCATGTGAAAATTACCTAAACAAAGACAGCGTTCCGGCACGGAAAAAAACATTTTCAAAGCAGAATATCTGACTTCAGCATTGTTTGTCAGTTAAACAAGTATGTTCACTTGGGATGTTTCTTAAATATCTGCACACATATTATTGTATTTTTATGCTTTAGAAGAGTCAAAAACTTACATACAGCACCTTTAATTTTATTATCTCAATAGAAGTTTTGAATGTAAATATGATGTGAGAACGGTCAGAATAACCAGTATGGTAATTCTAATAGCTAATATAGCCTGCTCTCATGTCCGTGTTAACACAGAATGAAGCCAGTGCATCAATGTCCATTCTCACCAATCACAGACGTTTCTGTTGAGCTCCTGAACACACGGCCATTCAGCTCATGCTGATATGCTCTCTCATTGGCTGCAGCTCGTCACTACATCCACACGTGGGGTTGAGTCGGCCGACTGCTCTGGAATATTTAGCATGCTAAATATTGGATTTCCATCTGCGAGGTGTCAGCGAAGCTTCAGCGAGCCTCTTTGACGCGTTGTTCAGTAGTTTACACATAAAGACTGCCGAGCGTCGTGCACCCGCAGATTTTTCAGCGATCACAGCCCGATCTGTCGGCGAGCACGTTAATTTCCAAATCGGGCTCAAGTCTGGCTTAAAATCCTGTAGTGTGAACTAGGCATTAAGCATAATGGGTAGTTTTGCATTCTAAGAAAAAGGTCTATAGGGGTGGTCAAATGTATTTTTATAATATGTATTATTTTAATTATTAAGATTATTATTTAAGATACAGATCAGAGAAAACTACTTCTCACTATTAAGGGACTGATGCTGGGACAAGTGTTAATTAGAGGGGTCAATCCCCCCCAAACCACCCTGTAATTGGCACCCTGCGTGGGATCCACATTATTACATGGTCATCAAACCCCAACCCAAAAGAAAACCAGTAAAGGCCACAAAATATTTCTACTGATCTATAAAGAATTCTACCAACAAATTTAAGAAGATGGTTTATGGCATCAAGCAAACACTACATACTTCTGAGAGTCTTGCAGTAAAATGGCAGCATTCTGAGAGGCAGGGTTTTGTTTGGCATGGCTCAACCAGCCCCCAGCATCATACTCCACCCAGTCAGTGCCATGGCTGTGACCCAACAGGAAGTGATGTGGCTTGTCACTCTTCAGCAGCAAGGCGGGGCCTGTGGGAAACATTGAGCACATGAGATTGCATGAACTCTGCATACATAAACATCTATATGCATCTACATGTGTGTGAGCCTGTGGGATGTGTGTTGACCTTTGCTCTCTCCGTCCGCAGGGCTGTAATAACTGAAGAGTCTTTCCAGCAGAGTTTCCTCCGAGCCCCCAGGCTGAAGAGCTTCTTCCTCCATCAGCCACAGCAGGCCCCTCGCCTCATCTGTCCTGGCCAGAGTCCGTACCTGAACCACAAGGACATATGAGGACACTTAGGCTACCTCTGAAATTGAATATGGAGTGTGAAAAAAAAAAAAAACGTGTCTGAGCAGAGCGGTATGTCTGAATTCATGGTACTGAATGGAATCGAGTAAAGAACGTAGGTAGTCATGTCATAATGACAACACAGTAGATGCAGTATGTTTGAATTTAGTTTTTTTTATAGTTGTAAAGCTAGTTTCAAATGGTACCAGTAGTATTTGTATCTACAATCATGATAACTAAATCATGTAATTGTCTTGCTTTTGTTAAATTCAGTATATAACCAAAACAGCAGTATATAACCCAGGGGTGCCCAAATTCGGTCCTGGAGTGCCGGTGTCCTGCAAAGTTTAGTTCCAACCCCAATTAGACACACCTGGGCTAGCTAATCAAGCTCTTACTAAGCTTTCTAGAAACATTCGTGCAGGTGTGTTGAGGCAAGTTGGAGCTAAAATCTGAAGGACACCGGTCCTCCAGGACCAAGTTTGGGCACACCTGTTATACCCAAACACACACAAGAGTACAGAAATATTAATTAAGTAACTGTAATACCAGATTTAGTTTAAAAATAATATGTCAGTCTCTATTTTTATTCTGTTTAGGGCATATAGAAAAATTATTTGGTTAAATGATTAGAAAAATACACTGAATTGTATCTTACTTCCTTTTTCTAAATGCTGCCTACCGTTGACCTGTCTTCCCTTGAAATGTGATGTTTGTATATGATCCGGGGGGGGGGGGGGGGTCCAATTTCACTATATGTCAGTGTATGTGAATACATGGAAGTATATGTGACAAATAAAGGCCTTGATTGATTGATTGATTGATCGATTGATTGTGTGGTTATGTACAGTGATTTTTGTTCTTGTGTTTCATATTTTGTGGTTCAGAACTTCCACTTTCCACTTAACTTTTAATAGGCTTAATTTAAAACCACCTTTGAGTTTTTAAGTCCATTTAGTATATCTCTGCGTCTGGCTGAAGCAGTTAGCTTAGCTTAGCATACATCATTGAATCAGATTAGACCATTAGCATCGCACTCTAAAAACACCAAATTAAGCTTTTATGCGCAGCTGAAATGACCTTCGCTGTTCCAAAAATGCTCAGCTCAGAGCATTAAAACAAATCATGGCTCTTCCATTGACAACAACTGAAAAATAAATTTGACTGGGGAAAAAAATGCTTTAGTATACACGCACTCTTATAGAACCATTGAAACTCCACGTTCACGTACACACACACAGTACACAAACATCTTTAACACCTTTAAAAGCACCTCTAAAACCTTATGCAAACACTACCTCATTCCTCTCATTGCTCTTAGCAAAGATGTGAAACATTTTTCGAGCTTTTTCTTCAAATGATTCATCAACGAGACTACAGCGCATGCTGCTTTGTGACTATAACAAGCTCAATCTCTCTCAAGAACTTTGTTTACGCGCAATTCAAGCCCCTTTCATTCATCAAGGCTGTGCATTGTTTAATTTACTTTTCATTTCATATTTCGATAATGACCTCAAACACAACATTAGTCATTACATGAAAGCAATTACTATCCTTTATAGAATAAGAGAGAGGAGGAGAAAACGAGAGGGGAAAAAAAGATGAGCTATTAGTCTTGGGCTCCTCATTAAAGGCCTGTATTAAGTAAGAGCTGCGGGGCAGTCAGGCAGGCATTTTTAAACCTTACACTCTGCCTGTCTACTTAAGCAATTAATGCCAGTAATGGCTTCTCCCTTGTTCTGCATTACCGCACTGACACTTTGCAGGCTGCTGAATAACTGGAGATGAGACCTGTGCGCAAAAAGAACTTACAGCTATTACGAAGGCATATGAATACTCTGAATATGTCTTTAAATATTACTTTTCACACTGATGACGCTCGTCAGTTTGCCTCAATACTATATAGGCGGAGGCCAGCTAATTAACTCTTCGGGCTTGTTTTAACGAGTGCTTTCAATTGCTTCATTTTTAATTGAATTAAATTTGTGACTTTCTATTAAAACTGTGTCAGATGTTAGGAGCAAGGAAATACTAGAAAAAAAAACTATGACTGCGAAGGTATTGTAATTGTAATGAGTGACTATGACCACAGGAGACAAAACGCAACATCTAAGGTGAATATTACTGTACTTGTCAATTATAGCAATCTTTGCAGTCAGTCATGCATCACTGACCCCATCAAATATTATAGCAAGGCATTCCTGTTTAAATCTATTTATTCAATCTATTAAATCAATCTTTAAGAAAAAGATGGTTACTTGAGATATTAATGGTAATTGGTTGCTGTAATACCTTGGAAATGATTTAATTAAATGCATCATGTAGTGTGTGATTAGCATACTACCTCCAACACTGAGAAAAGTATATTTTAAATAATTAAATATACTTTTTGACCAGTTCAAATATTTTACTTTTAAACAATTCTATACTAAAAAAAATAAATGATTTTCCATAAAAATATCAGCAGCTGCCAACCTTTAAATCATTAATAATATTATTACAAAGAAAAAAAAAGAAAAAAAGAGGATGAGGAAGAAGAGGAAAAAGAAGAGGAAGAGGAAGAAAAAGAAGAAGAGGAAGATGAAAAAAATAAGAAGTGGAAGAGGAATAAGAAAAGAAAAGAAAAGGAAGAAAATGAGGAAGAAGAAAAGAGGAGGAAGAAGAAGAAAAGGAGGAAAAAGAGAAAGAAAATAAGAAAAAGAGGGAGAAGAGGAGGAAGAAGAGGAAGAAAAAGAAAAGGGAGAAGAAGCAAGAGCAGGAAGAAGAAGACGGAAGAAGAAGAAGAGGAAGAAGAAAAAGAAGAGGAAGAAGAAAAAAAGGATGAAGAAGAAGAAGAGGAAGAAGAAAAGAAGAGGATGAGGAGGAAGAAGAGGAAGAGGAAGAAAAAGAAGAGGATGAAAAAGAAGAAGAAGAAGAAGAAGAAGAAAAGAAGAGGATGAGGATGAAGAAGAAGAGGAAGGAGAAGAAAAGAAGGGGATGAGGAAGAAGAGGAAGTGGAAGAAGAAGAAGAAGAAGACGAAGAGGAGGAAGAAAAGAAAGAAAAAGAAGAAGAGGAAGAGGAGAAAGAAGAAGAATAGGATGAAGAAGAAGAAAGAAGAGGAGGAAGAAGAAAAGAAAAAGAAGAGGAGGAAGAGGAGGAAGAAGAGGAGGAAGAGGAAGAAGACGAGGAGGAAGAAGAAGAATAGGAAGAGAAGGAAGAAGAAGAGGAAGAAGAAGAAGAAATAGGATGAAGAAGAAAAAGAAGAAGAGGAAGAAGAAGAAGAGAATTAAGAGGAAGAAGACGAGGATGAAGAAGAAGAAGAGGAAGAGGAGGAAGAAGAAGAGGAAGAATAGGATGAAGAAGAAGAAAAAGAAGAAGAAGAAGAAGAGGAGGAAGAAGAGGAAGAAGAAGAAGCAGGAGGAGGAGGAAGAAGAAGAGGATGATGAAGAGATTTTCTCCTCTTCTTCTTCCTCCTCCTCCTGATGAAAAAGAAGAAGATGAAAAAAAGAGGGTGGAAAAAGAAGAAAAGAAGAGGAAGATGAGGAAGAAGAAGAGGTAGAAAAAGAGGAAGAAGAGGAGGAAGAGGAAGAAGAGGATGAAGAAGAAAAAGAAAGAAGAAGAAAAAGAAGATGAACAAAAAGAGAAAGAGAAAGAAAGAGGAAAAAGAAGAGAAAACAGAAGAGAAGTAAGAAAAAGAAAAAAGAGGAAGAAGATATTGATATCGTCATTGTCTATGCTATTGTCTATTGATGGTAAAGCAGCTCACATCTGAACAGTTTCTTCCACTTATGCATCACTTACTCGCTTTTTCTCTAAATAAGTGTCATTCTATGCTAGCTGAGTCTTCACATCCAATGGCACCTAATTGTATGTACTACATACATATTTCACACAACCACATGCAAAAAAAAAAAGCAAAACAAGAGTTCACATCGTCAAATCAAAGCAACAAATATATACACCGGCAAAACATGTAGAGCTCCTTGTACATGTCTGATTCCAATACACTTCAGATTTGACTAGACGTCCCGAATCATTATGAGAGAGAAACAATGTCATCAAAAGTGCTTTCATTAGGAAAGATGCTGAACGCTGTGCCTCAGGAAGAGGGAGGACGCTTTCTGCTCAATACCCACCCACACACATATACATACACGCACATACAGAGAAAAAAACTGCCTTTCTGCTCTCATTAACATCCCAGAATGGCACGTTCCTGACACAATGCTCCCGCAACGAATGGTTAGATATGACAATCTAATAACTTGCCGCCACAGATAACAACTCTAGGGTTGAGTTCACACTCGAATGACAAACTAAAGGACAAAAAGTCATCAACTACAACTTTCAGACAGTCAAACTGTGAATTTCCCCCAGCATTAAAGAAGACAAGGCAAAACTCAATGATTCAAGCCACTTCTGAAACTAAAAAAAACACCAGATAAGGGCCCTTTGGGGACAGCCTGGGATGCACAACAGAAACCTGAGGAGAGAAGGAGAGATGAGGACGGGATGAAAGAGTTGCTTACCAATGCTTGAGATGAGGCTTGGTCTATAGCTGCTACAGACAGAGATGTACTGGACTCTATGTCATCTAATGCAAGCTCTATGTTCTCCTAAACAGGGATAAAGGGAGTATTAGTCAGCTACGATTACATACTGATTTCAGGTAAGAGGGTTACCGTTTATTTAGAAGATCTAAAACTCAGCTTGTCTCTTGTTCTATGATTTTGTAGACATAACGAAATCAAAGAAAAAGGCTTGAAATCAGAATCAATCACAACTCAAGCATGAAAATTGATCATTTCAGGACCTTTGATTAGAAGTGCTGTAAGCGAGCTGTACGGAACGCCACTCAGACCTCTTAGTGGAGTATTATTAAGATTATATTTGAGGCAGCCTTAGACTCTAGCCAAAAAAACATAACCAACCACATTGATCACTTGTCAATCATCTTGCATCATGATGATGGGAAGAAGCAAGCTGAGAGTGTGATAGTTGAAGTGGATTCTACAACAGTGGTCTTTATGTAGGGCCGAGCTGTGTAAGAATTAAAGATGTTTACACAGGGTTGAATTCACAGTTGATTGAGCACACCTTAAAGAGACGGTTTAATTTAATCGTCATTATATGTTGCAAATAATGTTCAGTTAGTTGCATATAAACAAGACCTCAATGTATCATTAGGAGCCATAAAACTTAACTTTGTTTTTCCTGTATATTTATTTTTTTTACTTTTGGGTGAATAGAGACCTGTACAATATTATTGATATGATGGCTGAACAAATTTAAGATTACAGGATTAGTTTTGAGTTGACAAAATTAAATCAGATCAATCAGGTTTTGTTGCTGCCATGACAGTCATCATCTACTTTATCTAGGGCTGGACGATATGGCAAAAATTTATATCACGATATATTTTTTTATTTCAGTCGATACGATATAATTCCGATATCGATATGGACAATATTAAAAAGAAAGGAAAAACTGCCAAGAATGCACACAATGGATGTCTGTACCTACAAATAACTGCAAAGTGAATTTGCAAAGTCGATAAAACAGTACAAAAAGAATTGTTCACTTTTTATTTGTATTTAGCCTATACAAACAAGAAATGTGAAAAAAACTATCAAATAAATAAAACTCTCAGACTCAGCTTATGACATATAGACAGTTTGTGGGGGTTAGCTTGACCAACGTGATGAACAGAAACTTTTATCAGTGGTTTTTTTTTTTTTTTTGTATATGCTGAATATTTAACAATCAAAATAATACCAAAATCTTACAATTATGACATCCACATTGTAAAAAAAAATAGAAAAAGAATAATAATAAAAAATCATAAAGAGTAAAGGCTACATTAATATTAGCAATAGAAGAGTTGTTTGAGTATATTCATAATTCTAATTGCTTTTCATCTTGAACGTCCTTTAAGGGTTTTATCTGTCTATTTATATTTGTGTATGTAATTACCTAATTAAATTGAAAGGTTTAACATAAATATCTCTTAAATATTTTATATAGTCTATTTATATAGACTAATATAAAAGTTTGTTTGTGCGTGTGTTAATGTGGGAGTATATGCAAGGATCGGCGAGTTTCTATGCATATGTGGGTGTATGCATGCATCAAGTTTATATGTATATGCGCAAGTTTCATACATGTTTTGAACATTTAATAGTATAGGTGTATATGCGAGTGATTTATAGGTGTATATGCACGTGTTGATAAGCGAAGTGAGGCCACAGGTTGGCTTAAACTTTTATGTTGCCTCATCTTCTGACTCTAAGTATGTTTTATCGGGTGGAACTGCTTCAAATGGTGAAACAGATTTGATGTGCTGCTGCCGCTAGTCAGCTACACTCTCTGGCACACTTTGCAGAGCACCGAAACTCAGAGTTTATCAAACTTAAAAAGCCGAACCACTTCCACACCACTGCATTAGTCTTTCCTTTCTTATCAACTATTTCTTCTGCATTCTTACTTGTGGAAGCTTGTTCATTCGCATCTGTATTCAGAGCACTTGTTTTGTAGCTAAAACTTTCTGCGGCACAGCTTAACCGACTGCTGTGCTGAGCGCTGGCAGCATGTCTGTGTTGTTCGTCATCACGCAAGTGACATCAGATCACGCTCTTTCTGACGGCTGAGCACTGAACGTCATTCAGTGACAAGTGATACATGTATAAGATCTTATATAAATAATATATATATATGCAAATTTATATCGAAATATCGGAAATGGGTTTAAAAATCATATCATCGTTATTGAAAAAAAATCTATCGCGATATATATTGATATCGAATTATTGTCCAGCCCTAACTTTATCGAAGCTTCAATCCTGAGTTCATGAACGTGTGCAGATGAAGGCGGGGCATCAGTAGCAAACAGCCAATCACATGTCTCGAAACAAAGATATTGTGATTGACTTCTCGATAGAGAGTCTTTGCCATTTACAAGAAAGGAATAAAAGTTTTACAAATATGAAGAATTTAAAAACACTTATACAGCAAGATGACTAGAGCTGGAGGACAAAAGCTTTATTAGTGCAATTGAGGTTGTAAACACCTCTATACATAAGCCTCTTTCACACATACAGACCTTTTCCAGAAAAGGATCATGTGTGAACAGGCCCTTTTTGAAAATACCGGTAAATTAGTTCCGGCAATTTTCCGGAAAGAGAAGTTGTAACATTTCCAGTAATTTGCCGGAATGCTGCTCTGTGTGAACACAGAAGGAAAATTGCCTGAAATAGCGTGTTCACCTTTAGAATGCGCTGACGTGAGACATCTATACTCCAGCCAATCAGAACATTCAAACGCATTCACATACACGTTACTTATGAAAATAAAAGCCTTTGAATATTTGATGTTAGTCAGATAATGTTTCTATGTTCCTTCCTATGTGCCAACTGTGTAAAAACACTATCGATAAAATGTTTATGATAAACCGCTGTTTGTTTACCTTCAAGCTCTGCTTCAGTTGCTTGACGCGTGTTCACATGAAGGAGTGCTCCGGTGAGTGCCAGCACACACACATATCATAAAAAGTGAATTCTGATTAATGATGTCAGAATTAACCGGTATTATGGAATGAACGTGTAAATGGTCTTTTTCCGGAAAAATTCCGAAACATCCGTGCTTTTATGAACAGCGCATTTTTGAATTTATCGTTAAAGTCCTTCTGGAAATTTTCCAGACATTTACCTGTATCACTGTGTGAAAGCGGCTATTGACTCTAAGCTAAGCTCATATTTATTTTTTTGCTTTTATCTACATAATAATTAAAAACAATTCTTATTTTGCAACCATCTATACATTTATGTTTAATTAAACAAGAAAATAGTGATTAAGCTTAAAATACAATGGATTACGGATTTAATATAAATCACTATTATCTTATACATCATTTTAAAACAATTATCATAAATAATCTTTGGAATGACCTTTAATTTTGATCAGCAGAAACCGGGGGAGTGTCTTTATTAGGTCATGTGTCGATTTGCTCACAGCTGATTGGTGGAATCTCAGTTTGTGATGTCTTAACCAGAACATAACCTGACCCAGAGCAAGTTAGCTTTGCAGTGTATATTGCCATGGCAAAAAAAAAGAGCAATTAAAGCCGAGCTACCGTCATGGTACCTAAAACCAAGTTTTGGTGTGAACTAAACTAAAACTTAACTGGATAGCCAGCTAATCCAGCTTTGTGGTACAGGTCCCAGGTCATTTGTATTGTGATGTACACAAACGTTTAGATAGATTGTAACATTAAAAACTATTCAGTGGTCTCCAATGGAATTTCAAAAATGTAAATGGACTAAGCGACTGGACAAATAGAAAAGGTTTGGCATACAGCACCAGAAAGTGTGTGTCATGCTTATATGAAAGAGTAAAATATTTATTTTTAGTATTAAACTTTCATCTCATGCCAGCTTGAAGTCTGTTGGGAGTTCCAGAACATTCGTTTACAGCACCCTCTGTGATTGGCTCATGCACTTAACATGAGCATTGATTCTAGTAACAAGGCAAGCAAATCTGATTACAACAGCTTGGAAAAAAACATGTTAATACTGCAATAGAAAATCAAGGTTGTAATAAAATCAGCAGTGATTTAACTCTTTCTAAACACAGTCTAAATTAACTGAGCTTTAGAGAGGAACTTTGAGGGATATTGCGATGGATTGCTGCACCTCCTTGTAGCGCTCCAGCTCCTGTACAAAGGTGCGTTCGTGGAAAAGTGTTTGGAGCCGCTCCTGTGCATAGTTGTGGCAGAGCTCCTCGAAGGTGGCACCACGCTCTCGCTTGGCTAACTTTGGGTTCTGGAATCCCGGTGTGTCCACAATAAGCAGAGAGCACAGGGAATGCTGACTCGACTTCAGTGCTCTACACCAGCACAAACAAACAACATGTACATATTTAATATAGGTTAGAGTGGCTAAACAATACACGTCTTCTTTTGCACAAATAGCCATTTAAAAGCCTATTCCCATTACTTCTCTTTATAGTCTTTAGAGGGGAAATGCATTCTTTGGCATTATATCCTAAAATAGTGTGCACCACTAGTGCTACCAAATATTTTATTTACAAATTATTTTTAAAATTATTAAAAATGGGGGGTAAAAAGTTTAAAAGCTTTGTCTTTTTTATGTTACCTTTTTATTTTTTAAAACAAATGTCTGTATTTTCAAAATACAAGAATAAGGGTGCTTTCGCACTTGGACTTTTGTTGCGGAACCTGGCGCATTTCCCTGTTAGCGCGGTTCGTTTGGCATAAGTGAATCCAGCAAACGTGCTCTGATCCACGCCAAAACAATCGGTCCGAGATGGCCTGAATGAGGTGGTCTCAACTCGATTGAAACAATCTCTGGAGCGGATCGATTGTAGTTAGAAAGCAATATGATCCAACAAACTAACGAACCAGGCTATATCACAGTGTATTATGGATCTGTAATAGGCATATATGACTATATGAAGAGAAAATGATAATTAGGGTAAAATGTCATCCTTCCTACCGGTAAATGTGCGTTTCATGTCAAATACGAACGTGAAACCATGCTGAACTATTAACAAGAGCTGGTCTTGGTTTATCTGTTATTTCTCTATTAAGCCTGTAATGCATAATTCTAGCCAACAGCTATGTATAAGAAAGTCTTACCTCTGATTTACATATTTGGTGACGATGTGTGTGGGTGTCACCATTCAAAATGAAAGTGCAGCTTTTCGATTATAATGTCTTATTGCCATAAATTAAAATAAGAATGAATGACAGCTGAGTGGGACTCTGAACAATAAACCATGAAGCTCTGACCAATGTGAGGAGAGTTTACTCACACGTGACTTGTTTTAGCTATTTTGATCCATTTAGAAACTTTGCAGTGTAAAAGCGAACCGCACCAAGAGCAAAGAGCAACATTGTAACCATTTTAATCCCTGTTTCAGAACAAAATAATCAGTCTTCAGGTGTGGAAGCACCCTAAATCACAAATATCAGAAAATCAATGTGCATACATTCTTTTTAGTTCATGTATTATTCTTATTATTTAGCTTTAAAATTTTGCCACTTTTTGCTACTTTTTTTAAACAAAAGGTCTAAGGGCTACTCAATTAGCTACTCAAGGGTTACTCAATTAGCCACTGGATGGGCAAACAAATGACCCTGTTGACACACATAAGAGTAAAATAACCCTAACCTGTTAACAAGTGAGATGACCAGAGTAAAGAGCTCAGAGTAAAGCCCAGCACCCATGGCCTCCAGACACTCCAAAGCTGTAATTTTTGGAGCTGCAAGACAAAACATTCACATTATATCTCAATCTTATCACTGGCAAAGCCTGCTAGCGCAATTCCTTTGTATTAGATAAAGATCTGACCTGAATTATCTCCTGTGCCAACATCGTCTGGTCCCTGGCGGAATGAGGTGGATCTCTGTAAGGTTCCTTTGGGCTGGTGTTTGAAGATGGCAGACGAGAGCTCTTCCAGGGTGCAACCCAACAGGTAAGCAGCCTTCTGGGCCCATTCATGACGTGCAAACTGCTTCCGGCCCGCTGGGAGATGCACAGGGACAGAGTGAGCATCATATTGACTGAAGCAGAACTGATGACTCTGGGGCTCTTTTAGTATATGAGAAAAGTCTTTCACAATTCTGCTGATATATCAAATATGTATTGTCATATGGTATATACCAGGAAATGGTTTGGAATAGGAAAACAAATCAGTGATTTTCGGTTTGAATGAAATCTAGGTTGCAGTTGTTGTTTTTTTGGATTGTGAACAATAAAAACTAACTTATGGATATTTATGGTCCGTATGGATAATTATTTGTATTCTGCTTTCACTAAACTTTCCTGCCGTATTGGCACAATCCTCTATGCCTATTGGCTTATTTATATACCTGTATGTGTAATTTTGTTATGTGTCAGGCATTTCATGTTGTGCTTGCTGTTTTCTTTTTGTCAAAATAAAATAATATATAAAAATAAAAGTAAAACTAACTGCATGATTATGCCACTTTAAAAAGGCAGGATAATCCTGTCCAATTTTCTTTCTTTTTTTGTTATTCAAGTTTGTCATCCAGTCCATCTCTGTGGTATTTCCATGCAAATCCATCTGTTACTTGGTAAAGACTTGCCAAATTAAGCAGATGCCATGGACAGACTGTGTGACATGTCCTCATCCTCCAAAAACATGAACAAATCTATTGAAGGTAAAAGAAAATACATTCAAGACTAGATTAAATAAATGGATTTACTTGAAACCGAAATGAGCTTCAAAATAACGTGGTTGCATAAACAGATCTAAAAAAATTAGTGTTCATTTTTTATATTAATGTGATTTTTTTTAAGCTTATGATTATTTTTATAAATATTTTTTTAACAATTCTAAAATTTTGATTAAATAAATAACAAATCTAATAAATATCTTAAATAATTGTATATTCAGTAATAATATATTAATGATGTGCTTAAGTACCATATTTATGTTGAAAAAATATTAAAAAAATAATTTAATAATTTATTTAAATGTAAAAAATTTTGTATAACAAACTTAAAAATTGGCACCAAATTGTTCATTTTCAGCATAAACTACTGTTCAAATGTCTGGGATCAGTGAAATGTTGTCTCTTCTGCTCACCAAGGGCAATAAAAACTCTTAAATTGTGAAATAATATTTAAAACTATTATACCTTATCTATAGGAATATATCTTAAAATGCATTCCTATGATTTAAAGTTGAATTTTCAGTTTCATTATTCCAGTCTTCTGATTATTATACATGTTAAAAACAGTTGTGCTGCTTCATGTTTTTGTGGAGGTTGTGATATATCACCATTCAAAATCATCATTAAAGCTATTTAAAAGCTTTCATTCATCAATTATCATTCATAACTACACATGGTTCTTTAGAAATGTGCTGATTCGTTGCTCTGCTATAATCAAAAGTGACAAAAAGGGCATTTTAGAATAAAGCAAATTAAATACAACTTTAAACTTTCTATTTATTGAATAATTCTGAACGGCTTCCAGATACATACTATAAGAAGCAAAAAAATAGTTTTCAAGCCTATTAATAGTAAGAATCACCCTAAATGACTGAGCACCAATAATGACTGATTACCACCGAGCAGCGACTCAGCACATTATAAAGACTTCTAAAGAATCATGTGACACTGAGGACTCGACAGACGAAAGCTCAGCCTTGATATAGAGGAATAAACTACATTTTAAAGGGGTAGTCCACAGTGTATTTTTAAGGCTGGGTTGTGTTTATAAGATGCAAAGCAATGTGTGCTCATGCTTCATTTGTAGAAAATCACGTTATTTTTACATATATCTGACGTTGATTATATACAGCAACACAACTAACATGAAAACGACTGTCATATTTCCTAGTTCCTCTGAAAGGCCGCCGTCAAGAGGCTCTGATTGGTCCGCTAACATAATGTGGTGTGATTCGCGGATTGTCTCCACATCACTCCCCTACAAGTGCGTGCTTTTGAGCTGTGTAAACAGTCCAGTCAGTGCAGCTGTTAGCAGCGTTAGCTGCCTGAATCAGACAGAAAATGAAGAGCACACAGCTGAACCTCACGCCTGCTCTCTAAAATAAAATCTGACAAATGTCTTTTACATATATGCGGAACAAGCATGTGCAAGTAATGTGAAACGTTCACATATTTTTAGCGAGTTGGTTATTTGAGATGTAGAACGCAGGGAAAGCGGCCGCATAGAGAGACACACATAGAGAGACACTGCACCGCTGCTGAAGATTATGGATGTTTACAGGGGTTTGACTGATAAATATGAATTTGTAGTTAAATTGTAAACGGTGCCAAACAGCATTTCCCATTGTTTACAACATACCGTTAATGCTAGAAACTGTGCCTGTAGTTGATCCATTTTAACAAATAAAAATACTTACAAGTTGTGGCTCACAATCCACAGCTTTGTTGGAGGAGTTTTAGTCGAATCCAGCACTGAACTGAGATTCTGGAAGTTCTCCTTTGTCATATGCTAGCTATATATCTTTTCTTTATAATTCTCTGGAGCATAATTAAAATTAAATTGTAAGCACTTCTCTTTTTGTGTTGTGTTCTTTGGAAACCCAAATACAGAAACAGAACAAGCAGCGTTTGGACAGGATTTTAGCTTTCACTGCTTTAACATTAGAGCGACTCTGGCCACGCCCCTTCGCTGCGTAGCGTGTGTGCGTGAGGTGAATGAACGTATTCGGAAGCCCTTGTGATCTCACCAGCCCGGATGTATTTTTTTGTAGTCCCCAAATTTCGTTCGCTGTAGGCTTTGCTAAGCCAACTCTGTAAAAGCCAATGTCTTCCTTTGCATTGAACTTTGAGCGTATTACAATCAGAGATGTTGTTTATGTTCACACAGCTACATTGAACTAAAGTTTAAAACCCAGTATCTTAGTGGACCACCTCTTTAAAATATATTGATAGAAAACATTTCACAAAATTACAGCTTTTATTGTATTTTTGATTTATAAAAAAATGAAGCCAAGCAGAAAAGATTTCTTACTAAAACATAAAAAACATTACCAATCCCAAACTTCTGAAAGGTATTTTGACAACCACTGCAGAGAAGCACATACTGTATATAACTCAGCTTCAAAACTGTCAAAATGGGTCTGATGTTGTCAAAGTTTTAATGTTTAGAAATCACAGAAAATGTCAGCTTTTTAAATCCTTTTCCAATGTTTCCAGCAGATATTGCTTCGACTGACCTCGAAGAGCAAAACCACAGAGTCAGAAATGACAAGAGTGACACTGAAGTGAAGAGAGAGAGAGAGAGAGAGAGAGAGAGAGAGAGAGAGAGAGAGAGAGAGAGAGAGAGAGAGAGAGAGAGAGAGAGAAAGAGAGGGAGAGAGAGAAAAGGAGAAGGAAAACAATGCAAGCCTCTGGTGGAATAGATGAACGCCAAAAATAAACAAGAACTGAGAGCGAACAGGCTTTTTTATTTGCGTTTGCGTCTTAACAACAGAAAAGCACTGCAGAAATGAAAAGTCTACAACATGGAGAAACATCAGAGAGCTCCAGCTTTAAAAGACAACAAAGTTACGATGCTCCCCACATATTTCAACTAAAGTTTTATCTAAGCTTCAAGACTGAGACATGGTTATAAACCTCTGAAAGAAAAAGGAGCCCAGCAGAGAAATGAAAGAAGAGAGAAAAAGAAGACAATAGGAATGCAAATGGAAATGTCTGGCAACTATGATAACAGCGTAAAACCACACACACGTACACAAATGAGGTGTTTGCTTGTTGTGCTGATATATAACATTCATTTTCTTTACCTTCATCAGCTTCTGCTTTGTAACGGCATGCAACATGCAAGTAGAGAAGAAGAGGTTAGAACATGACAGACAAGTCTTCAGTACTGTACACAACAAGAAGGCACTCGTTAGCACACATATTATTGACTCTTCCATGCATTTTCTAATTACACATTACCAAAAGAATCAGTTGCCAATTAGTAATCGACCGATACATGCTTTTGCGTTTGTTAACACTTCTGAGAGATGATGTCTAGAGAGCAGAACATGTAATATTTCAAGGCTACTAATAGACTAAAATCAATCTCGTTTTCTTTTTTTTTTAATTTGTAAAAAAAAAAAAGCTGGTCAGTAATTCAGTCACTTTTTTACTAAGGTTGCATTATTTAACTAAAATGAACTAATATTGAGTTTTATGGAAGTTAAACTATTAAATAGACTTTGTTAGCATTAGTTAAGAAAATATGGTACCACTTTGTAATAACTACACACTATGAATTATTTATTAAGCATTAGCAAACAGTTAATTCATTATCTGTTAAGCATCACCTCTACATTAATAGAGGTTAGTATGCAGTTTCTAAGTACAGGTACACGTGCTGTATTCTTGATTATAAGCACATTTATGATGTGCTTAATGATTGTGTTTTCATACTTTATTAGTTATTAATTGTTCATTAGTAAATTCAGTATTGCATTATTTACAAAGTAGATTTAAGAGTAGTTGGTGGCTTCTAGAATCATTCAGAATGAGTTAGTAAACGATTAATAAACTATTCAAATCAACATCTATATATTTTATTATTCAGGCATATAGTAATGGTTACTATGCATGTTATAAATTTTTTAACTCAACTTCACACAGTTTTGTGACCTAATCTAAAGTGAGGACTATTTATGCTTTATAAATCTCCTGAATGACAGTTAAAGGCTCAGTATCAAATGAACAATGTTTGCATTCTTATTTAAAAAAAAAAAAATACTTTAAACTTTAAACATTGCTAAATAACAGAAGTGTCAAAATATAATTAGTAATAAATAGAATTAAATAAAATTAGATAAAACGACAACAATATATTAATTTAACAATATATTATGATACAACATTCCAATGTTATTTAGCAATGTTTAAACTGTACAGTAATTTTATTTTGGATAAGATTGCAAAAATTTATTTTTCATTTGATACAGTTTCTTGGTAACACTTTATAATAACTACACACTATGAATCATTTATTAAGCATTAGCATGTAGTGAATTCATTATCTATAAAGCATTAACTCTACATCAAAATATGTTAGTAAGCAGTTTACAAATACAGATACAAAAGTATACAAAAGCTCTGTTCTTGATTTATAAGCACATTAATAATGTGCTTAATGATTGTACTTTCATAATTTGTGACTGGTTGATTTTTCGTTACTAAATTAAGTATTGCATTGTTTACAAACCATTTGTATTTATGAGTAGTTGGAGCTTCCTAAGATCATTCAGAATGAGTTAGTAAATGATTAATAAACTATTAAAATTAACATTTATATATCTTAGTATTCAGGCATATAGTAATAGTTAATTTGTATGCTAATAAATGCTTTTTTAACTGAACTTCATCCAGTTTTGTGACCTAATCTAAAGTGAGGACTATTTATGCTTCATAAATCCCTTATAATGACCATTAAAGGCTCAGTATCAATTGAACAATAAATGTTTGCAATCTTATCTAAAAAGTAAAATTACTGTGAACTTTAAACATTGCCGAATGTTTAACAGGAGTGGCAAAATATAATTAGAAATAAATAAAATTGGATAAAACAACAACATATTAATTTAACAATATATTATGAGGTAACATTTCAAAGTTATTTAGCGAAGTTTAAACTGTACAGTAATTTTATTTAAGTTAAGATTGCAAAAATTAATTTTTCATTTGATACATTTGTTTCATTTGTGTATTTTCAAATGAATAGAAATGAATGAAACCATTTATTTTCTATTTTTCCTGTCTAGAATATAACCTTTAATTCTCATTTTATAAGAAATGTATAAAGTACAAATAGTCCTCACTTTAGATTAGGTCACAAAAATGGATGAATTTGACTTAATAAAGCATTTATTAACATACAATAGAACTATTAATATATGTCTGAATAATAAGATATATAAATGTTAATTTCAATAGTTAATTAATCATTTACTTGTGCATTCTGAATTATCTTAAAATAGCACTAACTATGCTTAAATAAAATAATTCGTTTGTAAATAATGCAATACTTAAGTTAGTAATGATAAAATAATCAATAACAAAGTATGAAAATACAATCATTAAGCACATTATACTTGTGCTTATAAGTCAAGAATACAGCCTTTGTACCTGTATTTATAAACTGCTTACTAACATCCATTAATGTAGTTAATGCTGAACAGATAATGAGTTAACTATTTGCTTATGCTTAATAAATTATTCATAGTGTGTAGTTCTAACAAAGGGTTACCGAAAAAGTTGTTTATTGTTAATTCGTGTTAGCACAAGTTCTGAATACATTACCATATACAGCTTTTTATTTAGTAATGGATTAGTCAATGTATAAATTAATACGGCCTCGGGGTAGTAAGAACTTTCATTGTTTAAAAATAAAGTAGTCCTGTGATCCATGAAATGCAAGTCAACACATACCAGCACTCTGAGAGTTAAAAACAAACATATAGGAAAAACAAAATTTATAACCATGATGATACATTATGGTCTTATGAAGTCAAACAATTTAAACATACAGTGCTCAGCATAACTGAGTACACCCTATTTTGAAAATGAATATTTGTATCCATTTCTCATTGAATATAGGCAACGTATTTTGGTGCATTTAAACAAAACGTATTTAATAAACAGATATATTTATTAAAATAATATTTTAGTCACCAAACATATTTAGAAATTGAAAGATAATACAATTAAATTCAAGCAAAATATTGCAAAAACAAATGACAACCTACAAAATTTAAACCAATTTTTTTTTTTTTTTTTTGCTTCTCTTGATTTTTCCTCTTTTTTAATTTTTAATTTAATATTTTTCTGTAACATATAAATTTGAATGTACTCGTTTTTGGACCGTTGTCGTAAGTTATTTTGTTAGATAAACTCCAGATTTAGCTTCAGTACTAATTTATCTAATGTAAATGCACAAATATAATATTGTATAGCTATTAAAAACATGAATTGAAAAGAAAGATTTAAGCCCTCAAAATCAATATAAAACCTAAATCTTTGCTAGCCCTCTTTGGAGTATCCCTTTGACCTGATTTTAAAGTCCGTGACAGCAAGGTTGTTGCCTCTACCACAATTTTAGCCAGACATGCCATACTTTTAAAGTGGAAACACGATGTCATGTTCTTATGTATTTTAAATACCTAATTTGGTATTCATGTATGTATTTATTTATTTATTGTTGCTTTGATAATTGAGGTAATAAATGAGAAGTTAGGGGATGGGAATAACAATAGACAATACATTACTGTTTACCTCTCAATATTTAAGTATTGTCATACAATATTTGTATTGTCATACAAAAGACCAATAAAAAAAGATTGAAATAAAACATAGATTTGTAAGGGGTGTACTTATATATGCTGAGCACTGTACTTACAATTTAAAAACACAGGCACTGCAAATGAGTTGCAAATTAATAGTCCTGGGTTTATTAATGATTGATGCTTGTGTATTTTGGCCTTTTTTTTTTTTTTACTTGCATTTTATATATCAGTAAGAAACAGGGTTTAAGCAATATATATATATTTAATGACACATCATATATGGCCTGATAGACAGAGTAAATTAGCAGCAAATATTTATTCACCCTCTTTAATGTGCAATGAAAATCCTTGTATGTCATAATAAACGCCTCTACTGTGACAGTCAAACTACTTAATGCGTCAATTAATTTCTTCACAAAAACATTTCACTGAGCCCAAACTTTTGAAAGCTATTGTATATCGACTGTTATTCTAGAAGCTCTATTGTACAGTCTTTTGCCTGTATTAAAAAGAATAACAACTGTAGACCAAGGTACTGTAAATAAATCCCCAGCCACTACCGAATGAGCAGAACAACACTGCCCCCTGCTGAACAGACAAGCAGGTACAACTGAGCGACACCACACAAAGACGTCTGTATAAACATTCCATGCAGTGTCCGGATGATTAAGATGTAGTGCTTAAAGAAAGAATCTATCACATTATTATTATTATTACACTTAGCATTGGGTAGTGTTAGTCTTCAGTATCAACTCAGGACACTGAAGCAGCAAGAGTACCAGCTGTCAGAAATAAGACTTTCACTGTACTTGCCTGAGAGAGACACAAAGGAGGCATGCGGGTATATGAAAGAGTATCAGACTAGAACGAATGAATCCTCTGCAGATGCTGAGGAATACCCTGACAATATATCAGCAAACAAACTAGTATAAATCCCAAATAACAGAGCACTCAAATCCAAGCCCACACACACTTCGAGGGTTCCAGCTTGAGCTGCAATCTTGATTCAAACACCCACATAAATCTTGTTCTTAAATGGCAACAATTCGGCTGTGTTTGTTAAAACTTTTTACAAACATGAAAACAGAGAATATTCAGATCTGTGTTTGATCTAGAGTACCCATGCGTAATGATATGCGTTATCATTACTATTAACATGTTAATAACGTTGTCATTGTATTACAAATATTAAGATTGAAACAATATAAATACAGATGTAAACAGATTGAAGTGATATAAATAAGAGCTCATCAATTACTAATCTAAAAATAACTTGATGCTTATTAAAAATTAATTTTGTTGTTGAATCATTCATTCAAGAGATGCATTCAAAAATGCTGATTCATCCATTAATAATGCATGAAGATGTTGAATCAAAAAATTAAAAGATTTGCTCAAAAATGCAAATTCATCCACTAATAATGGACAAAGTTAAATCGATAAATAGAAAAAATTTGCTCAAAAATGCTGATTTATCCACTGATAATGCATGACGATGTTAAATCGACAAATCAAAAGATTTGCTCAGAAATGCTGATTCATCCACTAATAATGCATGACGATGTTAAATCGATAAATCAAAAGATTTGCTCAGAAATGCTGATTCATCCACTAATAATGCATGACGATGTTAAAATCGATAAATCAAAAGATTTGCTCAGAAATGCTGATTCATCCACTAATAATGCATGACGATGTTAAATCGATAAATCAAAAGATTTGCTCAGAAATGCTGATTCATCCACTAATAATGCATGACGATGTTAAATCGATAAATCAAAAGATTTGCTCAGAAATGCTGATTCATCCACTAATAATGCATGACGATGTTAAATCGATAAATCAAAAGATTTGCTCAGAAATGCTGATTCATCCACTAATAACGCATGACGATGTTAAATCGATAAATCAAAAGATTTGCTCAGAAATGCTGATCAGTGTTGCCAGATGTAGCTGACTGATTCCAGCCCAATAACTATCCAAAACCCGCCAAAATGCAAAAACAACCGCCCCGTCATCTGAAGGCTATCATAAGCGGTTAGAAAGTTGAGGTCCAGGGGTGTGGCAGGAATGGCATCTCTTTGTGAGATCATAACCGGTTTATAAGTGAAGACCGGGAGGGTCTGGGGCTGAGGGGGTGCACCGTTGCAAAACCGCCCACATTTTCACTACCTGCCTATGTAATTTTTTACCCGCACGCACCGCATCAAATTCAAAACCGCCCAATCTGGCAACACTAATGCTGATTCATCCACTAATAATGCATGATGATGTTGAATCCATAAATAAAATGATTTGCTCAAAAATGCTGATTCATCCACTAATAACGCATGAAGATGTTGAATGGATAAATAAAAAAATTGCTCAAAAATGCTGATTCATACCATAATGAAAAAGATACAGCCATTGAATCATTTAAAATATTTGTTTAAAAATGCTAAAATATCCTTTAATGAAACCAAGTGACAATCTTGTCAGCTAGTCATTAAATCATTCAAAGAGATTTTTGTAATGATTAGAATTTATTAAACATTTCAATCGACTTTAGCGATTAACATTTTGCCAGAATCTCTAGTAAATCACAAATTATTTTGTTTAGTTGTAATCTAAATAAACAAACAAAAATAATGTAATTCTCTGTAAAATTGGGCACCTCTAATCAGCATATTTTATAACTGAATCATACATTTAAATTAAATATTTTAGTTTTAATAATAACTTTTAATAAAAAATAAATAAATCACATGTTAAACACAAGTGGATCACAAGTGGAAAACCATATGAATTGCTCAATTTTGAAACATTTTTAAAAAATATTATTTGGAACATTTGAATAAACAATATTATTTTCATATGAAAAATGTGTTTCAAGGGTGATTTACACCTGAAGTTAATATGTGACACATGTTTTTTCTTTAACGGACTTCCAGCCAAAAAGAATTTTATAGCTGAGAACAAAGAAAATGCACATTCTTTATTCATTTCCCTGATGTTTCCCATTACTATTTTTTTTCGCCTTTTTTCCCTCTCTATTTAAATTTTTTCCTGCTACTATGGCGCTCCCCATGACTGTGGACCCCAGAGGCAGCATGTAGACAGAAGAGTTTGAAATTTGGTGATTAAAAGGTTCATTAATACATCATCCTCTGACTGCATGAGGGGGAAGTGATATCACAGACTGTGAATACTGAGCCATCCATTCTCATTAGAGCTAAAGTAACACACACATCTTGAAACTCCTCAACATCAAACTGTTTCCTGAGCCACTCGTCTCTCCTCTGTTTGAGCTCAGTAAGCAGACAGTAAGTCGGCCTTAATTAATAAAGTCTGTTTCTGTGCTTGTTAGGCGTTTTGAGCGCTTTATCTCATTAGGGTTTTTTTTGAAGCTCTCCAGTTCTGATGTGCAAAGAGAAAGCCGTTGAATGGTTCTGTGAGCTAAATTAGCACAGAAACAGCAGTGAAGGGCTTAAATGGAGAGACATAGAATCAAAGCAAGATATCAAAAAAAGTTTACATTTTATTCTAAGGGTTTATGCTCATCAGTCAAAGCAAATCTATGAAGCAAAACACTGTCTGATTTGATGAGCGTTCCATTACCTTTTGTGGCCCCTGCAGCTCCAAGGTGATAAATGGCACCGAGAATGAGCCACAGAGCTTTCTGTTCATCAGAGGAGATGCCCAGCACCTTCATAGCTGCCTGCAGTTTAGTGAACTGTTGAGATGCCTTTTGCTTGTCCTCAGGCTGTGGACGCACACACACAAAAACAATGTTAGACTGCAATTCAAATAAATAAAATAAACATTTTGAGATTGGAGTTTTAAAAAAAATGTATATATATTTTATTTTGTAATTATATATTTTTTTGAAAAGGGATCAAATAAATATAATATGATACTGAGGCTGGAGCATAAATAAAAACAAATAAACCAAATCAAATATTTAACTGAAAATAAAATTAAATAAATCAATACAAAAAATTTTTATTAAATTAAAAATAAAATAAAAATTAAATAATTAAATAAAATAAAACAAAATAAAATAAAATGTAATTAAATTAAATTTAACAAATGTAATAAAATAAAAATGAAATAAAATTAAATAAAATTAAATAAATTAAATTAAATTAAAAAATTAAAAATAAACAAAAAATAAATTCAAACAAAATAAAAAATAATATAAAATGAAAAAGGAAACATAAAATAAAATAAATAAAAATAAAATAAAATAAATATAGCTAAAATTAAATAAAATAAAAAATAAAACAAAATGAAAAATATATATATATATTTTAGATGGGACCTTACATAAAATGACAACTGAAGATTGGATCTCACATATAAACAATAAACAAACAAATAAAAACAAAAACAACAAATAAAAAATAACTATAACAGGCTGGTGTAAAAATAAAAAAGTAAATAAGTATGCAAATGAAGGAATGAATGAATGTAAATAAAATCACAAGAAATTAAAAACATACCATGAAACAATCTGGAGCTTAAGAAAGCTTAATGAAATAAAATAAAAACTAAATCATTTGTAAGTAATTTTACTCTATGCCACTGCCAGATTTCATCTATTCAAAACTAACCTTGGATTGAGGCACAATCCCAAAGGCACTGTTCTCTGCAAAGTGGTTAAAATGCAACTCCGTTCTGCAAGAAAATTGAAATACAATAAAGCAATTAAATCACAGAGTTATTATTATACAGATGTATTCAACAGCGCATGCACTATTAGATACACATTGAGTTCCAGACAAAATAAATGAGCATAATGAAACCGCTAAAGGACAGAGTGAGTTCACCTGAGTGTGCTGTCTGCTCCAGCCATCATGTAGTAAAAGACATTAAACGTGGACTCTGTTTCCGGCCGTTTCACCACCCTCAGCTTCTCCAGCAGCATAGTCTACATATAAAAGAAGGAGATTAATGAGTGCTGTCTAGAGACTGGTAGAGAGTAGAATTTGTGTAGAAGTTAACAAAGCATTACAAACGTTTATATAATTACAGAACAGCAAATGCACACAACTAATTCTTCTCCTTTCCGGTCCATTTAAAAAAAAAAAAAGTTTAAAAGTTTAAAAGTTTTACACTATAAAATTATTATGTTTTATTATTAATTATTAATTTTATATTAATCATTATTATTCAAACCTTTTCAATTACACTATTCATTTTTTGAACCTTTCAAAAGAAATAACCTTTCTAATCAATTTTAAGTGTCAATAAATGAAACTTAAATCAATATTTTACCATTACTTAAGGATTAAAATTAGTTTTTCTTTGTCATTCTACATAAAAAGGCTATGCTATACATTTTTAAAAATATTATAGTAATATATAGTAAGAATGATGGATGGACAGATGAATGGATAGTAAGAACGATGGACGGACGGATAGTAAGAACGATGGATGAATGAATGGAGGGGTAGTAAAAACGATGGATGGACGGCTGGATGAATAGATGGATGGATCGTAAGAATGGTGGATAGATGAATGGATCATAAGAATAATGGATGGGTAGATGGATGGATGGATGCATGGATGATAAGAATGATGGATGGATGGATGGATGGATGGATGTAAGAATGACGTAAGGATAGATGATGGATGCATGGTTTTTAAGAATGATGGATGGATGGACAGAGAAAGCACAATGACGGAGAACTGGACGGACGAAGATAGAACAATAGAACGATATATATATACACATACTGTATATATAGAACAATAGAACGAAAGTTAGAACGATAGATGGATAGAATGATAGAACGATAGAACGATAAAACGATAGATAGAACGATAAAACGATAGAACGATAGATAGAACGATAAAACGATAGAACGATAAAACGATAGATAGAACGATAAAACGATAGAACGATAAAACGATAGATAGAACGATAAAACGATAGAACGATAAAACGATAGATAGAACGATAAAACGATAGAACGATAAAACGATAAAACGATAGAACGATAAAACGATAAAACGATAAAACGATAGAACGATAAAACGATAAAACGATAGAACGATAAAACGATAAAACGATAGAACGATAGATAGAACGATAGATAGAACGATAGGTAGAACGATAGAACGATAGATAGAAAGAACGATAGATAGAAAGAACGATAGATAGAAAGAACGATAGATAGATAGATAGATAGATAGATAGATAGATAGATAGATAGATAGATAGATAGATAGATAGATAGATAGATAGATAGATAGATAGATAGATAGATAGATAGATAGATAGATAGATAGATAGATAGATAGATAGATAGATAGATAGATAGATAGATAGATAGATAGATAGATAAAAAGTGCACATTTGTTTCTATAATAAGCATATATTATTGTGTATAACCACAAACCTGAATGGAGGCAGAGGCCACCTGTCCAGCCTGGTCAAAATCCAATGAGACTATCTGGGAGAAGCGACTAGCATTATTGTTCATGGATGTGGCACTGTTTCCAAAAGCTTCTAGGATTGTGTAGACCGCTTGCCATTTCTCAGCTGGAGAGCACACGCACACACACACACACACACACACACACACACACACACACACACACACACATTAACATATAATTAAAGACACACTCCTTAACAGTGACCGCATTAGAAGAGAAGACCCCGCATATGCTGATAACATCACAGCCTCTTTAACGGTATAGTTGATGAGCGCTGTAGTCTTCATTAGGTCATTATTGACCACGCAGGAGCTGAACGGGCCTTGATGATGGCTAATTATCAGAGTGCTTTAGTGGGCATCATTAGCAAAGCCCTCATCTGTCACCCTCTTCCCAGCTCTCTCACTCTCTCTATGTGACACCAGCCCATTTCCACTGACCGCACGAACACCCTTCCATTCACCCTTCACCACAAGCTGTTCAGCCTTTTCAAGCACATGGTGAGCTAATGTGCAGCTAAAAATGGGAGTGTGATATTGTCCATTTGATATTGTCCAAGACTAGCGGTTATTAGTCCATTATTAGTGTGCGTAGAGTATAATGTAAAAGCAAAAGAAAGAAAGAAAGAAAGAAAGAAAGAAAGAAAGAAAGAAAGAAAGAAAGAAAGAAAGAAAGAAAGAAAGAAAGAAAGAAAGAAAGAAAGAAAGAAAGAAAGAAAGAAAGAAAGAAAAGAAAGAAAGAAAGAAAAGAAAGAAAGAAAGAAAGAAAGAAAGGTGACACCATCAGAAATAGTATCACTAGGTAGATAATATGACTAGGGTGGTAAAATTTCAAAAGATACACTTTCATACCTACCAGGTCCACATTTGTACCTTAATGGTACATATTTATACCTAAAAAGTGCAATTGTGTACTTCACTGTACCTTAAACCGGTGGTCCTCAACCACCGGACCGCAGACTGGTATCAGTCTGTGAATGAATTGGTATCGGGCAGCACAAGAAATCATTGATTATTTCCATTTTATTAATTATCTGAGTTTCAACAATCTTTTATTTTGAAAAATTACCGTATTATCTCGCTTACATCTCAGTTACTTGAACGCCAACCTTTTACCCACAAGCAGCAAAATGAGTAAGAAGCAGACAGACGTCTTTGGAAAGTTTCTTTGCAAAGAGGAAAAGGCCCAGTGAAGGACCCGCGAACTTCCAAGGAATGTATTTGAAATCCATTTGTCAACAAATCAGGTGAATCCACCATATCTGTGCAAGAAGATCAACTGTCAGAGATTGCAAATGACGGCGGCCTTATCGCATCTTTACTAAAGTTCACGCAAGTTTGTTATTTCCAATGGAAGTGTGCAGCTTGCACGCGCTCGTGCCTTCCAGATGCACCCAGTTGAATGAATGCGAGTGAGTGACAAGAACTGACCGATCAGCTTCATACTTTGTATGGAATGTACACATTTCTGTAGACTAATTCTCAAACAAACACAGAACACCCAAACACTGAAAAGCTTTGTCATTTTCTCCTTACATAAAAGTTGTATCAGAGTGACAGCAATGTTTTGTCAGCTTGTCATCCTCTGAGAAAATGGTTGACGGTCACCTAGCAACCTATGAACCACCTCCGCCGCCCACAGGTCCAAAAAATGTAATTTAAGGTACCCATGTGCACCTGTTGGGTATAAAAGTCTACTTTTTAAAAAGGTACTGCCCCAATGACAGCTTTTGTGCCTTTATATCTTAATGTGTAGAATAAACAAAAACTCAAGCTGAATTTCAATAAAAAATCTTAAATAACATTACAAATGAATATGGAAGCTTAAACATATATCATCTTTTCGGAATTAGATTCATATACATCTACAAGATTCAATAAAATAAAAACAAATAAATAAATAAATGTAAAAAAATGTTATAAAATAAAATTCCTAGAAAACTATAGAGATTAGTATGAGTAAACTTTCCGTACCAGTAAAGATCTTTCCAGTGCTGCCTGCTATAGACACCAGGTACTGGACTAAATGCTGGCAGTTTGTGGTCTTGCCACTGCCGCTCTTTCCCAGGAGCACGATGGACTGGTCCTGTCGTGTTGTCAAAAGGTTTCTGTAGGCAGACTGGGCCACTGCATATATATGAGGAGCCGTGTCCTCCCGTCGACAACCTTTGAACATGTGCATCACCTGAAACAACATAAAGAAAAATAAACTTCAAGCTCACTAACAAACAAATTAATATCCTCAAGGCCTCTTGTCCAAGTCAAAAGACTTGCTTAATGAAGATCACTTTGGGAGAAAAACAAAAAGTAGCTTACAGGCCAAGCTAATAATCGAATAATCTAAATGTATTACAGTGTTTATTTTCTGTACAACAAAAAAGTCAATAATAAAACCGTAAAGCCTCAAATGCAAACCAATAAACATTTATTTTCCAATGAAGGGGAAATCAATAGCTGTTAATTTGAATATAAACTTGCCGTGGACTGCCTCTCAGCACAAATGCAATAACATTGTCAAATACATCATAGTTTCAGCTTCAGAATGCACAAAACACTCCTCACAGCACATAATTAGCTTGATCCATAACGCAAAGTCACTTAATTGGGAGCGATGACCGAAAAAAAACTCTGCTCTGGATTGTAATTGCATTTTATGGGTAGTAGTTTATCTTGCATGTAATCCAATAAAGCTCATTAGCAGATTTCAGTCGCACATTTCCCAATGCGCTTAACTGATGAACGGACAGCTATATAAAATACAGTACCCATAATGCATAACATTCCTACAAGCGGCAGAGCAACATGTGGTAAATGGTGTTTTTTTTTTCATATTAAAATGGGTTTTTGTCTTAACCATACGTGACAGCGGTGTGCAAAATTTCTATTTTAGAAACAGTTTCTATGTCTGCAAAGATGTAACAAAACAACAGCTTAAACTAATATGACAATTATCACCTCAGGTACATATTATGTGCTTTACTCAGTGTCAAATGCGACCAATATGAGTTTGAATAGAACTAAATAGAATTTAAATTAGATTACAACCCTTACCATTTATGCTGAACATGTGCGTTCCACTACACTGAACTGTCACTCACAGCAGTTGACATAGATAATACCTATATTTGGGGGAAGTGCATTTATTTCAAACTTCGATCAAAACAAAAGTCCCTTTAAGACAAGTGATTTCACTCGACGGCCATTTTTTAAACGCCTTCGGGCAGTGTGCTCAGGCATTCTGTCTGAATGGGGAAACATCAAATTCTCCATAACTGTTTGCCAAGCTTACGATTACATTACATATTTGGGATGGCCAATAAAATTAAACAACAACCATCTCATAAGTTCCATTTCTAAATGTTTGACATTTTTGAAACTGACTTCAAGGACATTAGTGAAAAGAGAATAAAGGTATCTCAAAATCACATTCTTGAAAGAAGGCATTTATAAAAATGCACATGGGCATTATGGGAGATGCCGTTACCTTTCAACCCATTTAAGCTCACCGGCAACTATAGTTGCCGAAGTTCATAGTTGACATTTTTCTTTTATGAGTATTTTCTACATGTTATCCATGTTTAATTTCTCAATGACATTCAAGCAAACAACCAAATAAAAGATTTCATGAAAGAAAAAAAGGAATTGATTTACTTCCTGTCACATGGGGCCTTCAACTTCCTACCCCTAATTTCAGGATGCAAAATGGATGCAAACCCTCCCAAATAAAGGCAATTTTCATGATACTAGAAATTGTTTTTTGTTCACAAATGTATATCAACATAATCATGAAGGTCTCTAGATTCATCCAAACAAAACAAACCTTTCACGAGATCTACAGTTTTTTGTATTCTTTGTCAAATATTCAAACAGCAACTATAGTTGTACCTTGTAAGTACATACATCATGGGGAATTAGGGAATAATGTGTTAATAAGTAAATAAATCAAGGTTATTGGTCTTATTTAATGATTTTTGTCTTCACAATATCCCATCTAAACATAACTTAACCATTTAACTGATATATTTAATTTAAAGTAGCCTTTTTTGATACACAATTTGATACACAGCAAAATTCACAGAGTAAAATTAACATCTCCCAATGGTCCCAATCCTACAAAGAGTTAAAATATCACTGGAGTAGAGTTAAAGTGCTGAGTGAACAGATGATAATGAACTCTTGCTGTTAAAAAGCAGAATCACTGAAGAAAGACCTAATCTACCAAGTAGCAAACAAATGGCTGTGGCTAGGCTTGACCATCTCAAGAGAAAAATGTCTAAGGATGAAAGGTATAAGGAACAGTTTAAGGAATTTATGATCAAGATCATTCAAAGAGGAGATGCTGAGAAGGTAAATGATGCATGGGATAACACTGGGGTTGGACTGTTATGTGAAACACGCCAACAAGCCACAGGTAAACTGATTCATGGATTCCCCTATTTATGAGTTTTAGCTCCTGGTTTAAGGGAGAATAAGGTAATCATGATTTATTTAATTTGTTTGAGATAAATGTTTGTTGATTGTTGATTTAGTGTTTCGAGATTCATTTGTTTTGTCGTTCTGATGTTGGTTGGGTCATGAAACTTTATTGTGTAATGGTTCTATGGAATGGTTCTATGAATGAATCGTGAACCACCAGTGAAAGAGCTGACCTTTTTTTTTTAACCAGGGTGCTACATGGCGGCAAGTTTTTTGGGTGGTTTGAGTAGTTGCTGTCATGTAATGTGCGTTTGACAGGAGGGACTGTACCTCGCGTTCGTTTCATACAGATTACAAAACTTCCAATAATCACTCTAGATCTAAGTGTAGTGGGTCCATTTAGATAGATATATTTCTTATGTCCGTGAAGCAAATATTCGCTAAGATTCCAGTTCATTTGTTGATCACATAAACTGTCGTAAAAGCACACGTCTGGTTTGAGCTTCTCTCCTGGAGAAACGTCAGTGTATAGCGATCGATGATTGGCTCCTGTAATAGTAGGTGAGGCTTCATTCGCCATATTGACCGTTACACTTTTCCCCATTTAAAACTATACGAGTGACATGTCTGATGAATTCTATAGTCTGATTGGAACTACCTGTGCGTTTCAATGAAAATAATGCACATCTTCCCGCCAATCAGAATCAAGAATTTTAACAGATCATGGAGTAAATTTAAACGAATGGCTGGTATTTCTGCACGTTTAGTGCAGACAGACGAATTCTTTGTAGCTGGAATGTTGTTGTGTCACTTGTAGTTACAGGCATGGTGTAAGAAGGAAGGCTGTTTCAAAATTTATTGCATTTTTGGACACTATATAGTACATAATATTAGGATGCAAGGCTCTCACCTTTTCGGAGTACATGGAGGGGGCGCTGATAGGGTTGACGATCACCATGTTGGGCCCGGCGTGTGTGTGGATGAGGTTTCCTCCATAGCGCTGGCGCAGGGAATGCATGACACTGGACTCATTCAGGTAGAGCAGGGCTGCCAAGTCCTCACAGCGGTCAAATGATGGTGGGTTCGCCTGGGTTGAGGGGATCAAATATTACAGGTCACAGAACTTAATAAGTTGACTGCTGATGAATTATAAAAGTGGGAAATCTCCTATGACAAAAAAAAAAGAGAGAGTGTAAGAGGTTTTAAATTGATGTGCCTCAGTTGTAATAGCCTCAGGACTGCATGCCAAGTCTTTAATGCAATTTAAAAGTTGTCAAGCTCAACTCTGGATCCGGCTTCGCAACTCCCTCCTCAAACAGATGGTTCAAAAACTTGATTTGAGGTCAGTCTTGACATTATGGAAATTATCGGCTTAGAGCTGCCCTTCACCGGGAGGCATAAAACACTGTGCCAAGCAGAAAGTGAAGCGACAATATCTCCCAGCATATGTCTCATCAAGGCAGAACAGTGCAAACACTGAAAATGGCTGTGCTGACCTGCCAAACGATTCTATTAGACTTGTATGCGAGTCTGGTTTAAAAATCAGGCCAAATCCCACCTGTTTCTCTATGACCCATATCCTGGCATCATTTTCTACCACCTGTGCCTGTCTAACCCTCACATGACTTTGAATTCAGGCCAGATAGTAGCCGAGTTCCGCAAATAACCCACTGTACGAGCCCTGCTGACCTGAAGATTCATCAAAACACACACAGATATTCTGCTGTTCAACTGCACAGGCAAAAAGAATAACTGTTTTCCATCGTGAATGGGCAATCTCTGAATGTACTGCATGGCTTCTATTCCATTTTTAGATTGGAGTCAAAAACAAGCTAAAATAAAACATTTTAAATTGAATTTAATTTTAAATTCAATTTTAAAATGAAGAACAGCTTGTGTGCTTAAAGAGTAAAGAACTCATGAGTCCAAAAATAAAGGGAAACATAACATCCTGCAAGTGTCCAATACCAAAACATAGACTATATTGAAGCCAATCTGCCAAAACGACAGGTTGTGGAATGTACAAATTTATTACATTATTACATTTTTATATTCACACATTAAATACTTTGTCTCCTAGGGGTTTGAATTTGGATTTTGACTTGAAATGTTCTTAGCAATTGTATGTGTGTTTATGTATGCATGTATGTGTGTGTGTGTGTGTGTGTGTGTGTGTGTGTGTGTGTGTGTGTGTCTGTGTGTGTGTGTGTGTGTGTGTGTGTGTGTGTGTGTGTGTGTGTGTGTGTATGCATGTATGTGTGTGTGTATACATTTTTGCTGTCGTTTTTGTTTTTCAACTTGTGTATTTTGTTCTTCTTTACTTACTCATTGGTTAATTGGAGTGATCATTGTTTGCAGGTGTGATGTGTAGAGTTTGACTATTGCTGCATCTGAAATAATATACTTCCATACTATATAGTACGCTAAAAACAGTATGCGAGCTGAGTAGTATGTCCGAATTCCGAATTCGAAAAACAGTATGCGAGAAGTACCCGGATGACCTACTACTTCCGGCGAGATTCTGAAGTGCACATCCGATGCATGGTACGCTATCCCATGATGCACTGCGAGAGAATTCATAAATGGGAATGAATCGATGCAACTAATGCAGGTATGTCACAAGATCATGACAAAATGGCGGATGCAGTACGTCCGAGTTAAATTCATACTGCTCACATTCATACTGTATAGAGCAGGGGTGCCCAAACTTGGTCCTGGAGGGCCAGTGTCGTGCATAGTTTAGCTTCAACTTGCCTCAACACACCTACCTGGAAGTTTCTAGTATACCTAAAAAGAGCTTGATTAGCTGATTGAGGAGTTTTAATTGGGGTGGAAGCTAAAATCTGCAGGACACTGGCACTCCAGGATCGAGTTTGGGCACCCCTGGTATAGAGCGTACTTTATAGAATGTACAGCCGAGTAGTACATTTAAATTCAAATGCAGTACCTACTGAGTAGGAGGCGACTTTGGATGCAGCCTAAATCGTTAGTTCTCTTATATTTCCTGTGTGACTTGATGAAGACCTTGTTCTATTATAAAATATGTTTTGAGAGCTAAGTGGCAGTGTGGGATTTTTTTGACTTTTTTTATTGTGTTTGGCTTGATCGAGCCACCCCCTTCAGGAATTTCCTAGATGTGTGCATATTGGTGTTTTTCTCTCCAAGTTTATTACATACAATAACAACATGGCTAAACTCCACCTTCACAGAAGATCAACCACAGATTATACAGTTGAAGTCAGAATTATTAGCCCCCCTGAATTATTAGCCACCCTGTTTATTTTTTCCACAATTTCTTTTTAACGGAGAGAAGATTATTTCAACACATTTCTAAACATAATAGTTTTAATAACTCATTTCTAGTGATTTATTTTATCTTTGCCATGATGACAGTAAATAATATTTGACTAGATGTTTTTCAAGACACAGTTTTTCTATACAGCTTAAAGTCACATTTAAAGGCTTAACTAAGTTAATTAGGTTAACTAGGCAGGTTAGGATAATTAGGCAAGTTATTGTATAACAATGGTTTGTTCTGTAGACTATTGAAAAAAAAAATTCCCTAAAGGGGCAAATAATTTTGTCCTTAAAATGATGTTTAAAAAAATTAAAAACTGCTTTTATTCTAGTCGAAATAAAAAATAGGACTTTCTCCAGAAGAAAAAATATTATCAGACATACTGTGAAAATTTCCAGAATCATTTGGGAAATATTTAAAAAAGAAAAAAAAAATAAATCAAAAGGAGGGCTAATAATTCTGACTTCAACTGTACATTACTGCCTGTTTAGCTCCACCCACCAATTTTCATATACTGTACAGTAGGTTAATGAGTGAAGCAAGTGAAGGACTATGCAGAAAATAAGATAGCTCAGAATTATATAGGAGTATATTAACTTTATATTTAATTAAGCTGAAAATGCTGTGCTGTGCTGATGACATAATATCCAACACTAACGCCGGAGTAGGGCTGGGCCAATAAACGATATTTTATCGGATCGCAATAAAATGTATGTCGATAACAATGATAAGCTCTGGACTTTTTTTTACTCTATATTGATCTAAGAGCCAATTATACAGCAGAAATGTGGAACAATGGGAATCTAGAAGTGTGTTGATATTAGAGATGCACCGAATTTTCTGCCGGCATAAATTATCAGCCACCGAATATAGGTTACGTTATGGACCCTCTAATTTTTGTGGTTCAGTCATTGTTGGGATACTCTTTTAAATCTGGATTAACAACTGATATCAAAATATAAAACATTATTGTTCAATATGGAAAATAATTAATCGAGATTGCATTTTTGCATATCGCCCAGCCCTTTGCCGAAGCATACAAAATTGACGTAACTATTGCTTAGTCTGTTATTAAAGATCATTTTGTATGTATGTACTTGGTATATATGCATTTTTAAGCCAAATCATAGCAGTCATGTTTGCATAGCAGCAGTCTGTTTATAAAGAATATAGGCTCTCAAACATGCATAAAATGGTTCACAACAGCATGCGCACAGTGACCCTTTCAAACTATTTTACATTTCCAAACTGTTAGACACTGATATCAGAGGTTGTTTACTTTTAAGCCTATATCACGCCTATTTAAATTGTTCAGTTCAAAACAGTACAGAAAATAACTTTTTTTTTTTTTTTTTTTTTACATACAAATCATGATTGTTTTGATAATGAGGTTACTGAAGGTTCAGTTCAGTTATGCTATTTTAATGAGGTCAAAACCTGCAGGAAACAAAAAACAATGAAATCTATGACATGCATTAAAATAGAATCCATTTCAATCTCATAGTAAACCTTGAATAGAATATTTTATGTGTGCATACTGAAATGCCAATAATGCAATGAGCTTCGCAAGACTGACCTTTTCTACGTCATCCTCATCCACATCCAGTACAGTCCCATCATGCTCCAGTTTGATTTTCACTTTCCCCTCGGGTAGACTGCCAGCTTCTGTCTTCACCACAGTGGCTGCGAGGACACCGGAGAACATTGAGTAAATGCACACAATATCAAAACGGAACAAAATTATAATAGTCTTTTAATATACTACTGCTATTGAAGCCCACATTATGTTAGAATCAAAATTGACCCCATTTCCTTCAATAATAAATGTCCCTGGTATTCTTGTGTGTGAAACATAAGTGCACAATATTCCAAAGGAGAAAACGTTTCTGTAATCTTTCATCAAAATGTAATAACGTTCTCCATCTCTAGACGACGTTATATTGCACTCCAGCTCAATATTCTTTTTTTTCTTCACAGAAATGTGTCAAATTTCCTAAGTTAAATGAGCAGGGAATGCCATTTCATGTTGTCTTCAATTTAAAATAACGCTGTTCGAGTAATATAGATATCATTTTGCATGGCTTTTATACTAACCCAGAGAGAATCCATCTTTGTGGACCAGCCACACTTTCTCTGAGCCGTACCATGCTTGCTCTGCAGCAATCTGCTCCTCGGTTTTCACCTGTAAAAGAGAACAACACCAGTCAGACCTATTATTGATGACTTTACACAGGCCCTTTGACCAGCAGCAACATCACTGATGCTTCAAATCCACTCCATGCAATGGTCCACACTTATGGGATGAGGATAAATATAATTTAATGGGTCTTTTTACACTGATAGGAGACCTCTGCTGACAGAACATCTAACAAAAAAGGCATTGTTCCCCAACGTCTACACTGGGAAATAAGCTTAAAATGTGGTGGGTTGTCATGCAAGACGGGGTTGAGTTTAACTGCAGGTATAGATGAAGCCAACTCGGGCTTCAAATGATGGACGGGGTCAGATTACAAGCCTGATGTTCTGGTTGTCTGGGCATGTCTGATTTCACCGCACTCATGCTTGACCTACACACACTGGTCTGAACATGAACTCTGCTGCGGCGAAGGGCTGGCAGTGAGAGATAGTATATCAGTGATCCATGATGGGATGGAGTTGTGTTCCAGTTCACATGCTTCTCCTCTGGTGTTTGGTTAGTATAAGGTGTTATGATTGAAGATAAACCAGTGTGCTCTACAATTACAGTGCTACAGGAAGGGTAGAAAACACTACAGTATGACCACTCTCAGTGCAAGTTAAAGCTGCAGCCCGTATGTTTTGCCTGTTTATCGCCATCTCTGTTTGAAACCTGCAATTGCAGATATTTGCCAATGTGGATGCTGCATTTTGGAGGAACCGATTCTGTCATGATACTCAGTTTCACCCAAACAAGTATTTTCACCAGAGAATGTCATCAGAAAACAGTACATTTCCACCACTTTTGTAACTGAGGTAAAAAGTATGCATAAGAATAAATCAAATTAAATACTAATGGCTAATAAATCTAACTATGATCAATTAGCTTATAAGACATCAAACATTTAGCTAGTATTATTAAACAAATGGCACCATGCTTTATTTTTAATCAAAATGTACCTGTGCAATATGATAATATATATCATAAAGTGATTGTTTCCCTTTATGTGTTATTATTTATTCTGTGCTGTTGCAAAATACATTGTTTACAGTAACACTTTTCGTCATTTGGATGAGCAGAATTTTACACTAAAACTGAAAAACAATAAGTTGCGAGTTCGAAAGTACAATGTTTACAATTAGCAATATTTTATGTTGGACGTGTAATTATTGGATTTTGAAAAGTGTTTTATATTTCGTTAATATTTATTTTATATTTCTATATTCTTAATCAAACAGTGAGACAAATAACTTACATATAAATGAGTGCCTTTTTGGGTTAATGCAAATCGGTAACCGCCAACCATTAACAATCTTAAGCATGTAATTTTAAAGAAAATCATGAAATCAAAAGGGACAATTAATTAATTGACAATGTAAGTCTTTGACTACCAGCAACTGTTTGATTGACTAAATATAAATTGGCCTTTTTTTACAACACTTTGTTTACCTTATGTGGCCCAACTACATGAGCTTTTTTTATATAAACTAAAATAATATCAGGAAGAATATTTTACAATTAGATTAAATCAACAAAATTCCTCTTGACACAACAAAGATGGCAAAAAAAAAAAAAAACATTTTCAAAGTTATCATTTAGATAAATTTACTGTTTAGTTATAAATTGACTGTTTAACGAGGCGTAGGAGGCGGCATGAACGCAATGAAATTAATAACAAAAATGTCATGAGATTTGAAGCTAAAACTGCCAGTAGGTGGAATCAAGTCTTTGTCTTTGTCACTGAATGATTCATTTAATTGAGTTGTTCAAAAAGCTGATTCGTTCACAAATGTCTTTCTGAATGGACAACTGAA
This sequence comes from Danio kyathit, assembly GCA_903798195.1. Classification (NCBI taxonomy): domain Eukaryota; kingdom Metazoa; phylum Chordata; class Actinopteri; order Cypriniformes; family Danionidae; genus Danio; species Danio kyathit. The sequence goes on along the minus strand of LR812533.1, from coordinate 28,813,588 downwards.
TCATTCAAGATTCATTCATAAACAAAACATAGTATGGAGATGTACAGCGGCTGAGCTGTTTGGCAGCATTTTCGTAAAAACGGAGCATCATTTGGACAACAGTGATTTTAAAAATGCATCACATCACTTGCGTTCTGATTTAGGGATAATAATAACGGTTCATTTTAGAAACAGGGAACCTAGAAACTGCTGTAACTTAGATATTAACTTCGTTGCGTTTCTGAACTGCTCTCTTAGACATTGTGAAAATTGTTTGAAATGACGGAATGAACAGTGGCGCCTTATTGCAATACTGAGTTCTGATTGGTCAATCATCATTGTTTATGTCAAAAATCAAAAATTTTAATATTTATTGTGCATAATAAGTTTTACATGACACACACTGTTGTTAATCTGGATGGTAAGGGGGGATGGTGGTTTTACAAAGGGGATGCTTTGTGTCATTTTTTTCATGAGGGGGATGCCATTCCCCTGCATCCCCCCTCAATTCGAGCACTGTATATATTAACTTATATTGTGATATAAGATGTTTGTCAAATCGCCCAAGCAACCCTACTACCAATACAACTCCAATTATAAAACATTATTACTAGCGTACCACTGTGATTCGGGTTAAGGTAAGAAGACAATTTTGAACACTGGCTGGTCTACGGAATTTCATTTTAGATCATTTAAATGTTACAGGCTGCGGCTTTAATAACAATCTAATGCTAATTAAGTGTTAGATGAACCCACATATTTCATTTTGCCAGATTGTCTGATTTGATAATGGCAGGCAGCTCTATTGCTGGAGTTCGGGTGTTGTCAATGAAATGGAATGGGCGAGAACACAACACTCCACAACACAAGGGCAAGTCTGACACAAAAGGTCAAGGGTGGGATTATGAGGGTCACTACGGCACACACACAGCAGAAAGCAGACCTTAGGATGAGCGGCAGCAGCATGGTCTGCTTTGAGGATTGCCACAGGATCCTCCTCCACCTGTTCCTGTGAGACGGCAGGTCAGCATGAAGGGGCAAGCGCAGCGTTAGACATCATAACACTTTATTATGGCATCTCTCAAACACACACTCATTTATCAATTTAATAGCCCAGCTCAGCACTGCACATTTAAAGCATCCTGTGAATAAAAAGGGTTATTGATCATGTGATATAAGGCACTGCAGACACCCTTGGGGAGGTAAAAAATAATAAATAAATATTCCGTAGGAAAAATCTCATGAAAGCAGTCAAATACAGGTCATATTTAACATGACAAAAGTCACTTTTAGGTCCCCATATAAACTATGTTAAAAAAGCTGCCATGTTTCCAGACATGTTTACATTCATTTTTAGGTCCAGTTTACACAAATGAATTTTAGTTTTAAAATTTTAAGTTTTGCAACGGTTATGACTTTCGTCCACACTACCCTGGAGTTTTTGAGTCCCAAAAACTGATCTTTTTGAAAACGCTGATGAGGCCTTTTGGTTTTAAAACGCTGCTGCTTCATGTCAGTGTAGATGGAGGAATACGGAGACATCTGAAAACATGGGCATGGCTGCCGACATTCCCCCATCTGATTGGGGCTTTTTCTCAATATTAATTATTGAGATATCAATATTCTCAATAAAAACTCCTCAGGACACATTGGGTAAAAACAGCGTATTTTAAAACGTCCTTCACATCACCCTGGCTAAGTTGTTTCGATACCTAACAATAAAATTAAAACATGATATAAGGAACTGTCAATTTTCATTTTGATATTAATTTAAGACACTAAAGATGTTGAGGCATCATGTAGCTACATATTTATATGACCGTCATCTTCACTGTATGGATAATTATAGCAAAACGGAGCGTATAACATAATTCCCTCCTTTATTTTCAGTGAAAAATACAAAACATATCCTGTCTCTTTTGCTGAATATCAATTTTAATAATTAATAATGGCCATTATTAAAGTATACCGTACAATAACTTTGAACAATAATATAGGAAATAAAGGCAAGCAATCAGTCCAATGTGCAGAATCAGTGTACGTTGTTACATAAATTAATATATCAACTTATCTTTGCGCTCAGCCAAAACGCGTTACCAGAGAACAGATTCAAAAAAATTAAAATTACATATCACATTTAAGAACTATAGTGAGATGAAATCCAGTTAATTATCCTTGATGAACTGTCTGACCTGCGCTACTTTCACCCAGGGAGGTGTTCTCAAAGCACCTGCTGACTGTCTGGAGCTCAGACGTTCACATACGCTGCAGCACATGCCAGAGTGTGTGTGTGGTCACGTAATGCGTTTTCATCGGTATAATGTGGACGGAGATCTTTTCAGAACCGCCAGGTGAAACGCCGGTGTGGACGTGGATTGTTTTCATTTTAAAACGCCTTCAACAGCTTAACAAGATATGATGACGCCCCTAAATTAAATTAAAAATATATTTGTACGCATGTATGAGCTATGACAATTTTCATGAGATTCACCCATTAAATTATTTGACAGCAGCATTCAATTTCATTTTTGACATTCCACATGGTCTGAGTGATTATGCACATATAAAAAAAAAACATTAAACAAAACCAACAGCATAGTTAGCACATATGCACACCACAATATAAGACAGTATGTTGGTGATATGAGGTAATGTATAAATTAGGTAATGCTCAAAGCATGAGGCATCAAAGGTCGATACTCATAAAGACTGCAACCAATCAAAGAGCGCACGCACAGCTATTCAATAAAAGCGGATCAATTGTACAGAAACAAAAAATGACACGTTTTCGCTGAGGGTTTCATGCAGTAACCATGCACCGCAAAAAAAATGTAGGCTTAAATGATCATTTATAAGCAACACACAAACAGGCAATTCAAAATAAAACAAATAAATAAATAAATAAATATATTTAAAGACTATATATATATATATATATATATATATATATATATATATATATATATATATATATATATATATATATATATATATATATATATATACACAAGCAAATACTTTCTTTCAGCTAGCTAAAATGCTAACATCTATCAATAAAGTCAGAAATATTCTCGAAGCATCTTTTTTTTTTTTGTCAGACAACAGTTGACAACGCAAGCACAAATGCATATATAGTCATGATGAGGGTTGGGGGGCGAGTTAGAAAGAGGAACAGAGGGCTTACACTCCAACAGGTCATACGAGCGCACACTCCTGCCAAGCCATGGAGGGGCGCAGTGGGGGAAGAGCCATCCCTAGAGGGGCCCTGTACCTGTGACGACGCAGAGGCACTGGCCACAGGTTCCAGCTACACCAGCCAGCCAAACAATCACAGCCACAGAGACAGCAGTGGATGAGAGAGAGAGGAAAAAATGAGACATGTATCCAGATGAAAGGACAGCAGGCACATGAGGGTGAGATGGACATGCATGAACCAATGAAAACCTGTTTGCTAGAAGCTGTGCAGAAGACAGCAAACATGAAAAGGGGATAAAATCAGACGTGGGGTTTAAGAGACCTATCACTAAAACATCAATGTCTAAGCTCAGTAAAGGTTGAAGAGAATGCGAAGTCTTTTCCAAAAGCATTTCAGAGAAGGAAAAACACCTATTTGTTGGTCTTGTAGCAGAGCAGCCATGATACATAATACAATACAAGCTTGAATCTAACTCCTATGAACTGCTTTGTTGTATACTTCCTATATACAGTAGGCAGCTACACTATAAGGTAGCATCTTAAAAATACAGGACCTTGAAAATGACTGAATTGGGCTGAAATTGTCCAACAGGTTAGCATCACTAATCTAACAGTATGCTATACAGTAGAGCTGCACAATATATTGTTTCAGCATCGATATCGCAATGTGCACATCCGCAATAGTCACATCGCAAAGATTTGCAATGTTGAGTCTGAATTGTAGTTGACCAGGAGCTAAAGAATTGTATTTAATAACTGTATTTATGCATTTACATGGAATTTATAAAGTATTGCCAGTGACACTCAATCTAGTAGCAAGTAACAGCAAAGTACAATTCCAGAGTTGTTTCAGCCATGTTAGTTTGAGCGTTGCGTTATGATTATGTTTTTTGATTATTATTTTTTTGTTTTTATAATAAGCTACACTATCTCCCTAATTTCAGTTTAACTTGTTTACACAAAGGTAAGGTCATTTTATTTGTGTTTACTGTTTGCTCTAGAGAAAAATGAGTGTTTAATTTCTGAATATTTAAAACAAATTTGAATAAATGTTTAAGCTATATCAGTTCCTTTTTGAACTAACACTCACTGCAGTTTAGCAGTAAGAAGCTACGATACAGATTGTTGAGCTGAAGATTTACTACAAAATAAAAAAAATTAAATAAAAAATCAAATCAAAATTACCCAAATCACACAGCCCTATGTGAAACTGTATTTATAATCCAATATTTATCGCAGAAAAATAAAATATCACAAAGATTTTTCCAATATCGTGCAGCCCTAATATACAGAGAAAAAAGTTGAAGTCAGAATTATTAGCCCCCTTTGATTTTTTTTTTCTTTTTTAAATGGTTCACAAATGACGCTTAACAGAGCAAGGACATTTTCACAGTATGTCTGATAATATTTTTTCTTCTGGAGAAAGTCTTATTTGTTTTATTTCGGCTAGAATAAAATTTGTTTTTTAATTTTTTAAAAGCCATTTTAAGGACAAAATTATTAGCCCCTTTAGGTTATTTTTTTTTTCTCGATAGTCTACAGAACAAACTATCATTATACAGTAACTTGCCTAATTACCCTAACCTGCCTAGTTAACCTAATTAACCTAGTTAAGCCTTTAAATGTGACTTTAAGCTGTATAGAAGTGTCTTGAAAAGTATTTAGTAAAATATTATTTACTGTCATCATGGCAAAGATAAAATAAATGAGTTATTAGAAATAAGTTAGTAAAACTATTATATTTAGAAATATGTTGAAAAAATCTGCTCTCTGTTAAACAGAAATTGGGGAAAAAATTTAACAGGGGGTTAATAATTCATGGGGGGCTAATAATTCTGACTTCAACTGTAGTATAAATTAGAAATTTGGGTAACATCTAGTCCAGATGTTTAAAACTATTAAACTTTGAAATATAGATATAAATTAGATCTAAATACTGAGAAGATAACCATTACATATAAAAGCAAGATGTAGTTGCTCTGCTCGCATTAATGTCCTTAAAACCCCTTTTCCTCATTAACAATGTAGTGTATTAAACCATTTCCCCTTGAGTATTCAGTCAGCATAAAAGCTGTCAAGCTTTAAAGTGCCTTATTTATAAGCCTACACTCAGTGCAGTTAGAGCCACGTAAAACAGTCTGGATAAAGCATATTTTAGCAGAGAGAGAGAGACACAGAGATGAAAAACACAAATCAGCAGAAATGAAGACACAGTAAGTGAACAGAAGAAGAGGAGAAAGAATGGACAGGCATTACAGATGCAGCGAAGATCCTCTCCAGCCGTCTCTGTGCTTCTTCTGTGGGACTCAGTGGCGGACTCTCCTATAGGTCAGACCACCAAGAAGGGGTGAGTCTAACTCAGACTATGCACATGGCTGTGTTATTGAGAAATGTTATGTAGCTGACACCAATTTATTCAATAGGATAAATTGTAAAAGCTCTACAACGAAATCTGGATGAAAGCAAGCAAAGTGTAGTGTTTATGTTAGCCACGCTCCACTCAGCAAAATGCATGTGCACACAAACACACCTTTTTTGACAAGGTTGGTAGAGTGGGTTTAGAAATGTTTCCAGGAAAAGATCTCCCTGCTGAAGTCGGGGGCATATGTGCAGCTGTCTTCACCTTCAAATATCATGTCCAAACCACACACAAAGTAATAAAAGTCAAATCCTTTAAGGGATTGATGTCAGTAACCAATCAAAAATTAGTCCACCAGCTTTTTCTGGCCATGCAGAGAACCAAACCACTAGCAAGCAACAATCAAGCTTCCATTACACTGTTCTTTAGTGTTTTTTGCAACAGAAATAACACCACCTAATCCTGAAGATGTAGCCTACTGTCTACAATCTTGCTAGTGTCCACACAGAAGTAAGTTTCTCCTAATCAAGTAATCAAGTCTTGCCCAAAACAAGTTAACGAGTCTCTGAGGTGGATTGATCTTCACACACTCCACTATTGAATTGAAAGATCTGCTTAAGCTACAGAGACAAGAAAGGCCACTCAGAAAAAGGGAGAAGAATGCAGTCACAATATAGGTCTTATTCATCAATACCTCCAAGAGCTACACACCACCAGAATATAGACAGAAGGTGGTCTGTGTACAAAGGAAACAATATAATCAGCTAAAATTAGAGTAACATGCTCATTTGCAGGCAAACCAGGTGGTACATCTCCAGAACTACTGGTACAGGGCATAAACATTAGGGCACTCGTCACACGGTTAAGTTAAGTAAAGCACTTCATGCAGCCAAGTTATTAGTGTGACCAATACCTCTGGTTTCTTTACAGGCATCTGTTTTTGGGTGGGAATGAACCCTGTTGGAAGAGCAAATGGATCTTTTTTGGGGGCTGGGGGTTTAGGAGTGTTGGATTTACCAGGAGCGATTGGAGCAGAGGTAGCAGCTGTTTTGGGGACATTAGGTGGAGAACTAGAGATAACAGGCAATGTTTTGGGATCTGGAATTGGAGTTGAAATGGTAGGAGCAGGATTCAAAGAAGCTGGTTTCTGAGTAGCAACAACGCCTGCAGGAGGGGAGAGTGTAGGTGGCTTTGAGTTGGAGACAAATCCTAATGGTTTGGGTCCAGGAATAAATCCCAATGGTGGAGCAAGTGGATTGGGTTTAGGGGGTGGGATGAATCCTGTTGATGGAGAAACAGGAGACTTTGTAGTTGTTGAGGTAGTAGCGGATGGTGACGTCTGTTGCTCTTGTTTTAGAGGGTGGGAGGCCTCCATCTTTGGCACAGTTTTATGTGGTGCTGGTCCAGAAATTTCCTTGTCTTGAGATTTTTCCACAGGTTTTACATCCTTTTCAACAGGATCATCCTTGCGGATTCGTGGACGAGGTTCCCTAGTTCTGCCTCGCGTCATCAGGCTGGTTAGTCCAGCAGCAATATCATCTCTTTCCTCCTTCTTTATGGTATCATGTTTGAAGGAGAACATGGGCACCTTCACAACTTTTGGTACAGATGCTGGTTCAGGTTTTGGAGGTCCTAAACTTGGTTTAGGTGGTTCCGGGGACAAGGCTGCAGGTGGTGTTGCTGTGTCTTCTTCAAAAGAAACTACCCTCCTAACAACTCTGCGCATCACCTTCACCACTTTCTTCCGTGTCCCATCCTGCAAGTCCTCAGTGAGTTCGGGTTGGCTGGCACAAGGTGTAATCTTGACACTGCCATTGACAGCACCATTGACTTTGCTTTCACCATTCAAAAAAGGTTCAGGACTTAAGGAGTACCGAGGAGGCTCTGGGCTTTTGAAGCGCTCTGGCATCTTGGGCACTTCAGAGAACCTTCTGGTCGCCATCTTATCTCTGTTGGGTGAGGGGCTTTTGACGCGCCTGAACTGAGGCTGGGACTGGACCTCTGCTGGCTTGTCCTGAACAGGCTGAGGACTCTTGGTACGCAGTAGGCCTTTGCCAGGCTCTAGGCTGGGCACTGACTGGGAGCGGCTACTCAGGCTGCCATCACTGTCAGACTGCACACCCACACCCAGATACAGTAGATGCAGAAAAGTCAAGAAGACAAACAGATTTTGAAATCAATATATTAAATCAATATACAGAATGTGATCTCAACACACTCAAAGGTTTGTTTTTAGTTAGTTCCTGTTCTATGACTGGAGCCATAATTTTTTTCTGATGGCTGCCTTCCAAAGAAAAGTTAATGCAGTAAATATTGTATATTCTACCCAACAGACAAAGCAAAATTAAACCAATATGCTTCCCAACACAATAAACTAGGTGAAAGGGAAGAAGAATGCTGATTTCTATTGACATTACACAACAGCTCTGTATTCAGTAGATAAACAGACATAGCAGAGGAGGTGAACTGTAGCATAATTCACTTCATGCACAGAGCATTTCTTTCAAGCTTGCATTTGTACACTCAGACTGAAAGTACACCCTTTCACCCTACCCTGCTGTTTCTTGACTCCTACACACTTATCCAGTAGATTCTGTCAATGTGTTTATGATATATACTGAATACATATAGACAAAAAGATCTGTCAGCAGTAGCATGTTGCTCATTGCTGAATACTATTTTAACGCTACTATAAACACTCTGCTTACAACAAAACCTTTTAAAATGTAACAAACTCCTATTATTAAAAGAGAACACAAATGATAGATTGAGGCTTTCGTTGAAAATCCACTAACACTTCAAATCACGCTGAGATACTGACTTAGAACTTTGATTAAGGTGGTTTACTGATAGTAAGTTTGTTTTTCCAGGGTCTTAATTTAACCACAAAAGCACAGCTGGTGAAGCACAGCAGCTGCACATCAATCAACAGAACAACAAAGAATCAAACAAAATGTCTCCATCTTCAAAACCATTTAGAGACAAATTACTATGCAGCAGGTGTGATTTTGAGAAATCAATGGTTCATATGCATTAAATAAATGATGTTTATATAATTCTACTGGGAAAAAAATTGGCTATCTTTCTTAAAGTGCCATGCCACCTAAACAGGCTTCCTGTGACAACAATTTAGCATCCTGTGTGAAAACATAAGAACTTGGAGCTGGCAGTATATCATAATGAATATACTAACTGCCAATATCAAATTAGATATGTGCAACTAAGAATAAATAGACAGAGTGCTTTTCAATTTGCATTTCTTCTCTTTTCATAAGTGCATCAGTACTCTCTAAAAGTGCTGCAATACTACATTTGTTAGTATGCAGAATATCTGGGCACTTACATTGTCTTTTGAACCCTTGGGAATTGGCTTGTTCTCTTCTTTGATCTATAAAGGTCCATGTAAAAAGGTCATTAGCATTTGACTAAGAACAATAAGTCTATGCTGAGGTTATTATGCAGATGAATCCAACATATTTCATGCAGGATATATATTTTTAAAGAAAATATAACAAACTTGAAGCTTAATAAGGCACCAATTTACAGTGCCTGCCATTTCTAATTTTACATTTTAAGCAGAAGCATCAGTTTACTACCATGTGTAAGCCAGTGGCAACTTTTCAAAATGTAATCAAAAGAGCAGTGGCAGAGAGTTACAGTCTCCCATGACGTTGAAGCAGTTTCACACAGCGATTCGAGTTTTCCATCTGCCCTGAACACATAGATACACATGCATGCCCTGAACAGAGGCTGTTAGAAGCTGTGCGGTCATGAACCGTGCACATGGCACCTCTGTGCATTGCTACACATTTCATGCACACCACCTAGCTGATGTCACACAGTGCAGAAAGATGAAAATGGAAAATGGAACATCACTTTCCTTTTGCTCCCAGAAGGAAAAGCGTGATGAGAATGCCATGCTGGCAACGCTGCTGTCATGGGCTGGGCCGGGTAAGGGATTGATGAGGGAGGGAAGACAGGGTGAAAAGATGAGTGACAGATGGAGCGACCAGCAGACAAGAGGCTGCCACAATGGATGCTGGCCTTCACAGTTATGTTATATGAGGTCACAAACTTCAGGTAAACAAGACCCACAATGCTGGAAAGAGGAGGCGGTTCTTGGCTCTGTTGGGTAAAAACAAGTGGTTAAACACACTGGGATGTGCCTCAAGTTGCATAATAATTTACGTTTGACATTAAGGAAGGATTCAATATTGTAATTTAAAGACACAAGGGCTCATTGCACAGCTGCGGTCTGAATTCAGTGATGTGGACAGTGGTTAATAATGACACAATCCAAGTTCTCTCTAAAGGACCCACAAAGGATGATACCCCATATATTTTACATTTTACATATTTAAACTTTCCAAGCATTGGTTGAAAGCCTATAGTGTATGTGTAAAAAAAAATATGGTTCAAAAATCATGCAGAACATATTTTATTATTATTTTTGAAAGTATAAAAGTCCCTGATCACTTTGGTCTTGTTACACCTATTAGGCATGTTCTTTAAAGTGGACAAACAGAGTCTTAAATGTGTTGAGCTTGTCCAATTTCAACCAATTCTAGAGGTAGTTGAAAATGTACTCGACCAGACTGCTTTCAAAGAGCAGACGTGTGGTTGAATGCATTTGAACAGCCACAAAAGACCAGCTTCTCTCTGCTTAGTGATCTCATTCTTAAGAGAGCTTTACGGAACATGCGGTAAAAGGTGTACTAGCAAGACAGAACTCTAAGACATTGTGTGCATTTCATTTTAAAATGGCATGTTAAAATTTAAAAAACAATCCTTGTCCAGACTGGGGTGTCCAAACTATTGACTTTATTCTTTAATGAGCGGGAGCAGCTATCGGAAACTTATCGCCTCAAGAGTTCTGTTCTCATCTCACTTCCATTGATTTTAACCATTAAAAAACAGTTCATTATGCTGCTTTATATTGCCGGCAGCTACCTTTCTGCAACTCTCACACGGTTACCCACTGAAGCTAAGCAGGGCTGCGCCCGGTCAGCACCTGGATGGGAGACCACATGGGAAAGCTAGGTTGCTGCTGGAAGTGGTGTTAGCGAGACCAGCAGGGGGCGCCCAACCTGTGGTCTGTGTGGGTCCTAATGCTCCAGGATGGGGACTCTATACTGCTCAGTGAGCGCCGTCTTTCGGATGAGACGTTAAACCGAGGTCCCAACTCTATGTGATCGTTAAAAATCCCAGGATGTCCTTCGAAAAAGAGTAGGGGTTTAACCCTGGCATCCTGGCCAAATCTACCTATTGGCCTTTGTCTATCATGGCCTCCTAACCATCCCCATACCATAATTGGCTTCATCACTCTGTCTCCTCTCCACCAATCAGCTGATGTGTGGTGTGCGGTCTGCCGTCGCGTCATCCGGGTGGATGCTGCACACTGGTGGTGGATGAGGATGAGGAGATTCCCCCAAATGTGTAAAGCGCTTTGAGTGCCCACAAAAGCGCTATATAAAATGTAAGGAATTATTATTATTATGCTGAAACCTGTATTTTTTTATTATATTATTTTTATTTTTTAAACAATTGTTTGTGGAGCAAGTAGTTTGACCATTTACTGCTGTTTATTATATCGACAAATAAATCAGAAGTTCTAAAACAATCACAGAAAAGAGCTTCCGCATTGCAGAATAAGGTCTGTACAGACAAAAATTCATGAAACGTGACCAATCATGCTCATTGGGCATCTACAGTATATTTGCAGTCTACCATAGGGCTGCACAATATATCGTTTCAGCATTGATATTGCAATGTGTGTGTCTTATAATTGATTATAATTGATTATAATTGTTCAACAATTGAGTTTACATGAGATTTGTGAAGTCATAGCAACGTATAACCATAACAGAGTGAATCTTTATCATTTGCATGCGTTTTAAAGGCATTTCAAAAAAGTGTAAAGCTTTTGGGCACAATAACGCAAAAAACGTTAATACAGAAAGAAAAATTTTACTGATTTATTAACAGAATAAGTACTATACAGTACAGTGGTCTTTCACATTACATTGTTAAATTTCTGTATCTGAATACTGTTTGACTCTCCGGAAAAAACAAATTATTTTACTTTTGCCTTTGCTCTATTGTAATTACTCTTGCAATTTTATTTTTATACATGATTCACACCCATGTTAAATCAACCCAACCAATCTAAATTAATGATTTTTCACAAATAGAGCTATTCAAGCATCTGGTGAAATTGTTTTATATCAAAATATATATCGCAGCTAAACAAAATATCGCAATGAGAGATTTTTCCAATATCGTGCAGCCCTAGTCTACCATTTATTGGTGTAAATGACATGCAAGTGTGGTCTGAAAGTTAAAAAGCAACATGTTCTCTTACTGGTCATGATTACAACAAACCAACGGTGATTGGCATAGTTTTGCAGAGGTTTCAGCAGAAACGATAAACTCAAAGTTTTGCAAACTTGTTTCACAATAGCAAATTCATAGATCAGAAAAGGCTCATCTACACACACATACACCTTAAAAAAAGTCAACAAAAGAAAACTCCAGCAGTAAACAAAAACTACTTGTAATCCAATAAACCAAAAGAGATCTTAAGCCTTATTTATTAAGTTACACTGTTATGGATTGATATACGGGTGATTTTTTTTTTTTTTATTTACTTTTACTTTTAGCTGAAATCATCCAGATAGCTTTTGCTTATAAACACAAAGCGGCTTTCAGTCATTTCCACGCTACCAGTACAGTATGAGCTGCATGAATTACTCTGGGATCCCCCATTAGGCCAGTATGCTGTGGCAGCCATTCTCTCCTCTAACCCCATTTCCAGATCTGCACCGTGGTCTCCACTAAAGCCCCTCACGCCACCAGTGACCCTTCCCCAGCCCTCCCAGCCATCAGACACACTGCAGCTATAAAAAGTACCTGTGGTATGCTTATCTGTTGACAGAGCACTGTGATACTGACAGCAGACTTTTTTAAGAGCAGCCACATGGGCATAAAACAGCTAACATTATACAACACACTATAGGCCAGCTGCACAAACAACACTGTATTATTTTTATTATAACAGCAGAGTAACACTGAAAAACACTTAGCAAACATTCAAAACAACAATTAAACGACGCTAATATTAATATTATTAACATTTCACTCATTAAGCGTGTAAAATTTGAGTCAAAATAGAGGGCATACTGTGTTTTGTTTAGTCTTTGGTCCATGTTGCATTTTTATGTCAGTCTAACTGCACCAGAGTCTGTTTGGAAGCGCACCAAGGTCCTTTTTTTCATTCTGTTGTTTGGTACACAATGATTATCATATGGTAGTTCACACTTTTTCAAGTGAACTGCAATAAACAATAAATGGCTCCCAATCAAACCAAAACCAAACACTCTCAATCAAACCAAGCCTGTGTGAACATCGTAAATCTACTGGCTAGAGAACTGCTAAAAACCCAAAATAAAACAGTTTTTTTAGTTTGTACAGAGCTGGATTCTAGTATTATAACATGTAGTATTACATTGTTATAACCATTTTAATAGGGCAAAATATAATACAACAAGATAACATATAGCATATATAAACTAAAGTGGCCTTATCAGTTAACAGGAGACTCGTAGAATTAAACCCCTTAGAATTTAAGGACACAAGGTTACACAGTAACAAAAAAAATTAATTAATGCCATGGAGATTTTAACCAACAAACCTAAATTATAATCCTGTACCAAATTATAGTTGACCTGGGGTACAACAACGTAACACATGGCTGAACTATCATAGATGCATCGTTTGGAGAACGATGTAGTGATGACTGTTTCCCAAAACCCGTAGTTTCTCTGTCTCACAGATCCATCGTTTGAACCACGCTAGTTATAATGTAAAATGCCCATGATGCTGCTCTAAACAGGGTGGTAACAACTTATTTAAAGAAGAAACCAATAATTTGTTTGAGCAAATTATATTTTACACGCACACACATTTAAAAAAAAAATCCAATATTGCTTTGGGTAAAAACATGCACTCGCTTTCCATACATTTCAATTAATATTTAAATGGCACATAAAGAGCCTATGTTTCCTTTACAAATATTATTGAGAGCATTACATATTCTATTACAAAACATAAAATCATTTAGCGAATACGTATTTTAATTTCAAATATAAATCATATAAATAAATAAATAATGAGGCTATATATAAAGAAATGAAATTTTATATTTATTATTTATTAGAAAATTAAAAAATCCTACTTTAATAATAATATTAATGACTATGATGATGATGAAAATGATGATGATTATTTTTATTATTATTATTATTATTATTATTATTGTTAAGTAAGATATTGTTTATTTATTTATTTATTTATTTTTTAAAGTCTACTTTTACAATTTGATGCATTCAAACCACTGCAGAAATGTTCTAACCAACAGGCCCATTTCATATACAATACATATACTTAATAAATAACCTACTATAAATTAAAAGCATTCACGTATGCTATGTTGTTTTCACAAGCTTTGGAAATGTAACATAATTTCCCCTTTTTAATAGTAGGTCACCTATAGCTTTCATCATGAGCCACGGCTGTGTTCAAAATGACATCAATGTTTTTATAGTGCACTGTGAAGGGAGCGCAGTTGTAAACATGAAGATCGCTAAAACTGAACTGTAAAAATACTTTGAAAGCAAATTACACCTAAGAGAGATGACTTTAATGCTTTTTTAAAAAATAAGTCCAACTTTGAATGTTAGAATGTTCTAAATGAATAGGGCATAGGGGGGGTTAAGTGGGAATAGAACACAGCCAGGAACTATGTTTCTAACTACAGCTCTAGAGGTGTAGTCGCAAGCATACAAGTTTGCGACGCAGTTTGCGAATGTTCGTTGGAGCGATGGATTTGGGAAATGCCAAATCAACAAACTATGTTTGTAACGAAGCAACTTGCGACTTTAGTTGGCTAACGATGGTTTTCGGAAACGCACCCCTGATAAGTAACCTATACCAAACAGAATAAATCCAGGTCAGCTATAGCAATTTGGCTCAACAATGCAGACATAAAATGATATAAATGAACAGCTGAAAGTTTATGGCCCCATCAATAAAAGCTTCAGCAGACAGACTGTGAAGCATATGATCCAATGCCTGTATACACAAAATAACCCACTGACTTCATCTATCAAACACTTGACAGTTGCTGTTTAGAACTGAAGCATTAGAAAATAGCCGCAGAAGTCCGAAAAATAAGGCCAATTTGAAACATTCACCTCAGGAGGCCAATAACCACCAAAACTTAACAGCTAAAATGCCACTACCTTTTTCCATATGAGCTAACCACCTCAAACAAAAGCCTCTATTTAGCATGACAGACTTCAGCACAACAGAAATGCCAATCCAGCACTTCACTGCACTTTCGGAAAAACACAATCACTCTACAGTAGGAGAAAACCCTTAATTTAATTAACATTTTAAACAAAAATATATATATAAAACTCGCTGGATTTAGCATTAGCACTGGCTCACCGGTCACTGGTCCCAGCGTGCCATCACACACAAGCCTAAAAATAGGTGACAAATCAGGCCTGAGTCCAGACCGCAGCAGTGCACTGAGCCCCACAAAACTCTTCCACAGGTCTAGATCTATAGATGCCCCATTCAGGACCATGAGCAGCACTCGCCGCCTTACCTGAGATCCTCTACAGCAGCTCCAAACAGTCAGCGTCTTTTCCTTACCAAGGACAGAGTAGAGCCGAACGCCAACCTAAAGTGGCCAGACGCATGTACGAGACGATCCTGGGAACCAGAAGGCCCACGTCACACTAACCGGCAGCCCTCGGTGCAAAGCGATAGGCTATTCCTGACGTTGCTCTGTCAGAGGAGGAGCAGGAGCGAGACAGCTGTCGTGGAAGAGGGTCTAAATATAAAGCTCCAAGTACCACCGCTGGTACTTTCTCCCCACCCCCAAGAATGCAGGCCGGGAGATGGACAGCTCCACAGTTGCTTCTCCTGCTCAGCTGCTCCAGAGCAAACGTTGGTGCGATGCAGACGTGCACATGTGAGGCTGTCAAAGAATGTTTTGAAGGCTGCACTGCTGAAGCTCTTAAACTTTGAATGACGATGCAAATTTGGTTGCTGGAGGATTCGAGGCGAGCATCAAGGAGTTCGCTCTTCTTTGTCAGATACAGAGGTGTAGGGTGGAGAGGGGAAACAGAAGCGCTGAGAGTAAAGCTTGAGGAAATGACGCAAGGCCTTGGCACTTCCTATATACAGTCAGAGTTCAAACACTGGAAAGTGTATCAGTTTAAGAGCAAAGACTCACCATTGTGCTACTCCACACCTTTACTGTATACTAGGGTTGCATAATATTGGAAAAATCTAACATTGCAATATTTTCTGTGATATACTGTACAGTGCTCAGCATATGCTTTGACTGAACTCTTGGAATTTCTAGTTTATATAATGCTAAAGATCTGAGTGATCTCAGGTTTGTATTCAGTGAGCATATCTGTAATGTATTGAGGTCCTAGGCCATTTAGTGATTTATAGACAAGTAGTAATACTTTAAAATCTTTTCTGAATGTAACTGGGAGCCAGTGTAAAGACCTGAGGACAGGTGTGATGTGCTCTGATTTTCTGGTTCTGGTCAGAATCCTGGCAGCAGCATTCTGGACGAGCTGCAACTGTCTGACTGTCTTTTTGGGAAGGCCCGTGAGGAGGCCATTACAGTAATCCACCCTGCTGCTGATAAAAGCATGAACAAGTTTCTCTAAGTCCTCACTGGAAACAAAGCATCTAGTTATTGCAATGTTTTTGAGATAATAGTATGCAGATTTAGTTACTGCTTTGACATGACTATTGAAACTCAGATCTGACTCCAGAGTAACACCAAGATTCTTGACCTTATTTTTTGTTGTTTGACCCTTAGAGCCAAGGTACGCATTCACCTTGAGAACCTCATCTCTGTTCCCAAACGCAGTGACTTCAGTTTTCTCTTTGTTTAACTGAAGAAAGTTTTGGCACATCCAACTGTTAATTTCATTAATGCATTGGCAGAGGGTGTCAATGGGGCTGAATTCATTAGGCAGTAAGGCTAATATGGCTGTCAAAATGAATCGTTTCTTCGGTGCACCGCGATGCAGATGGGGACAATTCGATATCGGTTCAGTAATAGATCATAACAGGTTATTACGCACGGACGTCATTTATCCCCTATGCGCGATGTCGCGGTAGAATACTATGGCGGAGGAGGCGAGGGTGAGTAAATAAAACACTCCTACTACTTAAAAAGCAGATCTTTCACTGACACTGAAGAATGGTAACGCAAGAGCCGCTATTTCACTACTAGGGAGAAATGCTGTAAAACTCCATGTCTGCCCCTCTCTCTCACACACACTTTGGGCATTTGACCCGCCGTTGGCATGTTCGTAAATTTCGGTAAATTTTCCTCTTCTCTCGGCTGGATACTTGCGGATCCAGACACAAGCGTGCCTGTGGTGCGAGTTTATTGTATTGTATTTATTCTATTACGGATTACCTGATAACCGCGTATTATGCGCATATAGACTGACCCGCGGCTGTTTTTCCCGCGTCACTCATGGGTGAACAGCGCTTTCGTTTCTAAAGCCAATCGCAGCCCTTTCTGTTGAGCGGGTGAAGACAATGACCAATCATAGGGGTGTAAAAACTTGCCAGCGCTCAAAAAGCAAGCGGGATAATATTTACATTAGTTTATTTGTTATGAATGCTCATGTTGTCTTCTGTGCATGTTTTGGAGTTTTGTCTAAAACATTCACAAAGAGTTTTTTTTTTGAGCAGGTAAAATTAAAGGTACAGTTCATATATCTGACTGCTTGTATTAAAGGACAAAATTGTATTACAAGTAATATATAAATATAAACATATTTATAGATTTTAATACAATTTTTTTTCTTGCACCAATATCGAAGATATCGAAGATATGCAGATATCGAATTGAACCAAATTGATGGCATAATAATCGTAACCGAACCAAACCGTGAGACCAGTGTAGGTTCACACCCCTAAAGGCTAAGTAGATCTGTGTGGGGCATATAAAGGTTAAACAAGAGAGGTGCCAGAATTGAACCGTAACAAAATAACTTGAGATAATGGTCCCAAACTAGTACACCCAAATTTATATATTATAGAAAAATATTAAATTCAAATTTAAAAAAAGAGGAAAAATCAAGAGAAGCAAAAAAATAGAAAAAAGTTTTGTTGAAATTTTGTAGGTTGTAATTTTTTTGCAATATTTTGCTTGAATTTAATTGTATTATCTTTCAATTTCTAAATATATTTGGTGACTAAAATATTATTTTAATAAATATATCTGTTAAATAAATCTGTTTTGCACCAAAATACATTTCATATACATATTCACAGAGCAATGGATACAAATATTCATTTTCAAAATAGAGTGTACTCTAGAGCGCTGTATATTGCTATATGACAATTTCACCAGATGACTTTATGATGTCTATTTGGAAAAAATTTATCATTTTAGATGGATTAAGATGATTCTGTAGGGGAGTGTATCTGCATAAACAAAATAAAGAAAAAGTTAGAATTGAAATAAAGAATGTTTTATAATTTTTCGAGTCTAACAATATTTAATTAAATAATAAAAACATAAATAATTCAATCGTTCATTCACTGTTCAAAACATTATTTAAGTTACATCGTTCATCACTATTAAAGTTACAAATGGTACAATTTCTTATGCCTGAATTTTTTAAAATACATAATACAATCACAGGCCTCAAAAACACATGCAAATAATAAATTAAAATCCAGACTCAACATTGCATATCTTGTGATGTGACTATTGCGAATGATCACATTGCAATATGCTGAAACTAAATATCGTGCAGCCCTACTGTATTTTCACAGTGCAAATAAAAAAAGTTATTTTTAAAGTATATCTCCAACTCTTTTGAATGGAGAGTTGGCATTCAAATTTCAAAATGACCAAAAGATGAACAGTTCCGAAAAACGCAAACCTAGGCATACGTGAGTTTTCTTCGTCAGTAGGACAAAATTGTTAGCTGAAACTTTGGATTTGATGATTTATGAAATTGATTTCAACAGCTACAGGCAGATTGAAAGTTAAAAGCATTTCTTTATTTTTGGTCAACTATCCCTTTAAATTAAACAAAAGTGACAGTGAGTAAATAAATTTTAAATATATATATTTTTTTAATTTTATATATGTTCTGCATCACTGGCTAAGTTTTGTATGACTGTTACATATGTCATCGTATAATGTATGCTTGTCAGTTATATGCTTTATTCATTTATTTTCTTTTCGGCTTAGTTCCTTTATTAATCAGGGGTCACCACAGCGGAATGAACCGACAACTTATCCAGCATATGTTTTACACAGCGGATGTCCTTCCAGCTGCAACCCATCACTGGAAAACATCCATACACAATCATACACTACGGTCAATTTAGCTTACCCAATTCACCTTTAGTGCATGTCTTTGGACTGTGGGGGGAAACAGGAGCAATCGAAGGAACACGGGGAGAACATGCAAACTCCACACAGAGATGCCAACTAACCCAGCCGAGGTTCGAACCAGCGACCTTTTTGCTGTGAGGTGATTGTGCTACCCACTGTGCCACTGTGACCACATATATATATATATATATATATATATATATATATATATATATATATATATATATATATATATATATATATATATATATATATGTTTTTAAAAGCCTTTAAAACTATTCACAAAAAATATTTTAAATAAAGCCTGTTCTTCTGGGCTTGATGTAGTATTAAAATAATATTTAAAGATTATCAGAAGATGTCACAATATTACTCTATTTTGGTACAAATAAACGTCACTTTTGAAACAAAATATATTACTATCCTAAAATCTGAACCAAACCTGTCAAACCTGAAAAAGTGTGAATTTTCACATAAGCCATGTGACTGCTAATGCACTGAATTAAAAGTCACTCATCATTACTAACATTATTAATTATTACCATATGCATTTTCTAAAGTATAAAAAGCCCAGAGAATTAATTAAGAATCTCTGCTCAAAGCGTTCCCTCCTAAATCAACAGGAAACTGCAGAGCTCCACTGAGCTTAGACCATTCTGCACAATCCATGCTTTTAGCCAGGAATTACTGCCAAAAATCAATCATTTTCTCTGTGGTAAGAGGAGAGTCACTGAAGTAACACCAACTATCCACCACTAGGAGACAAAACTTCCTGTTTCAATTCTCACCAAGTTGTCATTCAATCTAACAAGCACAAGAGGGCACCACAACCCTTCTGAAAAGCCCAGCAGTGGTCAACAACACACCCTCTCAAAAGCGACTGATTGTTTTCACCTCTTTCACTTGTGTATTTTTCACTCCCAGTATCGTTTTCCAAGGTATTGCAATAATAACAATAGCCTGGGGATTCTGTGTCGTGTCTCGCATTCAGAAAAGGCTCTGCGGGACACAGAGGAGGTGATGGCACAGGCTCTGCAGATGGTGCTGGTACAGGCCTGTGGCGGATCGGGGTGTGGCATCTGTGCTACAGCACGTCCCGAAGAGGACACGACACACCCACCCGTGACTGTGTGAATTAAAAGACCACTTTGACGGGGGAGGGAGAGACAGACAGGCTGAAGCGGAGCTGACACTGCGGGATGATCTGAGAAAGAGACAAGAGAAACTGCATTCGGATTGGGTGAGGAATGTGAGCTATGAGGCTGTCAGTCGGGGATAATGAGAAGAGTATGCAACACTGAACAGCCAGGAACAAACGAGAACACTCTCACCTCTGCCCAATGCTGTCAGCACCAGCAGGACAATGACACCTCACTGTGCTCCCTGGACAGATCTAACCCTCAATTCTGTCCCAACTAGAGGTTTCATAGTACAATATTATCTGCGTAACGCACCTTGGATATTGTGTAATACTGTATATGAATTGCTGACATCATTATACAATTACTGAAAATAAGAGCCGTTCAAAATCTTGGGCTTTTTTACAATTAGAACTTTTATAAGAATGCATTAAATTGACCAAATGTATTTATAAAGCTCAAATGAATTAAGAATGAAACAGGAAATCTTGTATGACTTGAACAATGCAAAATCTGTGAACAGCTGCTGCATTTAAGCAAAAACAGGCATCTGGCTTAATTGGAATTTCTGATATTTCAGAAAAATGCTTTTGCTTCTAATAAACTTGAATGCTAGCTATGATTGAGCAATTGAAAACTAATAAAGATGAAAAGAGAAAAACAAAAGAGACAAACACCAAATATTATCAAAAATAGCCAACACTAAGGACCTGTTTCCATTGAGTGGTACGGTTTAGTTCGGTACGCTTTTATAGCCGTTTCCACTGTCAAAAGGTAGCAAAAAGCGAACTGTACCGTACCACTTTGTGGGTAACCTTTCGAAAGGGTACCTAGCATGACAAAAGGGTAACAAAAGGCGGAGCTAGATGCGGAGCTGAACACTATTGGTTTACAGAGATACATCACTAGCTTGTGCACAAGCCAGAAGAATAAAAACAAAGGAAGAGCCATTTTTAAATACACAGCCGAGACATTACACTGTAATAACAATATATAATATATACATATAATAATGAGCCATGGTCGACCCGAGCTCAAACAAACCTTTTCGTCATCTTGATGAACAGTCACAAAGCCAAGAAGAAAAGCAGAATCTACCCTATGCACCATAGTGGTTTACAAGCCAATCTAAACCGCAAGCGGTTTCGCTTTCTTACGTAAGCTCACCGCACGTCTATATTTGAACTAACAAACTTCTTGAGCTGATAATAATAACATGCGCCTGATTATTGAAGTGCTTCTGACATCCGATCCTTTCAGAAACGGACAAACGCGAGAGTGACGCACGAAAAAACAAAGGAGCAAATGATTCTTTCAGCAACCTAAAACATGAACAAACTGCCATGTGTAATTATTATCATCTCCTTTTGGACTATTGTGAACTCGGAATGACGGAATGACTTTCTAACAAGAGGTTACTAGTGCTGGTGAAGATTAAAGACACAGATGAGAGGTTTGCACTGACTGTGGGCTATATGTTGCGTGTTGTTTTAGTACCCAAATGAGGACTAAATGTATGCTTCTCATCGGATATGTGAACGACCCATACAGCTTTACTTTGACCTTTCCTCGAGCGAGAATGACATCGACTGAAACTTTCTGTCGTTTCACACCACCAAAAGAGTACCATTGGAAAACACAAGCCTGATAAAGGTGACCCGTACTGTACCGTACCGCTCATTGGAAACAGGCCATAAAAAATGCTGGGTTCCACACAATTCCTTCATGTTGTCCCAACACAAATTGATTAAGTTAAATTAATTGTTTTTAAAATGTAAGTGAATTGAACATAAACATTTAAGTAGTTTGAACAAGCAGGAGTGAGTGAAAATTATTTTTGAAATAATATCTTGAAAGATTTTACATGTCAAAATGTAGGTAATCTTCATTTTACAGGTCATGCTTCATGATAAATCAGTAAAAACATATATTTTCAGGAAAAATCTTCCTTGATGAAGGCCCTGATTAAGATAATTGAAATCCACATGGCCAAGAACTAATTTAAGTAATTAATTTAAAAATGCATTAGGTTTGAATCAAAGAATATCTAAAAGTCATGAACAGCAACTTTACTATATTATCTTACATAACGCCCAGAGCAATTACAGTGGCACTAGTATAAACCACAGAAGTAGGTTCTGCTCAAACACACACAGCTGCACAAAATCTCCACCACACCCAGACAAAATCCCTATATCATACATGCAAATCATCTTCCTGTCGCCAGAAACTCAAGATAAAAGCATTCATCTCAGTCCAGAGCTGCAGACAAGCAAAACACACATCCACACAGAAAAAGAAAATCAAGATCATGGATAGCATGAGGCACTAAATCAATGACGTGATGCCAATCCAGAGGGTGTGAGTGAGTGTACAGAGCTTGTCTAAAAACCCTGACAACATCCTGAGTCATGCAAGAGCTGCTTGTAGCCAGAAATAACTAACTGCAAACAAAGATCTGTAAAACCCCCTGGGTGGACACACCACAGAGAGGGTCAAGAAGACAGAAGAAGAGGGAAAGTTTAGCTAAAATGATGAATAATGGATGAAGAGAAAGTACCTGCAGCAGCATTAGTCCATGAAAAGAACAGAAAGAGCGCGAGTAGTGGCTCAAAGCTGAGACCAGAGAATCTGAAAGCCAAGTTGGAAAATGTACATAACGCCCACCCGTACAGAACCAATGCCAACATTGGCCTCATTTTTCCCTGATCATTACTGCTAGACATCCTCATTACCAAAAGACGCTGAGAGGAAGTGACCTCAAGAATGGGCAGCAAGTTAAAACACTCGCGCACACACCCTTCTTATGTTCTGCTGTCCCAGCAACTGCAAACTGAAATGTGACCTCAGATGTGAGGGAAACAATACAGCTGGCATTACACATGATGGTACAACATGATAAACGTCTGATCCTTCTGATCTTATCCTTAGGGGGTGTTTGACAACCGACCAATGTAAACAGTAGGGCTGCACGATACTGGACAAATGTGCGATATGAGATATTGTTGTTGAGTGTTGCTATAACAATATTTCTTACAATATAACTTTAACAAAAACTATTTGTTCAGCTATTTAAAGAAATTATTTATTTATGTTATGATCATACTAAAATAAAATATTTTTCTGCACTAATTAAATCTACAAAAAACACATTCAGACTTGACATCAGGAATGACCGACAACCTTGGTGGACATTCTGATTCTTATTGGCTGTTGTCATTTGTCTCTCTCTCTTGTCTCCCAGCATCAGTATTTATTTTCAGCTCTAAGTTCACCTAACACTGGGGAGGCAGAAATAAAGACAGTAGAGGCCCCATCTGATTGGTCAGATTTGGATAAACAACATGCATTGAGGACACAAATGCTTGTCACATAAAATGCAATTTAAAAGGTTGGGGTCAAACTTATTCAAGAACACTTTAGACTGACCAAAAATAACTACACACACTTTATAAATGCTGTTCTTTTGAGCTTTCTATTTATTGAAAATATTCAACTTTTGGATAAACAACCTACAATATGTATGCAGCACACAAATGCTTGACACATAAAATCAATGTAATTTATTGCACTTCTCTATGGTATGGATATTGCATTTACTATTATCAGAATAATGATAATATTTCTATATATTGCACAGCCCTAGTAAACAGACAAACAGAAGAATGCTTGTTCATGACATGGATGCGGCAAAATTTGCTACAGTAAATACAAATGAAGCCACATGACTGAACACTGAAGGTTAGTTTTCCTGGTACTTTAACCATATCCCACTGCAGAAGCATTACTACAACATCCAAGATGAGAGCACAGTATAATTAGTGACTTGATCAGTCACAAGACTACACACCGCCCATAAAAAGAGGTGACATCAGAGATTGTAGAAAATCTGGTCTAGCAGAACTGATCTCAATTTCATTGTTTCTTCATGCCAATTTATATTGCACAGACAGATGGAACATTTTCTTCTTTCGTAGTTGTAAATAAAATAAAATAATAAAATGATAAAAAAAAAAAAAAAAAGAGTAAAAAAAAATTTTAATAAAATTAAAAAAATTAAAAATTAAAAATTAAACAAAAAATGTAAATTAAATAAATAAATTTAAATCAAATAAAAATGAATTAAAAAATGTATTAAATAAAAGTAATAATAAAATTTAAAAAAATGAATTTAAAAATTAATTTTAAAAAAAATTCATAAAAAAATTTAATCCAATAAAAATAAATACAAATATATATTTAAATAAAAAAATATATAATAAAATTTAAAATAAATTAAAAAAATTTAAATTTTAAATTTAAAAATAAAATAAAATATATAATAAAATAAGATAAAATCTAATCTAAAATAATCTAAACTACAAACAGCAAAAGGCAGAAATGAAAGGTTATGAAAGAAAATAAAGACTTTACAAAATGAGGAATAAATGAAAAAAATATCAACAAGTTTCAAGTAAACTAACATTCTAGTATTAGTTTGGTTTATTTAATTTTTTTACCCTAAACCTAACCCATAACAAAAAATCTGTTTTTAAAAAATGATGAAATAAACCCAGACCAGCACTTCTTACTATACACATTAAGACAGCACTTATAACCAAACACACCACATTAACCTGAGCATAGAGTAAATGGAGTGGAAGGTGAGCATGAATGACAGAGTAGAGAACATGAGAAGCAGGACTGTTCAGCTCCTCTTCAAACGCTTCCCGCAAACACTTTTCAAACAATAAACATTTCTGTGCATTACTGGGTAATTTATGAGTAGTCGTGATGTGCCGGCAGAAGCGAGTTAAGCACACCTCACTGATCCAGTCATGCTTTGGCACAGCTCAAGGGTACTGGCTGGCACATCTGGGTCACTGTTACAGACAGACCCTCCTCCTCCATCATCACAGGATGTGACT
The DNA here is from genome assembly GCA_903798195.1 of Danio kyathit. Lineage (NCBI taxonomy): Eukaryota > Metazoa > Chordata > Actinopteri > Cypriniformes > Danionidae > Danio > Danio kyathit. The sequence continues at coordinate 28,788,547 of LR812533.1, read as the reverse complement.
CAAGATGTTGGATTCCTTAAGATATACACATACACACAAAAGCAGATGCAATGCCAAGCACTTATTAAAAACCTGTCACTAGCTGCTAAGTAAAGCAGTTAATCAATCCCATTCATCTGATGCTGCCGTCTGCTTGGCAGCTAGAAATATAAAAAGACAGCTGAGAGGAATTTGCTGTTTATGGAACAAATTTTAGATGTTAAAATGTTCTGGAAATTTGTAAGATTACCATTTAGCACACTGCAATTTAAAAAGGTCAATCTTATTTTTAAGCAAGAACACATTAAACTGCCCAAAAATAACTGCACAGACTTCTACACTTCCACAATGCTGTTCTTTTGAACTTTCAATTTATTGTAAAATGCTGAAAAGCTACTTTGCCCCACTATAGTTTTGAACAGCACAGTTTTCATTATTAATAATAAGAATTCATCAAAAGCATATTCAATGCATATTCATCCATTTATTGCTGCTGGATCTTTCATTCCACAAAACTCAAATTTTACATCCAAAAATATTTGTCTTTGAAAATTACAGTATATGCTTGATGAACTAGAAATCACAGGCTACTCTCGGTCAGCATTTGCTTTTGTCCCTCTAAACGCTGAAAACTTAAATAAATTTGATTAAAACATGACATGCAATTAATATAAAAATGCGAATTTAGTTCACTGAAGTATGCAGATGTTTTACACAAACTACTGAAAAAAGCAGAACCGCCTGATAATCGAATTAGAATTTGTACACAATAAAGGGTAACTTCTTAGCTCTCTGGCCAGATCTGAGGTAGAATCATATCACAATATAAGTCATCTTATATTTTGATAACGTTATATATCACGAGACACCATTTACATATATATATATTAGGGATGTGCACAATTATTCGATTAATCGTTTAATCGAACGCATCAACGACAATCGAGCATGAAAACGATGATTGATTGGCTCTAAAATTTATTTACTTTCAATCCTTCTGATTGGTTATGCTGGTATTTGGGTGCTAGTTTGATTTTTGATTGGTTATGGCTGCAGGGAGTTGGGGTCCAGAGACGAGACCTGAGCGCAAATCGAGTATAGGGGGTCACACACCAGAAGCGCCGCGTCACGCCACACATCGCATTTCAGAATTCTAAACGTATAGGTTTCTATCAGGGTACAAAGCGGTGCCCAGCCACGACTCAGGACACCGTTCATATTTCTGCCACGCCACAGAGCATCATCTGAATAGTTTCATATTAAATACCATGCGAATGTGCGCGTCTGGTGTGTGATACTTTCAGCTGTCATGTGCGCGCCGTGTCTCGACACTCTTTTCGGCAAGGACTACGGCATGAGTGATGCTTCACCGGATGACACAAAAATCGAAAGCTACTTCAGGGAGCCATGCATCTCTCTAAACCCGGATCCTTTATTGTGGTGCAAAGTAAATGAGTCTCGATTTGCAAGGCTAAGCACCCTTGCCCAGTAGTACCTGGCTGTTCCTGCAACTTCTCTGCCTGCTGAGCGCGTTTTTTCCCACCGCCGGTCTAATTGTAAATAAACTTCGCACTCGGCTTTTCATCGGAGACCGACTGATCTTTTTGAATAAAAACATGTAGTCCTTCCTTATGTTAAGTTTTATTAGCCATGCATGGTAAAATATTCAGGCTGTTTTTGCTTTAAGTTTAAGCAGCATAGTTAAATTAGGCCGGCTTTATTTTATTTACCTCCACCGACTGATCATTTTGAAAGAAATGTTACGTTACCTAAGCTTTCAGTTTTATAGCTGTGGTAAAAAATATTCAGGCTATTTTTATTTTAAGTTTACGCAGCCAAATTATGCTAGCTTCTAATTTTAGTTAGGCTATGTGCTACTTAACAGTCGTTTGGTTAATTTTTGGTGAAACTTTATTTTTGCGAACCTTTTACAAAAAAAAACAAAAAAACTTTTTTGATCCACATCTGTCGTGATGCTGCTGAAGTAAAATATTGTTTTGGTAAAAATGTCAGTTGAATAAAATAACTGAAATGTAGAATATCATGTGTGTTTTTATTGTTGTTGTCAACAATATAGAAAAGGTAGGTTATAGTTTTAAAAACGAATCCAAAATATTTATAGAAATAATAAGACACATATTGAAGGGGATAATACTGTTGGTTTCTTTTTTCTGCGGGGCTTCAGTTGCCATTGTTTTAAAGCTCCCTGTAACGGGAGAACCGCATCCACTACTTTCTGGTTGGCATGTAGTTCAAGCTCATATGCATTTTGTGTAGATAAACACAATTTGTAATATAACATTTTCATATTGTGTCTCTAGGCTTTATGATTAATTTTATTTACAATGCGTCATGTAGAAAACCTACATGCCTCACGTCAGTAGCGGTTCTAGTTTAAATGGCACCCTGGGCGAACCACCTGCTTTTAGAAATGTACTTAGAAATAAATACAATTATTATTATAATTATTATTATTATTATTCTAAATAAATAACAGAAATCAATCCTAAATGTAACTGGAAAAAATGTAGACACAACTTGAATGATATGCTAAGATCTCTGAAGAAATCTTTTGCTTGAATATTAAAGTAAATTCTATAGAATACAAAAAATATATATTTTATGTAATTATCTATTGTCTTAGACCCGACTCATGGCTGAGAATTAATGTTATTAAGTCTTACCTCTCTGATTCATCATCTCTCCTTTCTGCTTCATAGCCATATAGTCAAAATAAGATCACCATCATATTATAACTTTAGTTTTGTCGACTTGCAAAGCTCGCTGCGTGCCGACAACTCTGCATAAAAGTTACTCCGGTTTCACAGTACATAAGCGGAGTGCACTTTATCGGTGTGCACGTAAACAACCGGTATTCACACCGGGAACAGAGCAGCACGTGAGGCGCGCGGGAATGGTTTTCTGTGCGCATGCGTGCGTCAGTTTGCTTTCACCACCATTGTTTCGGTTGCACATAGACAATAACAAACTTGCACATGCAAAATACACCAAATGTGAATGGCCTCTAACCTCTTTATTCTGGGATTACTACTTTAAATTAATACACTTGCATAAAGTAAATCGTAACTCAAAGCTTTTACTGAGGCTCGTTTTTTTTTTTCACACCGTCTCCCCGTGCCACCCCCCAGCAAGATGCATCGCCCAATATTCATGCAAATGTGATCTTAGAGTCGAGAAGCAGCACGACTGACAAAAAAAATAACTGTGTTTGCGCGAGCAAAAGAAAGCAGGTAAATACTGAACGAGTGGATGATCACTAGCGCGCACAGGTGATGTGATGCGCGCGACTGTTAAAAAACGCGTGTGCTCCCGTTTTCTTGTGCGAAACAACCGTGCCTAGAGGAAGCGTGTGATCGGTTCCCTTGGAAATAGACTGGACAAAGAGCAATGATCGTGCACCCACAGTCCTGCTGCTTTCAAGAGCTCAAGATTAAAAAAAAAATACACATATTCTTTTGTAAGCAGCAGCGGTCACTGCTTTCATTTTAATTATTTTTTGAACAGATTATTAACAGGCCTATAATAACCGTGTGCGGGTGATCATTCTTTCATTATCAAACACGGCATGTTTCACCTGCTTTCTTTTGCTTACAGTTATTTTTGTTAATTCATTCATTCATTTTCTTTTCGGCTTAGTCTCTTTATTAATCCGGGGTCACCACAGCAGAATGAACCGCCAACTTATCCAGCACGTTTTTTTTACGCATCGGATGCCCTTCCAGCCTCAACCCATTTCTGGGAAACATCCACACACACTCATACACACTCATACACTACGGACAATTTAGCATACCCAATTCACCTGTACCACATGTCTTTGGAGTGTGGGGGAAATCGGAGCACCTGGAGGTAACCCACGCGAACGCAGGGAGAACATGCAAACTCCACACAGAAACGCCAACTGACCCAGCCCAGGCTCGAACCAGCGACCTTCTTGCTGTGAGGCGACAGCACTACCTACTGTGCCGCCTATTTTTGTTAATATGGTTTAATTATATTTTTTTACAATAACATTGCTTTAATGGGAGATTTATGTGTAGATAACTGTTGATCTGGGACCTTTAGCCAGGACAGATTACTGTGCATGTTTTAAATACATGACAATAATTCCTTTTTTAAATGTAATGGTTTTTTTAAAGAAAAGTTTTGTTGAATTAAAAATTGCACCTAAACAGCTATATTTTCCTTGTTTTGACACATGAAAAATTTGTGGCTAAGAAATACTTATTTGGTGTGGTCAGAGATAAATTTATATATAGATATATTGGTTTGGTCAGAGATAAATTTGGTAAATCCTTAATTTTGAGCCCTGAAAACTCATGTGAAATAAAAACTGATTGCATTGCGACACAACCCATTTGCTCATGCACACTGAGCAACTAATACACAATACACACAAGAAGTTAAATGAATGAGGAGGCATGTGGACATAACACAACATCTAAATCAAGTCATTTTAGCATGTCAAAGTCAAATTTATGCATATAAAATATATTTTCCCAAGAAGAAAAGTGTGGCTAGTGAAAATGGCGAGTGGCTAGTAATGTTGGAAATCTACTAGCCACAGTGGCTGGTGATCAAAAAAGTTAATGTCAAGCCTTGTGTATATATATATATATATATATATATATATATATATATATATATATATATATATATATATATATATATATATATATATATATATATATATACAGGCAGTGCAGAATTATTAGGTAAATGAGTATTTTGAGCACATCATCCTCTTTATGCATGTTGTCTTACTCCAAGCTGTATAGGCTCGAAAGCCTACTACCAATTAAGCATTGTAGGTGATGTGCATCTCTGTAATGAGAAGGGGTGTGGTCTAATGACATCAACACCCTATATCAGGTGTGCATAATTATTAGGCAACTTCCTTTCCTTTGGCATCATGGGTCAAAAGAAGGACTTGACAGGCTCCGAAAAGTCAAAAATAGTGAGATATCTTGCAGAGGGATGCAGCACTCTTAAAATTGCCAAGCTTCTGAAGCGTGATCATCGAACAATCAAGCGTTTCATTCAAAATAGTCAACAGGGTCGCAAGCGTGTGGAAAAACCAAACCAAAAACCAAGGCGCAAAATAACTGCCCATGAACTAAGAAAAGTCAAGCGTGCAGCTGCCAAGATGCCACTTGCCACCAGTTTTGCCATATTTCAGAGCTGCAACATCACTGGAGTGCCCAAAAGCACAAGGTGTGCAATACTCCGAGACATGGTCAGGGTAAGAAAGGCTGAAAAACCACCACCACTGAACAAGACACACAAGCTGAAACGTCAAGACTGGGCCAAGAAATATCTCAAGACTAATTTTTCTAAGGTTTTATGGACTGATTAAATGAGAGTGAGTCTTGATGGACCCGTGGCTGGATCGGTAAAGGGCAGAGAGCTCCAGTCTGACTCAGACGCCAGCAAGGTGGAGGTGGAGTACTGGTTTGGGCTGGTTTCATCAAAGATGAGCTTGTGGGGCCTTTTCGGGTTGAGGATGGAGTCAAGCTCAACTCCCAGTCCTACTGCCAGTTTCTGGAAGACAACTTCAAGCAGTGGTACAGGAAGAAGTCTGCATCCTTTAAGAAGAACATGATTTTCAAGCAGGACAATGCTTGACTGGCAAGAAAGGGTCTAAAAGAAGAAAAACTAATGACATGGCGTCTTTGTTCACCTGACCTGAACCCCATAGAGAACCTGTGGTCCATCATCAAATGTGAGATTTACAAGGAGGGAAAACAGTACACCTCTCTGAACAGTGTCTGGGAGGATGTGGTTGCTGCTGCACGCAATGTTGATGGTGAACAGATCAAAACACTGACAGAATCCATGGATGACAGGCTTTTGAGTGTCCTTGCAAAGAAAGGTGGCTATATTGATCACTGATTTGTTTTTGTTTTGTTTTTGAATGTCAGAAATGTATATTTGTGAATGTTGAGATGTTATATTGGTTTCACTGGTGAAAATAAATAATTGAAATGGGTATATATTTGTTTTTTGTTAAATTGCCTAATAATTATTCACAGTAATAGTCACCTGCACACACAGATATCCTCCTAAAATAGCTAAAACTAAAAACAAACTAAAAACTACTTCCAAAAATATTCAGCTTTGATACTAATGATTGGTGGTTGTTGTTCAATAATAAAATGAATCCTCAAAAATACAACTTGCCTAATAATTCTGCACTCCCTGTATATACATATACATATATACATATACATACATATACATATATATATATATATATATATATATATATATATATATATATACATACATATACATATACATATATATATATATATATATATATATATATATATATATATATATATATATATATATATATATATATATATTAAACAGTATATATATGAGCAATTCCATGCAAATGTCAACCTTGCCATGAAGAAAACTAAGTTTTCACCAAAATACGGATATCGTTTCAGGTTTTTTTGGGTAAGCAAGTATTTTACAGTACTTTAACAATACTCATAAATGTATCTGTCAATGTTTCAAACTATTATATTTAACTATACCAAAATCACACAAGTGGCAATTTCACAGCTGTCACATCCATAACGGAGAGATGTCACATCCATAACGACACTTTTTCCTCATACATGCAAAAATATTAAATAAAATCAAATCAATCAATTTTGTTCTATAGTGAGCCGACTCGTATCTGTTTGATGAGCATTGTTTCTTTCGGGTTGTGCAGTTTAATTGACAGAATTTCTGCAAAGTATGTCGTATACTGTAAACTCGCAGACTTTTTTTGTCACATCCATAACGCATGTTTATTATCCTCATTTAAAGTATAAAATTTTTTACAGATTGATATTTTTCTGCTTCCACAACTCTGTGGTCAGATGTTTTGGAAAATATAAACAGATGATTTAATATAATGTTAGCATATACTTTCTGTGTGAATTTATGTTTTGAGTTTTTACTGCAAATGTCACATCCATAACGCTGGAATTGCTCATATAAATACACATACATACATACATATGTATACACACACACACACACATACATACATATATACACACACACATACATACATATATATACACACACACACATACATACATATATACACATACATACATACATATATACACATACATACATACATACATACATACATACATACATACATACATACATACATATATATACACATACACACACACACACACACACACACACACACATATGTTTGAGTCCTGATCGGGAGGTAACATTGGGAGTCTAAAACCGCATGATTGGACTAAAATGTTGCTAGAATTGGTTTTTATGTATGGGCGATATATATTGCGTCACCAAAAATGATTGAGGTCATGTCCATGTGTTGTGTAGATATAAGTAGATATATTGATTATTGTGACAGGCCTAATGGTTAGTTTTGACTTCATTTGTACTTTAAGAAACTGTCACAAAGTCAAGAAACGTGGTCAAGACTCTTATCGCTCTGACTTAACAATTCCGGTTTGACACCAAATTCAACGTAATCTGAAACAAGTTTGGATTTTGCTGGTGTCCAATGTAGACCCCAAATGTGGTGAGTTTCAGCCTCTTTATAGCCACAATCAGCATTTGTTTCGTGGCCAGGCTAATTCTGCCTGTCTGTGCTAATCTTTAAGGAATGCAGGGGGGAAATACGGCTGCATTTACACAACTTAAGGAATTTAGCTGGCCCTTCACCCCAGCGCCGGGTCAAAGGTCAGGAGTGAGTTTAACAGGCATGAGCGCATCAGGGACCAATCAAAAGTTTGCTGGACTCTGTGTGTATGATGGGTTCACTCCAGTAGCAAACTCTGTATCAAACTGACAGCTCATCGGCTGGAAACATATTGAACTTGTGGTATTACATAAACGCCTGTAAAGCGGCGGCGGATCCCCCGTGAAGCAAGCTAGCACATATGAACTCCAGCTCAAGAGCTCTCAAAACGTCCGCTTGGAAATACTTCTTCTGTTCTAGGAAAGAATCTACTCAATGTTTGGAATAACAAAGAATAATTGTAATCACAATGTTTATGAGTATCGCTGTGGAAAGAGCGCGTTCAGTCAGAAGTGAATTGTTTGCGGAGCAGCGTTTGCTCTGAATGTGCCCTCAGATGAGGAATGAGCGTTTCAGCTGTTTTGGCGGCACTTGAAATGTCAGGCTGCTGAACTGCCGCTGGGTTCGGGATGACAACACTGGGGATTTTGAAGCCAGGGTCAGTTCCGCTATGAGGATAAACCACACCACGCTGCACTGTGTCTGGACTCTGGAGCCCAGTGCATTCTGGGACACATAGCTGTGGTTACATTAATAGAGTGAGATTTAGCAGAGCAGAAACCAGAAACAAGCAGATACTATTATAAATGAAGAAAATCAATATTGCAATATCTGGAAATATCACTAATAGCATTTCAAAATATTAAAATGGCAAATACATTTATTTATGTATAGCCTATTCATAAATACTTTATATGTTATTTAAGCGCTACATTTCAGATCTACCAGGTAGAAACATTCCCTTTAATAATAACATTAAAAAGAGTGATAATAATGATATAAAAGTGATAAAATATATTACACAAATAAAACCAAAGAATACATGGTAAGAATAACATTGAATAAACTCTGATTTGAATAAAAATTACTAAATTATTAAAATAATATATAAATAATTTATAACAGATACATATATTTTCATTGATTCAAGTATGGCACAAAAATATTTGCATTATAATTAATTAAAAATAATCATAATATTTATATTTATTGTTATTTTATTATTATAAGTTATAAAATAAACAAAGAAACCAGTAAGACTCTTTAGATAAAAAAGCTGAAATTAAAACTGCAAATGTAAATAAATAATTAAAAATAATATTAATAATTAATGTTATATTATTATTATTGTTATTGTTATTATTATTATTATTCATTCATTCATTTTCTTGTCGGCTTTGTCCCTTGCGGGGTCGCCAGAGCGGAATGAACCGCCAACTTATCCAGCACGATTTTACGCAGCGGATGCCCTTCCAGCCGCAACCCATCTCTGGGAACATCCACACACTCATTTACACTCATACACTAGGGACAATTTAGCTTACCCAATTCACCTGTACTGCATGTCTTTGGACTGTGGGGGAAACCGGAGCACCCGGAGGAAACCCACGTGAACGCAGGGAAAACATGCAAACTCCACACAGAAACGCCAACTGACCCAGCCTAGCCGAGGTTCGAACCTGCGACCCAGCGACGTACTTGCTGTGAGGCAACAGCACTACCTACTGCGCCACTGCGTTGCCCATTATTATTATTATTATTATTATTATTATTATTATTATTATTATAATCTATAAAATAAAACAAAGAAACAAGTAAGACTCTTTAGGTAAAAATAGCTGTAATTAAAACTGCAAATTAAAATAAATAATAACAATTATTTTTATTATTATAGTTATTTTATTATTATTATTATTAAAGTTATAAAATAAAACAAAGAAACAGGTAAGACTCTTTAGGTTAAAAAAGCTGAATTTAAAACTACAAATTTAAATAAATAATAAAAAATAATATTAATAATTAAATGTTATTTTATTATTATTATTATTATTATTATTAGTTATAAAATAAAACATAGAAACAGGTAAAACTCTTTAGGTAAAAAAAAGCTGAATTTAAAACTGCAAATTTAAATAAATAAATAATAAATAATTATTATTATTTTATTATCATTATTAAAATCTATAAAATAAAACAAAGAAACAAGTAAGACTCTTTAGGTGAAAATAGCTGTAATTAAAACTGCAAATTAAAATAAACAATAATAATTATTTTTATTATTATAGTTATTTTATTATTATTATTATTATTATTATTATTATAAGTTATAAAATAAAACATAGAAACAAGTAAGATTCTTTAGATTAAAAAGCTGAATTTAAAACTGCTAATTTAAAAAAACAATTAATAATAATATTAATAATTATTGTTATTTTATTATCATTATTATAAGCTATAAATAATATAACAAAGAAACAAGTAAGAATCTTTAGGTTAAAAAAATCTGTAATTGAATAATAATAATAATAATAACAATAAATTTAAATAATATAAAAATGTGTGCATGCATGTAAAAATACACATGATATCAGTATATTTATATGATACGTGTGTACATATTCATGTTGTCATAGCATCTGAAAAGTCAGCATTTTGTTTTCATTGTCTGTATTGTTTTCTGATCCAGATATTGATCACTTTCAGCCGAATATTTGGATTTCCTATGCTGGAAGCTGAGTGGAAATGATAAAGAATGACAGCACACAAACAACCTGAAATGCAAGGCACATCTCAATTTCCCTCGACCCAGAAACACATGATCACATGGACCTTTCTGAACACACCCATCCAGTTTCATTCATACTGAACAAAGCCACAATTACCATCATAATTGTATTTTGCCACCACGCGGCCACCAACCATCTGCTCATTTCTTCAATAGGTTCGGATGAAAAGGATGCCTTTATTAGACGTACATAACATTACCATACAGCGAACACAAGACTGTTAAAGAGAAGAAACCTTGCATCACTTTAATCCATCAGTAAGATGACACACAGACTTCTTTCCCGCTCAATGACAGCCTTTTGTCCACATGTAACAGACTCTAACAGCCTCCATCTGGCATTCAGTGTGGTTTCATGCCAGCGTCTGTTTAGGCTGAAACACTGGCACTTAATCTAGGCAAAACCAACTGCTTCAGACCTCAGATTCTCTCTGTCAAAAGCCGGAACTCACCACAAAAGCATTTCTCATTAGTTTTTCATTGGTAGACATTGGAAGAAAGAATAGCAAAAATGTCATTTTAATAAATAAGAAAAATGTAGGTCATATAAACTTTAAATCAGACAAACAATTGTTGAACCAATCATAAAAAAGTATGGCACAAAAATATGCTTTTATCATTCAGTTGCATTTATAAATACTTCATTTATTATCTTAAAGATATTATTATTATTATTATTATTATTATTATTATTATTATTATTACAATTTTATACATTTTTATTATTTTTACATTATTTACTATAATAAAATTATTATTATTATTATTATTATTATTATTATTATTATTATTATTATTAATAATAATAATAATAATAATAATAATCATCATCATCATCATTATTATAATTTTTTTTTACCTAAAAACCTATTCAAGAAATGATTAAATAATAATTATTTATATGTATAAATACAAGTAAAAAAATAAAACAAAGAAACAAGTAAGACTCTTAAGGATTTAAGTGTTTTTTATGTAAAATTTTGGTCATATAAACATTTTTTATTTTATTTTTTTAAATCAAACAAACAATTGTTGAACCAATCATAAAAAAGTATGGCAAAAAATATGCTTTTATCATTCATATACATTTATAAATACTTCAATTATTATCTTTAAGATATTATTATTATTATTATTATTACAATTTTATTCATTTTTTTACATTATTTACTATAATAAAAATAAAAAAATAAAAATAAAAATAATAATAATAATCATTTTGTTTATCTAAAAACCTATTCAAGAAAAGATTAAATAATATTATTTATATTTATAAATTGTGATGAATAAAACAAGGAAACAAGCCTCTTGATGTTTTTTAAGTGCTTTTTTTTATGTAAAATTGTGGTCATATAAACATTTGTATTTTTTTTTAATCAAACAAACAATTGTTGAACCAATCATACAAAATGTAGCCCTAGAGAAGATGCATTTTACAAACAGACAAAACTAAAAATAAGCAAATTGATTATATTAAATTACATTAAAAAATATTAATAATTTATTTAATAATAAATAAATTAATAAGGAAAAAAGTATTTGTTTAAATAATAAATGTATTTGAATTCAATAAATGAAATATTTTATATATAAAAAAATTATATTTTTACTAAAATAAATTCAACTATTTTTTGTATAAATACAAAAAAATATATAATTATTCAATTTAAACAGCAGAGAAACGCAGTTTAAACAAAAAAACAAAAATAATGAGGAAAAAAAACATTTGAAATAAATACCTTTTTTAAAAAAAATCAGCTAACTTGAACAAAACACTACATTAAATCAAAAAATGAAAAATAAATTAATTTTATGAAAAAAATGTGTGTCAAATTATTATGAATGAATAAGTGAATGGAAGATCAATAAAATCGAACTTTGAAACAACAAGCTATTTTAGCTCTCAATTGATCATACTGGTGGATGAGAAGCGTGCTGCTGCTATACAGTTCCATCAGGCATTAATTGATCGGCCCGGCTTGCAATGCCAAGCACTGTGGTGAGCGCAATATCCAGCTATTGAGTAAATATCAAATACCAGCACAATCCTTGAACCCTTAGTGCAAGCTACGGTTCCCAAACAAACAACCCACGTTATTTGTTTTCCATGAAAGAGAGTGAGAGAAAGTGAATCCATGTGCTCTGTATTCCTTCATTTGAAGTTGCCCTCAGTTGACCCCTATTAGGTTTTTGCTTTGTAATCATTCCAAGTCACGATACAGTGGCATAAACAGGAAGAACACCTGTCGTTTCCTCAATCCTACATGAAGAGCATCCCGGGCAGAAAAAAACATACACAGCAGAGACGGTCACAGCATGATAAACTTCCTACTTACACCATTGAGAAAAATCACATCCACATCAGTTGCAGGATTAGCTTTACTCTTATCTCCGTGAGCAAATTATTGTATGAGTATTTTATGTTCTTTTGTGTCAGCATGTTCATCGACCCCACTAAACTAGTCATCTTCATGCAGCTCTGAATCTAGAAAGTGTTAAATACATCAACCATTGCTGACATCTGAAGAATGTAACAATTAAAAAAGTATTTTAAATGATTTGCAACAATAATATAGTGATAATTTATATTTATATTATTTTTAAATCAAAACAATTTAAAAATGAAACTTAAATATCTAAAATATGTGCCTTTACTGAATGTGCAGTGTGCTACGTCCGACAGATCGCACTATTTTGTCTTTCTTTTCTTTTTCATTCCTTTAAAACATTTAATTTATTTTATTCCTTTAGTTTGTTTTATGGTTTTTAAGAATTTTTATTCTTTGTTTTTATTTCTTAGACTTGTTTCTTGCATTCTTGTTTATATAAAGCACTTTGAACTACCATTGTGTATGAATTGTCCTATGAAATTGTGTATTTTTTGTCCTGTCTCTATAATTCTGTTGCACTGTAGAAGCTCTGTCACGAAAACAATGTGTGACCATACCTGGCAATAAAGCTCTTTCTGATTCTGCATCTGAAATGTGCCATATAAATAAACTTGCCTAAAATTATAAATAAATATACCTATATTTTATTAACTAAATTTAATTTCTAAATATTTGTTCAATCTAAGTTTTTTAGTTCAGATTATTTCTCTGTGTTTTTCCTACAGTACAGTAATATTCCACACTTTAGTAAAATTGCTTCAAAAAGACTGGAGTCAGGATTTTTGAGTTATTCGTGGTCTGCTGAAAGTAAATTGATAATTCTAATAAGTTTCCTTAAAATTTGGATTTGGTAAAGCGCTAAATACATCAACTATTGCTGACATCTGGAGAATGTATCAATAAATCATCAATTTTAAATGATTTGCAACAAAAATAGTAATCATATATATTATTATTAAATCAAAGCAACTGAAAAAATGAAATATCTAAAATATCTAAAAATATTTAGAAAAATATATATAGAAATATTTTTATTAACTTATTATAATTTCTAAATATTTGTTTGCTTTACAAGCTGTTAATAAATGTAAAAATGAATCATTTGTAATTGTGATTTGTTATATTAAATAAAACTAAGTATTAACAATAAATTTAACCAGTGATATTCAACAGATCATACTACAAAGTGTTCACCAATCAGTATGAAACAAAAAGTAAACATTTTAAAATGTGATAAAACTAATATTTAAACATCTATATTTTAAGTCCAAAAGTGAAAATATAAAAAAAATATAAAATCCAAATAATATTTACATAATCCAAATTCATGTACATATATTTTAGATAATATATAACAAATCATACCACAAAGAGGGTTCACCTATCAGTGGTTGAAACTGAAATAATAAATGTGTAAAAAAAAAAAAACCTTTTAATATTTGTAAAAGCTAATATTTAAATACATTTATTAAATACAGTTGAAATAAGAATTATTAGCCCCCTTTTAAATTTATATATATATATATATATATATATATATATATATTTCCTAAATGATGTTTAACAGAGCAAGGACCTTTTCACAGTATGTCTGATAATATTTTTTCATCTGGAGAAAGTCTTATTTGTTTTATTTCGGCTAGAATAAAAGCAGTTTTTGATTTTTTAAAAACAATTTTAAGGTCAAAATTATTAGACCCTTTAAGCTATATATTTCAATTGTCTACAGAACAAACCATCGTTATACAATGACTTGCCTAAATACCCTATCCTGCCCAGTTAACCTAATTAATCTAGTTAAGCCTTTAAATGTCACTTTAAGCTGTATAGAAGTGTCTTGAAAAATATCTAGTAAAATATTATTTACTGTCATCATGGCAAAGATAAAATAAATCAGTTATTAGAAATGAGTTATTAAAACTATTATGTTTAGAAATGTGTTGAAAAAAATCAGAAATTGTGGAAAAAATAAACAGGGGAGATAATTCAGGGGGTTTAATAATTCAGACTTCAACTGTACATATATTAATAATAATTATATATAATATATAATTATGTATGTATATACAGTATAACATCAAACAGTTAAAACTTTGTCCAAAAAGAGATCAGGTCTACAAAAGGCTAAAAATTCCTGCTCTAAATGATAATTCAATTTCATGATTACATCAAGAATGGCACAAACAACTGTTTGAATGCCGAAAGCAGAAAAAAACACGATGAGCAAAGAAAAAGGAATTGGCTTGAGTCGCTAACAAACAGCAGCACAAGGACATGAGGTGTTGTGATTGAGCAGTTTCTCCTTCATGACTGCGCAGTTTCAGGTATCAGCTGGTGCACAAAAGCCCTTCATTAAACATGAAGACCTTCACTTACTCAACAAGTCGAGTGTCAACAAAGCCCGAAGTAGTCCGTTTATAAAGTGACCAATAACACAATCCTATCCACATCGATTTTTCCACACAAGACTACTGCTTTTTAAATTATGGGTTGAAACTTCCATTTAAAGCAACTGAAACAGAGAAATAATTTTGAATAGGGTGAAGCTACAATGATCCATAGTGTGTATAGTGACAACTGAGTGAGGGGAACATTTGGTGTTGTGCTTTAGCTGTATTTGTCATGACAACAAAACATTACGCTTGATACTTTAATATTACATTAGTATTACAAGCACACAAAGTTTTTTTTTTTTTTTTTTAGTTCACTGCAGTTTGTTCCTCTAGATTATTTCTCTGTTTTTCCTACAGTAAAGTAATAGTCAATAGTAATATTGCTGCAAAAAGACTTGTGTCAGGTATTTGAAGTTATTCATGGTCTGCTGAAAGTAATTTGATAATTCTAATAATATCTAATAATTTCCTTATAATATAGAATATATACAGTATATTGTGTTCATCAAATAAATAATACCACCTCAATGTACAGTTTTTTAAACATGCATGACCATAGAGTGTTTACAGCTCGTCAGAAAGCAAAATGCAGGATATACAGATTATACAATTATTCAGCACCACCAAAGAGGCACAAGGTCTTTTTAAATGTATCTTTTGTTAGATTAATGTGCATATTGTGAAATTTGTTTGTAATGTTTGTAATGAGGCAACAAACACATGTAAATGACTGAATATAAGTGTTTAATGTACATTTTTATGCATTGTGTCATATTACTCTGACTTTTATTGAGTGAAAGGATGTCAATAAACTTTATAAAACTCCTCTGTTCATGCAGAGGATGATAGTTATTCCTGCTGTTAAAAATATAAATAAATAAATCACAAAATACAACATTAAACTCATATCGGTTGGCACCTTGTGTCTAGAAAAAGTATAATTTAGCCTTTATATCATCCACAACACAAACTAATTCACTCTGGTGGCATCAAAACAGCTTACTCGCTCCTAGATAAAATAAATCTCTCTACCAGTTGAAAACTTGCGCTTGTTAACATTAGATAATGAGTTAACATGAATGAACAGCTGTATTTTCAACAAAACAGACCTATTATGCCCATTTTACAGGATGTAAAATAAGTATCTGATGTCCATAGAGTGTGTATGTGAGGTTTCATCTCAAAATATTTGATCCAAATTATGCCATTTTGATGACTGTCGCTTTAAATTCAAATGAGATTGTGCTCTTTTCAGAAGAGTGCGGAGCTACAAATGCCTGTGTGTCAGCATAGTTGCAGATCAAAAACAAGACTAGTGTCCTATGATTATGAGGGAGAGATCATCATTATTGGGCGGAACTTTCCCCCTCTGACGACATGTACAAAGAGAGAATGTCAATCAAAGTGTTTCTAAAGACTGTTGTTATGAAGTGTGATTATAAAAAAAATGAAATCAATACATTTTTATCATTAGAAGCAGGTTATACTTAAAGACTGTTGCCACACAACTGTGTTTAAATCCCTTGAAAAGTTATTTTTGCATAATAGGTCCCTTTTGACTAATGTTAACAAACAGTTTATCTATACAGTTATAACATTATTGTAAAGTGTCAAAGAAGCTACTCCCATAATTTACGCACATTATCATGGGGCTTAGAAAAAAGGTGGATTACTCATGATCCTAATTTCCTCTCTTTTCCTCATAGCGCAGCTTGCATGCCCAGACTCGCTCTTTCATTATTCAGTTTGCCTGTAGCAGGTCTCTTTAAATAATTGACACTGGCAGAGACTAAAGCGGTACGTCAGAGATCCTGAAGTGCACCCTGAAACCCCATAACCCACTTCAGCGAGGCCAGACCACCAAGCCTCACCCTGGCCCAAAAAAACGCATCCTGGCCACAAGGGCTTCAGATGCACTGCCAGACACCCTTAGTGAGACATGCATGTCCCATAATGACACAGCACTGAGGCTGATGGAGCGGATCTGACACGTGGGCAGCCAGAGGGACAGATGGGTTTGAGCTGGTAACCCAGTCTGTCTTGTGGAGGCTGGAGACTCATAGTGTGGGTAATGGAGAGCTTTTGTGTGAGGGTGTTTTTTACTCTACCCATAGTGCACTCATTCACCTCCTATAAAAACCTCAGATTCAGATTCCAACTGAATCAAGATGGTTGTGATTCCGTATTCTCATATGAAGAAATGCCAAAGTTGAAAATAAAGTGAAAATAACTATTGAAATAAATGTAATAATCAATACTCAGTTGTAAATAAACATTTAGATGGTAAATAACACTATTTTTGCCCATTTTTAATGACTTTTTTAATGTTTTTGTTAAGTTAAAAAAAATTAAATGGTGGCTGTAATAACCACACTGTAAAAATACTGTTTTCTGTATTTAGTGATTATTTTTTTTCCACTAATTTATGCTTTTGAACTGCATTATGGGGTCTTGATCTTTCCTCCAAAAGCTTTAGATGTTGAAAAGTTTCAAAAGTGATATTTGTTGATATTTTTAATGTTTAAAATGATATATTGTCTGCGTTTGTGTTGTACATTACAGTACAAAAACCTGTTAAGAAACTGTCAGTGCTTTTTCCTGTTATTTTACAGACTTAAATCTCTCTATATTATTTCTTAAACAATATCTTGTTTCAAACAAATGTCAATAAACGTCACTGTTAATCTGTAGAGCTGAATTTTCAACAAGTGCTGATATAAAACTCCCATAATGCAATTGACAACCTTTAAAAAAAAAGAAAACTCCATGTGAACCACAAAATACGGAACCTGTTAATTAATGTATATTTTTTACAGTGTAGTTTTCATAACACATTTATGAAAACACACACTCAATTATTAATAGTAATTTAAAAATCTATTTATTATAGTGTATGTTTATCAAACTGCTTCTCTTTTTGATTTGTTTTTTCTAGTTGATGATCAGTCTATGGTTAATGAATGGCTTTTGTGAGTCATCCGCACAGTAATCAGTAATCTGTGAGTAATTAGGTCCCTGTTTCAGTCATTAATTTTGTTCTTTAAAAAAGTGTTTTGGTCAAAACCTTTAAAACGTCAGTGCATCATTTGATCATGGTATGTTAGTCGTTACATATGGCAAAGCAAAAATAAAAGCATGGTACTATTTAAATCACTAAAATATTTAATATGCCCAGGTTAATATACATTCATTCCCTCATTTTCTTTTCGGCTTAGTCCCTTTATTAATCCGGGGTCGCCACAGGGGAATGAACCGCCAACTCATCCAGCACGTTTTTATGCAGCGGATGCCCTTCCAGCCGCAACCCATTTCTGGGAAAGCTCAATATACAAAATAAACAAATTATAATTAAATAAAAATGTGTTGCATGATGAAAAATAAGTATTATCTGTAAATTAACATTTAAACAAAAACGATTTTAAGTACTATAAAAAAAATCATCCAAAATTTAAAAAATAATGAGCCCTTCATCATTTGCAAGTTGCTTTGGACAAAAGCAAATGCATCTGCTAAATGACTAAATGTAATAATTTTATATAAATGTAATAATTTTATATAAATGTAATAATTTTATATAAATGTGTATATATATATATATATATATATATATATATATATATATATATATATATATATATATATATATATATATATATATATATATATAAAATAATTATATAAAATGTTTTTAATAATTGTTAAAGCATTCTTAAAATTATTATTTATAATAATATACATAAAATACACATAGTTTGTGGGTCAGACATAAGCAGGCCTCTTGATCACATGTGTTGGCCCTGTCTGTCATAATAAATGCTCAGTCAGCAGTACTCCTGGTCTATAAAAGATGAAATGAGGATTTCCCGACTCGCAATCACTCTTGCAGTTACTGGAACATCTGGAAGATAATCCAAATAAAGCTTGTTTCCGTATTACACTGGTTTACTGTGGCTTATCTCCAGGGGAGGCCCTTCCTCGATTACAGATTTTGCCGTTTTTCAATTGGGATGATAAAGACCTCCGTTACTGGGGTACACTGGTGGAGAATAGCCTTAGAGAGATGCCAAGACTCACACTGCTTCCTCCCTTGTATGGACGCTCCGATAAAAGGCCTTTTTTCAGGCCTCTCCAGTCCCATGATCAATGGTGAGGGAGTGATGTAGTGAGCAGCATCCATAATAAGCCACTAGAGTCAGCACAGGATATCACTGACACGCACTGCG
Organism: Danio kyathit; assembly: GCA_903798195.1. Taxonomy (NCBI): domain Eukaryota; kingdom Metazoa; phylum Chordata; class Actinopteri; order Cypriniformes; family Danionidae; genus Danio; species Danio kyathit. The sequence continues at coordinate 28,769,180 of LR812533.1, read as the reverse complement.
TTCAATTTTAACCAACAAAGCCAAGCCTATGAGTCTTGGAACAACATCCAGAGAGAAACAATAAACCATGAGCCATCAGGAATCGCTGGTATTTGAACCCAGACCGCAACCACCACGCTGGACTGCATGGAAAAGAATAAGCCCGGGGCGATGAGCATTCCTTTCCCTGCGCTCCCTGCAAATTGCTTCTATTTCCAGGGGGTTATAAATTGCAATTTATAGGACAGAGCGTCCGTGTGAGGCTTTTCACAACATATTAAGTCATGACTGCATGGGGTTTGATTCGGATCCTGTGTATTAGATTGCTAAAGACACATTCTGTCATGAATGCGTTTAATAAAAAAATGTTAAAACTCATTGCGATTAGTAAAGATTGAAACAATCAAGCCAACAGCGAGCGTTTGGACAGGCTAGTGTGTTTGGTGTGTTCGAAACACTGCCTCTCATTAGGCTCATGTCAAAGAGAGTTTGCCCAGTTCTTGCCCAGTAGAATCAGTGGCGGCCATCAGTAAAAGACAGTGCTCTGATTGGCTGTTTAACTTTGAATTAGAGTGCAAAAACAATCATGAGGAAAGCAAGTAAACAATGCAAGTAAAAAGAAGAACACAAAGAAGCCAGCTGTCATTTGATTGTATTTCTTAAATATTTGCAAATGATATGAATTATCAGACATTTGGATGAGTGAATCCCTCTGTGGTGAGCGAGAACACTTTGAAAAAGATACATAAAATGCATAAAATACAGTTTGTAAGCATGCAGCATTAGTTCCGGATTCTCTTTGTGGAATGACACCTCCCATGCAGGAGCAGAACGCATGTTTCAGCTTAAGTCTGCTGTCGTCTGTTTGGTGTGTTCATGCACAGCTTTATGATCCAGACAAGACCAGACGCAACCAATGCGAGCCGACAACACAGTGGGCTTGGTGAGTCCCAGGCTTTAGACCTCTCCAACACACAAACTGCCCCCTGCCTCTTTGATATGTTAGAATAAAAGTAGGTTTTAAACCTAGGTCACAAAAAAAGGATAGTCAGAAAGAATTGTGTTGTAATTGAATTACTTGTTGATTTAGGAGAAAATCTCAAAGTGCCCTCGCTGCAGCCTGTTGCACAATGACGTACTGAATCAGGTCCAATATGCAGTCGATAATTAGTGATAATTACACTAATTACACTGTGAATAATTAGTAATCATGCTGACATCATCCATATCAACAAGGTCAACCCCACCCTCACTATTAGCTAAAGACTTCTCTCTATTGCTTGGTAAAAGTTTGTCTTTAGCAGCTTTATAAAAAGGTTTTAAAAGAAATTTCTTATCTAAAAACTTCTACTGCTATTTAGAAGAACTCTTAATGGTAAGATGAAAAGTTGTTAATATGGTCATGTGACATTGATAGATTTTAACCACAATTTTCTTGCTCAAATCCAATAGGAGGTCTGTTAGAGCTTCCAGAAAACAGAAAAAAAAGACAATCAAACTTGTGACAGTGGAATTAAATGGGTTAAAGCTCAATTCGTGGCCAAATGAAAATGCATGTATGGCGTGCTGCTGCATAAACCTTCGGTGAGCCTTTAAAGATATATATTGCTAAAAGAAACCGCAGCTCTAGATGTTGAGAACGGTACGATCCAGCAGCCTCAAATAAATCCAGGCTGCAGTGAAAACAGCTGAGCTGATACATGAGATGCTGTGGGATGTAGGATGTGGAGTGGAAGGAAAAAGAGGGGAATTCTCCTTGTCGAGGCGTACAGAGAGGCCTTTCTCCAGGCTAGGGTCACAGCCAATCACAGCGCTTTCACTAAGATCCTGTGCTGAGTGGGTCTGACCATGCAGCACATGCAAAATGTTAATGTGATATAAAATGGGCTTTCAATGGAGCTCTCTGTTGCTTTTTCATCCTGGGCGTTATGAGCAGACAGACCAAAATAAAAATAGAAATAGGGCTTTAGGGGATTTTTTATTATTACATTTTATAAATCCATATACCGTCCCAATGTTTGTGACCAATAAGATTTTTGAAAAGTTCCTTGTGAAATCATAATTCACAATGTTTATTTTGTTTACTCACATTGTCATTCTTTAGGTGAACAATTAAGCTATGCAAGTAAATGCACAAAAAAATTGTTTTGCTTTAATCAAAATCTGACCATTTGCTTTCGCATAAGTAACGGTCATTCTCCAATGATTTAAGTTTATTAACTTGAATGTTTTAAATTAACTTGGATGTTTTAAATATTTATGACCATTTATAGATGGTGGATTGACATTTTCTGCAAATGTACAGTGCATTTTTTTTTTAAAGGAATATAGAGATTATATCTCATTAGGAGGTTACAACAATTTGGTGTGAGTCAAGATATTCTAGAGATGTTATACAAGAACTTGGTTAGAAGTGTTGTGAGTTATAACATGATTGCATGGTATGGACTGTTGTCAATTAAAGAAAGGCAAAAATTTCGAGTAGTAAAAATTGCAGGTGGAATTGTATGTAAAGACAACCAAATGAAATGTATACAGTGAGAATTAAACAGAAAGTACATGTCATTATTGAATTAGTGAACATAATTATTGTTCCCATCCTTTAAATATAAGATTTCAGTTCTTGCCATCAAAAAGAGGTTTTAGGCAACCTCAAGTATAAAGAGAAGTGTATATCAAATGTCCTTTGTGCCGACTGCCATTAGAATTTTAAAAACTGGGTTTTAAGTATGTATGGGGTTTTAATATGTGTTTTTAATGTGATTTATGTGATGACATTGAATGTATTTGCGTTGCCTGTTTTTCTGTGATATGTGTAATGTGAACGCTGATGTGGTTGTGTGGTGAAGCCACTTGTGGACAATAAGGAAAGTAAAGTAAAGTTTGATGGTTTCAGCTACAATATTCCTAACCATGCCCCTTTTACTGTTAGTTTGCTATGCAGGAATGAAAAAAGAAAGCCCCCCCCCCAATCAAAATTCCTATTCAGTTAGAAGTAGGTCTGTCATGATATCTATTTTTTTGTTGTGCGATATATTGCACCAAAATACATTACAATAAATCATATTAGTAATTATTAGGCATTTTATCAATTAGGCATTGGAATCAGAATATAAAAAAAACATATATTATAAACAAATAAATAATAATATTAATAATAATAATAATAATAATAATAATCAATGTTGATAAAAATGTTCAAGGTAAAAAGAACTAGAAAAAAGTAAAAGATCTAGTTATCTAGTTGTCAGGCACCCACATGAAAACATACTATAGTAATTTATAGTAAATACGATACGTGTTTTTTTTTACTATATATTGACACTTAGCTATGTTTCCATCCAAAAATACTAATTTACTTTATGCGCAAAACTGAAAAAATAAATAAATAAAATAAAAAAATAGCATAAAATAAATACATTTTATGAGATAAAATAAATAAATGTTATGCGATAAAATGTAAATATAATGTAAATAAGATGTATATAAAGCAGCGTTTCCATCCAAAGAGTCAAAGTGAACAAAATTGCCACTTCTTAATTATCTGGCGTCAATTATCAACAGTAAAAACGGAATTTGCTGCGGTAGGAGAAGCTGCTTGAATCTTTTCTTCATTTAATAAATGACTTGCGCCTCAGAAGGCAATCCTGACACGCAGTGAACGCGTGGTGGGGTTTGAAGGTGTGAGACGCGGAGCACAGACGCTCTTGATTCTGGAGGTCATTAATAATATAATAACACTAATACTGAAATGGTTAAGGTGTTTTAAAATGATCAAAACAATATTTCAGATGTTTTACAGTGTGCTCAGCCTGCTGGTTTGTCCATTCCAAACATATCCAAAATGTTCATAAAAATAGGTGGATGGAAACGTAGCTACTGACACCTCCAATAGAGCAATAGAGATAGAGAGGTTGCGCAATTAGCTAAAACGTTGCTGATGTGGGGGGGGGGGGGGGTGTATGTGCGATATAACATTTTTAAAAGAGAAAACATAAAAAGTTAATAAATATTAAACTTTGTAATTTTCCTTTATTGAAAAGGCAGGATATTTTCAGCCGGCAGGAAGTGAAAACCTATAACGTTAAATCCATAACCACACTAAATCTCCAAGTGCTAAATTCTTATTGTGCAAACAAATCTCAATGCTTTATGTTGCTTTTGCGGACTTCCTGTTTTACAGTGTGGAAAGAGGGCTGACCGTATGGGAGGGGTCTGACTGCAGCAGACCACTGTGAGACCACTTTCTCATGACATCGATGAAAGGTCCATCCTGACAGGAAGCATCGCAGCTCTAATGAGCCCAGAGTTGGGGTTGCACTGCTTGTCTTGTCTGCCCATTTCTGCTCGACCTCCTTCCTCTGGAGACTTCCTGTCTAATTTTGACCATGGAGAGCGAAAAACCAGCTGGCATGAACATTGAGAGCGTTACTCCACATGCATAAACTAAAATGCACAAGAAAAGTCTAACATTATAGTGCATTCTTTAAAGAATCCCACGATAATGTCATTTCTGTTATTATTGGTGTAATGTTCTTCATCACCCTACATGCTCTGAAAGTATGGCTACATCGTCAGGGTCAATGCTGGCAGGGTCAATGCTGACAAAAATAAAAAGAGCTTGTTATGTAATCCATAACTGTTAGAACAGAATGGCATGAAGCTGAACATTCCCATAGAGTGGACTCAAGCGTAAAGATGAAAAATGTTGTTCTGGCTCCACCTCTCTCCATCTGACTGTGCTTTCTCTAGAGACCCAGTCGGGAAGTGTCATGTTTGTTCCAAAGCAAATTCCAAAAATACCAAGAATGGAACTTTAGGGAGGAGGAAACATTTCCAAGCCAGTCACAGAAACAAGCAATGAACACAGCTCAAGTCATAATCCTTTTAAAGGGACAGCTCCCCCCAAGATCAAATCATGAACTCAAGCTCATGTCTAATCTAAACACGCTTAATTCTTCTGCAGGACAGAGAAGACACGATTTAATAATAAGCTACAGAAAGAAATTCACAGGAGGTTTGTAACAACATGAGAGCGAGCAAAATGAAAGAACTGTCATTGCTTAGTGGAAAGAACCATTTCTAAGCTAAACAAATCCATAGCTTTAATGAGAAATTTTCTTTAAATGTCACCTCTGGTTGCCAGATCTTTAAAAACATTGGTAGCGATATTTTAGGTTTTAAAAATTTAACTTAAATTTACAGAAAAATTCAATTTCATGAACTGATTCAAGGTTAATATACCAACCCATACTAATATTGCCTTTATACTATTGTATACTGGAAACTAGGGTTGGGTACCAAAACCGATCCAAATTAGAAGAGCAATATTGGTGATTTATGATTCAGATTCATCATCAAATATTATCACAAGTTACTGCAAGGGGTGTCAGAATGATCGGAAACATTATTCCTCAATGAGAAACCTTGCATGTACAAATCATAGGGAAATGAGACCATTCTCAGTATCATGTGACTGCAGCAACTACACATCCTCTGATGGCAGAAAGTGGTCTAATTTTGGCTAAGCAGCTAGCTAGTTAATAATGTCTTCCAAATGAAGGTGAATATTGAGTAGGGTGCGGGGATGTCTTCTTGCTCATCATTCACTCATAGCAAACTAACAGTAAGAGGGGCGTGGTTAAGAATATTGTTGCTGAAACTGTCAAATTGATATCAACAGAGAAGCTCTGCTACCTTTCAAAGAATACTAGCAAAATAAACATTGTAAACTTTTATTTCACACAATCTTTAAACACGTTTAAATTGAAACAGGGTATATACTGTCTAGGAAACAGAGAGTGAATTTAATACCTTTAAAGAGTTCTTTTAATAGTCTTACCATACATTTTAAGACCTCATCGCCACTAGGTTTCAACTGGTAACATTGATGACAATTTAACTTAAATATATTTACTAAATAACTAATCCTAAACTAAACTGGTAAGGTTAAAATGGAGGTTGTGCGCGGCAGGCCAGAATCACGGTGGCAGGCCATATTGACCGTAAGGCCACCGGGAAATATCCCGGTGCTCCCTATGGCCAGTCCGCCCCTGCTTGTACCACCTTAAAAAATAGCATTTAAGACTTTTCAATACTTTTTAAGGGCCTTAAATTTCTTTAAATTGATTTATCAACCTTTAATACTTTTCAAGACTGTGGATACCCTGTAAAATTCATAAAACCAGAGAATTACTAATATTTCCACTCAGCGCCCTAAACTTTTGCGATTAATTCAGCAAATTGTACACAATCACCTCCTTGGTGCCTCCATGTGTTTCAGCAGGATCTTCAATCCACAGACTGCAGTGGCGCACAGAGCAGAAATGAAGGACAATTATGTGTTTATCTATAGATTGGTATCATATCTGCATCTGTGCAGTTCTTTGTCAGTAAGTTTTAAACTAATGTCATTGGGATCAATTCATTTTTATCTACTGTAAAGTTTACACTGCGTACACCACATCATACCACAGCTGTTTCCTAAGGCAAAAATGTATCCCTTAACACATACGAACACATACTTTATACAATGATCATGTCACTATTTTAATTTAAAGTTTATCTTTGAATACAAAAAATTACAGTGCATGTAGATTTTAGGCATGGGAGGATAACCAGTTTTAGGTTTTTTTTTTTTAAGTGTTGTAAAGAAATCGGTGTTTTTGAAACTAAAGAAGAGAGCAGAAATCAATGATTTATTATAATTATTTAGCCTGAAATGTTACCTGTTGCAAAATATTATAAATGTTTTTAAAATAAAATATATTGTGTTCAATGGGGGGGGGGGGGGGGGTACTCAGACATTTTAAAATAACTTATATTAGAGCAGTAATCACAATACCGTGATACCCTAATATTTTTATCCAAGGTTATCATACCATCAGAAACTTATACGAGCCCATGCCTAGATTTACAATACTGTCATGCTCAGAAAGATCAGACACCACTCAACACTCAAATCAATACCGTTTTACTGAATCAGAGTGATTGACAGAGATGGACGCATGAGCTGTTTTGTATTAGGTCTAAATATTGTTTTGTAATAACTCAAATCATGAAATATTTGTATAGCCTTAGAGTAAGGGTTTTTAATTTGCTTATCTTTAAAACAATTATTAGAAATGCAAACAGGAAAATTGTGTTTGTACAGTAAACAACCTCAGATGTGTGAGTGTGTGTGTCATCTTTTTATGGCTTTTGTTATAAAAGCATCGGTTTCAGCACTGCTATCGAAAAACCAAACGATACCCAACAAGTCACATGATGAACCAAAGATCATCACAAACAGCTTTTCCACAATACAGCACAGCGTCATTCACAAAACTACTAAAAACCATCGTGGTAACACTTTGAGCTTGTAAATTGATATCTTTAATAAAAAAGTAGCACATTAATGTACTAATGTGATGAACTAAAGTACTGAATAAACATTAATTTAACAAAACAGAACACAACCTAAAACCCAAAACAAACAAAGAAAAAGTAAAAAAATAAATAAACAATCAAATAAATGTTAAGAGACATGCATAAAATTCTTATTGTAGGCAAAAAAAAATAATTCATTTTAAAGGGAATTTTGCTTTTTAGTGAACTATTCCTTTAAGAGAGAAAAAAGGCACAATCAAAAATACAAGCTACTGAAGAGAGCCATTATAGAACAATGCAGAAGGACTACTGTAAAGGCCACACGTCAGCTCATTCACATGAGAACAAATGCCATTTAAATCACTTTAAAGCTTATCTCAGATGATGTGACAGGCAAAGTATGGAGAGACTGGCTCTTTTTTCTCCCGTTCCTGCGCTAGGGCTTCCTGAACATGCTCAATTACTTCCCTCAAATCACACTCCTGCCTGGCACACCCAGCATTATGACACATGGCACTCTGCCCTAAAGGTCAGCAGTCAAATTATAACAGGATTACTGTTGGGGAGTAACTAACCGAAGTGTGACAAAGCACTACATCGCCCTTCTCTGACACACTGCATTATGATAGCAAATTTACAATTGAGGAGAATAAAAAGCAAACACACTCCACTTAAAACAAAGAGCTTTGCAATAACATATTATTTTCTGTAAGTCAGATAATGTAAATGACCCAAAAAATATATACAAATGCAAAGTGAATATTTAGTCAAATGTTGCGATTAATCCGATTAATTACTAGTTTGCAGTTTATGCATTAGGCATTATGAACTGGAAAATTTTTAACAGGGTTATTATAGTTCACTAAAGCTATAAAACTAAATGATTTGTTATTAGTGTTAACAGACATATACAGTTGAAGTCAGAATTATTAGCCCCCCTTAATTATTAGACCCCATTTATTTTTTCTCCCCAATTTCTGTTTAACGGAGAGCAGATTTTTTTCAACACATTTCTAAACATAATACTTTTAATAACTCATTTCTAATAACTGATTTATTTTATCTTTGCCATGATGATAGTAAACAATATTTTACTAGATGTTTTTCAAGACACTTCTATACAGCTTAAAGTGACATTTAAAGGCTTAACTAGGTTAATTAGGTTAACTAGGCAGGTTAGGGTAATTAGGCAAGCTATTGTATAACGATGGTTTGTTCTGTAGACTATCAAAAAAAATTTGCTTAAAAGGGCTAATAATTTTGTTCTTAAAATGGTGTTTAAAAAATTTAAAACTGCTTTTATTCTAGCCAAAATAAAACAAATAAGACTTTCTCCAGAGGAACAAATATTATCAGACATACTGTGAAAATTTCCTTGCTCTGTTAAACATCATTTGGGAAATATTTAAAAAAGAAAAAAAAATTTAAAGGGGGGCTAATAATTCTGACTCTATATATACTAGGGGTGTCAAAATTTATTGTTTCTTCGATGCACTGCGATGCAGTTGCAAACTATTCGGTATCGGTTCAGTAATAATCATAACCGGTTATTATGTACTGACAGTAATGGAAATCGGCATTCAAATCATATGATCGATCAAACTTTTCCAGGTCATTTTTTTTTAATTACTTTCCCTAACATTTGTGGAGTCACATGACCCCACTCTGTTAAGGCTAAATTATACTTATTATATTATGATTTATACTTGTATTATTCTGATATTATATCTGCCAAGCGCACCTATGGTCTGGCGCAGTCTTTGCATACCCGCACACCTCTCTAAAAAAATGTAACTAAACTTCACAACGACATGCAGTGCAAGCTTTGGGATTGTTTGATTTGGTAGTGGTGACGAGGGTGGCTGGCGCGGAGGGCTGCATTTTAGGCAATGTGTGTTTTAATTTCAGTTGTTCAGCGTTGATGTTCAATAAATAATCATAGATAGTAGATATTGTGTGCTTACTTCAATTATTTTAAAATCAAGTAATGCACCCTTCATTCAGAAATCTCTCACTTGTAATATCTGAGCATATTTACTGTACAAAACTTGTCAGTGAACTAAGAGGGCAAAAAATTAAAATAAATAAATAAAATGATCATTCATTTATTGTAATCAAGTTAAAATGTTCAATTAATCGAGATTTTAGGTCAAATCGCCCAGCCCTAACTGACGTCATTTATCACATATGTGCTATATAGCGGTAGTTTACTATGGTGAGGGAGGAGACCGCGAGTAATCAAAAAGTGCTCCAACTACTTAAAAAGCAGATAACTGCACAATTCCCTGCTTGTGGGTTTGCTGAACAGTCTTTCACTGACAGCGAAGTACACCAGAACCTAGCTAAGAAAAAATGAAAGCTGTAAGCTCTCTCTCCCACTCTCTGTGGCAGTACATATATCTGACTGTTTGTAATAAAGAACAAAACTGTATTGCAAACAATATATAAATATGTTTATAAATGATAAATTTTAATACAATAATTATTGTGTTGCTAAGTAAAATGTCAAATTGTTTATGGAAAGCATCGTCAATGCACTGATGCACCTAGATATTAAATTGAATCAATAGCATGATAAACGTAACCGAACCATGAGTCCACTGTAGGTTCACACTTCTAATATTAACACACATAAATCAATTTATTTCTCAATTTGGACTTTATGTTAAGACTAGACTTTTTTGTTCTTGAAGACATTTGGTTGTTAGGAGATATGATCATTATTCTTAGTCTGTTTCTGGTTGTCTGTCTGCTTCTGCTGTTTCTTGGAAAGCACACTGGCCAACGAAAGTTGTAAAAATTGTGCTATAAAAATAAAATAGTCCTTGTTGCACGCACATTAAAATAGATAAAACTGTAGGTAAAGCAGAATAAAAATGTTGTTTAAATATAGGTCACTTCATTAATGCAATATATTTTTTTCAAACCATGCTAGAATTAACATTAATAAATGCTGTAAAATCAATATTGTGCATTGCTAGATTATATACCTCATATCTCAAGTGAGTGGTTTTGGAAAGATGAAATAAAACATTGCAGAGGTCCAGAAAAGGCTATTGTATAACTTCAGAGATCAGAAATGTTGAAAAGATTGAGATAAAATGAGAGCCAATCAAATCAGGATAGCTTCCTGAACAGAGCTCATGGTCTTGTGGAGTAAAACAACACAGCAAGAGCCAAGAGCTACAATGCCTGCACTGCACTCAGAGGTTGGGTCTCAATCATGAGCGAATGCGCGTGTGTGTGTTCATATCAATATAAAATACATCCAGTTCAGTCTCTAACATAGTGATGCAATAATTATAGATTTTGGTTGTACGATTCTAGTCTGAGAAATAATCATGGTTTCACGATTATTATCCATACATTTCACACTACTAGTTTAGAAAATAACATGAAAGCTCCTTATATTTTAAAATGCTATTTATTGCTGATCATTAACCAAATAATACAGCTCAAAATAATGATATAAACAAACAATATTCAATTTCTCTCTTTGGACTTAAAAATAACTAAAAAAATTTTTTGATATAAAAAACAAGTAATAATTTTACACTGAAAATAAATGACCAGGGGTGTAGCGGACATTTTAAAAATGGGGGGGGGGGACTATTCTTTTAATATATTTTTTTTTTCTATTTGTACTGTTATTTTCTGTTACTTTTGTTTGATATCTTAAAAATAAAATTGGGGAGACAGCTGTATGAGATCCAAAACTTTACGTTTATGTAATTATGAATCACCTGTTTTTAAAAGTCTGTCTTTAAAGTGACAATTGCTATGCCCCTGTAAATGACAGAATGAATAAATAAATAAATGAAAATAATAATAAATAAATAAATAAATAGTATTTGTCTAATGTAAATCTACGATATATATTAGCAAAGTATTTAAATGAACTTTTGTTATCATCTGTGTTCATACATACATAATCATTTCAATAATTTGGAATGATTGTAATGAACACATCTTTTGTTTACTTTGCACTGAAAGCTGCTACAGTGTGAGATGTTTTCAACTGAGTGCGCCTTGAAAACGTGCGTCTCTATGGCCCAGTTTCACAAACAGGGCTTAGCTTAAGCCAGGACTAGACCTTAGTTAAAATAGGCTATTTAAGACAGCTTTTATAAAAACAGCCTTAGAAAAATACATTACTGCTGTGCACCTGGAGACAAAAAATGACACTGACATATTTTAAGACATCTCACTGCAAGTTATTTTTAGTTGAGACAGCTCAAACATGCAATTTAATCCATGACTAGTCTTAAATCTTTTTTGTGAAACCGGGGGTAAAAGAAATAATGAATTTGCGTGCAGAAAAGACACAATATGTGAACAGCCCGCTACTGCTAGGTGTCTCAGCCATAGTTAATCCAGTGTGCGTGCATATTAGCCTCGGTGTATAAACTCGGAACTAGCGCACAGTTCGCAAATGTTTGTTTAGCTGCAGCAGTTTTGTTTCCATGCAACAGAAACGCAGCGTTGAGACGCCATCCTGATTAATTAACCGTGACGAATAAAAGCGCAGTTAATAGAAGGAAAAAAAATTAAAAATAAAAATAAAAATAAAAATTGGTTAATTGTTGCATCCCTACTCTAAAATATGACATGGTCTGGACATACTCAAAGCCATATAAATAATGATATTTATACTGTACTGTACACCTGTGATTGCACACATTGACCACATAGAATTTTGCAAACATCTGTGACTAGTAGTATTAAAAAAAACACACTAAAATGCACAGCCTTTCATAGCTTATTGCATTAGTAGAACCTTCAACGCTGAGTGCATCATCAATGAAGCTAAAGTGCTTATAGGAACTAGCTATACTTGTAGTCATTGATTTTTTATTTTACATTAAAAACACAACACATGACATTTACATGCACACACTAAATGGTCTCTCCTCTCAAAGCAGTAGCATTTCTATGATTCTCGTGAAACGGGTATGCAAGAAAAAACACACAAAGAGTAAAGTCATATTATCCATGGAGTGGTAACTATCATCATTGGTTGAGGGCCAGAGTGCAGAGTTGAAGATTTCCAGCTTCTAGGATTTCTGTGGTTGTTATTTTACATACACTTGCATATGAAAAGCCTAGCTTGGTAAAATTGCTCACAGACTGTTCAGAAGCAATGCCAAGGCAACAGAAGTACCAGAACCCACAGGCAGAGAAAGCGAGCGAGAGAAAAAGAAACAAAGAGAGGGAGGAGAGTGGGAACGTTTCAGCCGAGAAACAATTTCTCAAGTTAAAATGGATGTTAGCAAATCATAGAGAGGAAAAAAGTAGCCAAAGTCACTTAATTAATCACAGATGACTCCATTCAAGCATACGCTCCAAATCACCCTCCTGTTGACGTGTCTATTTTTAGCACCAGGTTAGTGATGCAGAGGTGTTTGCAAGAGTTATGAGTTATTCAGAACTGGACTGAGAATGCAGTCCTATTTAGTATGCAGTTAACTTGATTTATAGTAGCAAACAAGGCTGTACTGCTATTCGATATGTGCAGAACAAATACATTTTTTACTATCTGAACATTAGACAGACTGATAGATGGATGCAAAGATACACATAAAAATGGAGCAACAGGCAGGCCAAAAGAGAGATAGACAATCCAAACAAAAGACAAACCGACAGACAGACTTAACAAAAAGCAAACAGAACAACATGCATATAGAAAACAAAAATCAGACAGAAAGACTGAGCAAACAACCCAACAAACACACTGAGAGCACTATAGACAGATTTAACTTAAAGACTAAGGGACCAAACGGAGGACTGACAGACAAAACAAATAGACAGAGAAACACACGAAATGGCAAACAAAACAATAGTCTGACTTAACGAACTACAGACAGACAAAAAACAACAACAACAACAACAACAGACAGACAGAACAACTGAAAGATAAACAAACAGACCATAAGACCAAACAGGCAGACCTAACAAACTGACTGCAGAACAGACTGGCTGTCACAGGTTTCATCAAGTCAAATTCAAGACCTTTTAAAGACCATGATGAACGAAATTTCTTATACTTATAGAAGGCTAAACACTAAGAATTTTTTTTTTGATGGCCTGGTTGGAAAACACTCATATGTAGTTATTTCTTAGCCATGTATTTTAAATAATGTGTTGAAACAGGTGAACTCTAGCTGTTTTTTTTTTTTCAACATACCATTTCTTTTAAAAAATGACAAGCGTTAAAACTATAATAAACCAAAAGAGGGCCCAATAGTCTGTCCTGGGGTCCATTCTTCGTACGTGGATAACTCAATTAGCTGAATTTTGTTATTGGAGATTTGACACTATACAAGATCGTTTTGTTCTTCAAAACTCATCCGAGAGTTGTTGTCATAGCAGGCTTATTTCATATAAACAGGATTAGATCGGGTCTTTTCAAGCAAAGGTAATACTGAAGGTATGTACCGAATTCTGATATTTTCTTACAGTAGTAGTTGTATAACTTATATAGTTGTAAAAACTACATAGTCAATAGTTTAAAATAATAATAATAATAATAACAACAACAATAATAAAGAATAATTTTATATATATATATATATATATATATATATATATATATATATATATATATATATATATATACATATATATATATACATATATATATATATATATATATATATATATATATATATATATAATACATATAAATATATAATATATTATAAATATATATATAGTATTGACTATTTTCCCAAGTGTATATAAGTTTAAAAAACATATAAATAAAACATGTGCAATCTGTACTCTGAAATAAAAGTTCAAATTGCCGGTGATTTGATGCTTCGCAAACTTCCTAATTCCTGCAGCATGAGGACTTTATGATTTTACATTGCACATTGCCAATTTTACAGTGTCTTGTTTTTTTTGTGAGTATGTTGTTGTATTTTGCACTGTCGTTGTATTTGCACTATCTATATTTTGCACTGTCTGGAGCCAGCACCTAAGCTTTTCACTCATCATAGTACACGTGCTACTGATGATGTGACAATAAAAGTGATTTGATTTGATTTGAAGTTGCAGACAGCTTAAGAGATATCAAAATGCTTTTTTGATGCAAAATTATTTTATACAGCTAGTTATTCCTTACGCCGATTAAGAAACTTGAATAGGCTGCTATAATAAAGTAAATTCGCTCTAAATGTAAAACTAAATAAATTGCTAAATACTCTTGACACATGGAAGTGTAAAGCCTGTAGCCCACAACAAATGTGGAAAGTTACTGTGTATCATACTTAAACCGGTTACTACGAATTTTATATAGTTTTACTCACATGGATAATAAATATTAATCAGATTATGTCATTATGCTGTTGTGCCGTCAGCCAATCACTGCATTGCTGATCATGATTTTGTGGATCGATAGATCTGTCCTTCACAAGACATGCAGCGATCTCAGATCAGTTCATTCAGACATTTTAATCTGATTCGCGAACTTGTTTGAAGAACAAAATTAGCCTGAGATCAGTTATCAAGATTACAAAGAATCCAGAATCTGTCAAATCATCTTAAACCATTTAAGCGAGGTACGAAGAACGGACCCTCGGTCAATGTCCTCACCAGGTAGCTATAAATACTTGGTGAACTTTTGAACAAATGTTATTGTAAAGAAGATAATTAAAATATATCGGTAAATACAGTTAAAAATAAACTTTTGTTAAAATGTTAAAAGTTCTATTGAGATGGATTGTTGAGGATTGGGTGGGTGTTGGCCCAGTTGGGTAACTTTACATGGACATAGCAAAATTAAGACCTGTTTAAAATGATTCAAGAGTTACAACATAATATTTCAGTAAATTTAACATTTTTTAAGGCCTAAAATTTTGTTTTGGAAATTTAAGACTTTTTAAGACACCCTGTGTCAGACATGCACTCTCAGATATTAGAGGCTTTTAACGTCTACACTAGGGCTGCACAATATATAGTGTTGAGCATCCATATCACAATGTGTTTATCCGCAATAGTCACATCGTAGGATTATATTATCCATTTAATATTAAAATATAAAGTTATTATTACTTATTATTATTTAATTGTTTATACAATGATGACCATGTTATTTTATATTTGATTGTTCACTTTCAGTACCTGAATACTGTTAGACTCCATAAAGCACTGTTTATTTCACTTTTATTTCTGCTCTTTTGTATTTATATTTGCTATATTTATGCAAACACATTGCATAGACTTGATCATCCTAAATCTATTTAAATGAATGAAATCTTTCCAAATAGAGCGGTTCAATTCATCTGGTGAAATTATATTCATAAAGCAAAATATATCGCAGGAAAATAAAATAAACGCAATGTCTGATTTTTCTAACATCATGCAGTTTTATTCTACACAGTCACGTCGCTTGCTCTATTGAGTGCATGAGTTTGAGAGTGAATGTGCAAGTCTGCTGCCAGACACTATTAAGACGGACAGACAGACAGACAAGCCACATCTTTAAAATTCTAAATTGTTTACTATGAGTGTACACACAACATCGTAGCTCTTCGGAGACTGACTTCTTGTCCAGTGTGCAAAGTACAACTATATACTAATGGATAGGTTGTGATTTAGTGTATTCAGTGAAAATCAAATTCTCCTTTCTGCCATTCAAACTCACATTTCTGTGTGATGTAAAACTTAAAACTTACTTAACAAAGAAGCATTTTTTTCCTAATCCCAGCACAGTTTGGAATGGAGTCGACAACAGATTAAAGACTGGTTAAACTGCATTGTGGTCAGTTAGCACAATGAAACGCATCAAGCAAAAAAAGGCCACAATCATTCCACAAACAGTGGAACAGAGTTTTTGGTAGAAAACAATCATTCACTGACATCTTTTCCACTTAAATCTTCACTCTAAGTGGAGAAGAAGGGAAGTACAGCAGTGTGGTGCAGAATGTCCCCGGGGTGCTGTGGGCCAGTCCTGCGGCAGGGATGGAGCCAGTATGGCCCTGTGTTTCGAGTGATGAAAACTACAGCACAATCACGACATGCCACACACTGCAGCCGATGATTACGAAAGCAGACCACAAAACTGACATTTAGGATTGTTTATTAATTGTGATGTGACGTACTGTGATTAGCAAATTACAATGTATTTGAACATTGTCAGAAGTGCGTATGTGGGAAAGACTCTTTTGAGAGACTGGTACGTTAATGAAAGCATAGCTGTGGTTTGGTGCAGCCTCCACGGTGTACTGGTAATGATGGGCCTCTGAGGTTTGTAACTGCAAAGTCATGCTTTCACATTGCCTGTAAAACAGCATGATGGCACGTTGAGGCTGGGTGTCAGAATGTTTGCATCAGTTTGTGTGTGTGTGTATCTGGGGGCATCTGGTGCACAGCTGTAACTCTTCGGCTGACATTATGGAGTGCAACCTTGCTGGAGGTCAGTCAGACGTAATGAACTGCCACCCATGACGATTCCTGCACAGTCACTTCAATGCAGCGGAGTCAGCAAGCAACCTTTAGTGCTGAAGATGCTGAAATACCTGCACTAACGGCAGACTTAAATACTGTACATCAAAAATGCTAAGAAAACAAAAAGGGAAAAGGGTTCTTTATAATAAGATTTTGGATCATATAATAAGATCATTTTGGAGGTTTCTAGCTGAAATTGGTAGCATTACAATTCATTTTAAAAAGATTATACTTTTTGTGCAAAATTATTATTTGAGCTGTCAAGCTTTTCACTAATAAGTTTTACTTGTTTGTTTTACTTCATTGTTAAGGCAGAAAAGTTGTATAATTGTGCATCACTTTACCCTGAAAAGATTACCAAGTTTTTACTTGTTTCAGACTAAAAACATGTTAATGTAAGTTACTTTTAGCTAACAACAATCTTAAGCAATTGAAATAAAGCCAAAATAAGCTGAAGAACTTAATCAAATTTAGTTCAGGTATTTACAAAAGAAAGCTGTTGGTGTTAAATTGCTATGCTTAAAACAGGTTAAATCGAAAGAAATATTGACAAAAAAATAATAATAAAAATGTCAAAAAGCACATGAACTTACAAAACTATCATACAACAACAGCACATGTTAGAAATTCACTGTAAAAAGCAATTAGTTACTTTTCATAAAATTAGTTACTTTTGCCTTAAAGTGATTAAGGGTGTTTTCACACCTGCCTTATTTAGTTTGGTTGAATTGCACTAGAGTTCGTTTTCCATCTTGGTGCAGATCGTTTTGTGTGAATGTAGCAATTGCACTTGAGTGCGCACCAAAAGCGGACTAAAAAAAGCATACCAAGACCTCCTTGAAGAGGTGGTCTCTGTACGCATTCAAACGAACCCTGGAGCGGTTCGTTTGTGGTGAGAACATGATCCGAACTAAAACAGACATAACCACAAAAAGTACTGCGCCTATTTGGACTAATCCAGCTGCCGTAGTCCGATGCGCTGTCCCATCTTATGGGATGTAGAGGAAAAGTATTTGTTGACAGCGCTTTACCATCAATTTTAAACACAGAGAGAGAGAGGGAAAAACATTACCTGATGGATCGCTGACAATATTTCCGGAAGTTGACCATGTCGCAGTTTAGCTAAATTAAATCACGTGACATCCCTCCATAGTAAAAAAGCGACATTTTGTATCTGCCGGTTTGTTTACTTGCAGGAGTTCTATTGGTATTTTCCCGCACGTTTATTCTGACCAATCGAAAAGCAGTTTAGCAAAATATGTTCAATAACATCTGGCCAATGAGTGATGTGGATTTTGTCACATGACTGCATTTTGGTTCTTTTCAACTGTTTTGGTCCAAAGCAATCAGTGTGGTGTGAAAAGGACCCAAAAACGGCAGAAAAATTCTACAATGTATAATTTGTTGCCCTTGGTCTGGAAAAAAAATGAACCAAACCACAGCTGTGAAAGCACCCTAAGTGAAGTTTGCTAAACTAATTTCGAGAGGAGCACGTGATATGATTGATCGCTGCTGGTCTCTCATGTGCAATCATCGATAAACCAATCAGATTAGTTCAAACCTACAATAAATAGCCCATTTCACCTTAGTTCCCTTATCTTTGTTTTTGAAGAATCCCCCCTATCTCTCCCTTTTTCCTCCTTTACCAGGGGGAACTCTGGAGAACTACCTGATCTTGAACCCCCTTACATGCTAATTGACCAGGCGGGAGCCCTGGGCTCAATTATCTCTGAGCTCAGGGTTCTCTCCTGGGACAGGACACCTGGGGGACCTGCTATTAGTATCAAGCAATATCTAAGTGTGAATTCTTGAATTGACTTGTAATGTAACTTGGAACTGTTAAGTTGACTTAATTTAATTGTATTAAATGCAAAGGTACAATAATTATTTACATAGTTCAATTACTTAAGGCAACAGGTTTACTCACTGGTTTATGTAAAGTCAACTCATCGCTTTAAAAACAAATAGTTTGTTCACTTTTTAAAGTAAAAGTCAACCAATTGCTTTTTATGGTGTACCAACATAACACTAACACAAATATTCTATATTATCTACATATCTTGTGGACATGAAATTTGTGTAATATTATAGTGAGTATTTTAACAATGACAAATTTGACTCATTGAAGGATAGTCACAATGTTTTTAAGAAAAAGAGGGACAATTGGATTTTGTTTTAATTAGCGAACAAAATGACAAAAACTGCTGTTAAAAAAACTTTGAGACAGCCATAAAAGATGTCTTGCTCCCTAGGAAGACCACCGAAGAAAGACACACCCTGCATGTTGGACTTAAATATCCACTGTTCAATCTCCAGAAAAATGTGCTTCCAGGTCTAGATTTGTCTTGACATAGACAATTCGACTACACAGAGAGCAGCTTGAGTGCTGAAATTAGCCTATTTTTACCTGTTTGTTTCAGCAGGGTCTGTGCTGTCTCTATTCTGGCTTCCTCACAGCCATCTCAGGACATCCTGACTACACTGCTCAATGCCTAGAAGAATAGAGGACTTCCTGCATGTTCGCTGCGTTCTCTTCTAAGGAATGGGGAACAGCAGGAATAACACGGCATTCTTCGGGAACTCTAAAGACATTCTTGCAATGAAGGGGAAGTTCATATTTGCATTCTTCAGCAAACTCAATCACAAAAGAACGTCAAAAATATTTTCAGCAATTAAAATAGCGTGTATGTTATTAGTGATTGAATTACCAAGCCAGGAAAAAAAGAATAGCTCTATAAACTGGCAAAAACAAAATTATATTCCTCCAAGAACTAAAATTTTAACTAGAATTTTCACTAAAGTACTACTGTAAACTATGTCCTGAAAAATGTGAAAAGACTAAATAGCATCAACGAGCCATACGATGTAGAAAGTAAAAAGTCCATTAAGAAGTTCTCAATGACTTTCTGCCTGACATAACATATGTTTGCTGCATGTGGTGAACTCCCTTCACTTGCCTTTTGTTTGCACAGGACATGATTGTTTCACGGGTCGTCTTTATTTGAATTGATGATGAAGCTTTAGCCGTTTGTTTTCCGAGACAAAGGGGCGGTGAATGGCTCCCGCTGCTGTGTGAGGCCCACAAATCAGTGCAGCACTCCAGACATCACACAGGCAAACAACTATACATCAACAGACACTGTGTGGAAAGAGTTGACAGTTTCAAATTTCTGGAAACTCACATATCCGACAAATTCACCTGATCAGTCCACACAAAGACTGCGGTAAAGAAGGCCCAGCAGATCTTGCACTTCCTGAGGCTTATAAAAAAAGAGTGGTCTGAGCGAGAAGCTGCTATCCACCTTCTAACATTCATCTACTGAAAGCATCCTTGTGTACTGTGTAAAGGCAATCCAGAGAATGATGAACACAGCACAAACAATCATTGGCTGTTCTCTTCCTCCTCTGAAAGAGATTGCAAACACAAGATACCTCTCCAGAACACTTAAAATCTCCACAGACTGCTCCATCCTAGCCACTCACACTTTGAACTATTGCCCTCAGGGAGACTCTAGAGGTGTCTTAAAACAAGGACTAACAGCCTGAAAAATAGCTTCTTTACCAAAGCTGACTGTTCTAAATTTATCAAGAAATTTTGAATAATAGTATGCATGAATTTTTATTTATTTATTTATTTTAGTAAGAACCATGATAGAGCTGATTTTAAAATTTCATTGTATTTGCTTGGTGCAATCATGGACCCTTTTCACAAGACTGTTATGATGTGTTTAACAGTCATCAGCATCTTAAATCCTTTAAAGTTTTTAATATTTAGATTTTTTTTCAAGTATGTATATGTATTTATGTATGTATTATATCATCATCTTTGCATCAAATTACATAAAAAAACGAATTACCGCTTATGCCAGGCGTTTCTAATGAAGCGTCTATGGACAAGAAAGTAAATTTTACGTTGTTCTCTCTTCTAGCTACCGTTATCAGTCTCACATTATTTTTTCCTTTTTTTTTTTTTTTAAATAAAGTCTTGATAACACCAAGCAATGGTCTCAAACTCAATTCCTAGAGGGCCGCAGCTCTGCATAGTTTAGGTCCAACTACTTCCAACTCACACCTGCTCAATAGTCTACTATATAGTAGCCTTGAACACCTTGATTAGTTGGATCAGCTGTGTTTGATTAGGGTTGGAGCAAAACTGTGCAGAGCTGCGGCCCTCTAGAGTTTGAGACCTATGCCCTACACCAGGGGTGCTCAACCCTGTTCCTGGCGATCGACCTTCCAGCTGATTTCAGCTCCAACCCTGATCAAACACACCTGAACCAATTATTTAGAACGTGAGGAGCACTTGATAATTACAGGCAGGTGTGTTTGATAAGGGCTGCAACTGAATACTGCAGGAAGGTCGATCGCCAGGAATAGGGTTGAGCACCTCTGCCCTACACTGTAAAAAACATTTAAAATTAACAGTATTTTGTGATTGCTGTTCTTGTTTTTTCATGATTTTTGCTTTTGAATCGCATTATGGGACCTTGATCTTTCTTCTGACAACTTTTAACCTTAAAAAACTGGAAAAAGTGACTTTTATGAAACTTTTTAATAGTTTAAAGTGATATAATGTCTAGGCTGGTGTTGTATTTTGTGCAGCAATATCCTTGTAATAAACTGCAAGTACATTTTCTGTTATTTTACAGATTCCATTATTTATATATTATTTGTTATACATTTAATTATTTCAAACTACTAAAATATCAGTAAAAGTCACTTTGAAGTCACTTCAAAAGTCACTGTACAGTAGATTTTTCAACATCAAAAGTAGACAGAGTAGAGATCAAGGTCCAATGGAGCCTTTTCACAAGGCTGTTATGACACGTTTAACGGTCATCAGCATCTTAAATACTTGAAAACATTTTATATTTAGATTTTTTTTTAAAAACATATAAACATTTATATGTATTTATGTTAAGTATATCATCTTTTTTCAAATTACAAAAAATTAATTAATTACCGCTTGTGTGAGGCGTTTCTAATGCAGCATCTATGGCAGGACAGGAAATTTTACATTATACTCTCCTCTGGCTTGTGTCTCACACAATTTTTTTCCTTTTTCCTTTTTTTATCTAACTATGATGATTTTCGCTGCTGAGAATCCCAGAAATGTGAGTCCATAAAGGTTCTACATCTACTCAAAAAATAAAAAACATAAATAAATAAATAAATAAATAAATAACACAAACCACTTCCTCAGACGATGACAAGCATCAGTAGAATTCAGAAGTGAAATGGTAAACAGACACTTCATTTCACTGGCACTGTTAGCAACAAATAATAATGATCTCATAGGCTGATATATTTTTGTCATTATAAACAATCACTGCTGTCAGTTCCATGTACTAGAGTACATCCTGTCCATCCTTATTTTAAAATGGCTTCGCAACAAAAGCACTTCAAAATGAATGCTCTCAGAGGACATATTAGATGTTCCAGACAATGCTTGTAGTATTACCGTTTGCCAAAAGACAGAACAGATTATGATGGTTGTCCAAGAGACAGCGATAGACTGTGGGGCGAGAGTCAGGGTGACCCTTATTGAACACTCCCACTGACCTGAGGCCATGTAATCAACCATAATGAGTGCAGCGGGAGGCTGACTAAGAACTATGCAGCAAAGCAAAGTCCCTCTTGTTTGTTGGTAAAACCCAAAATAGCACAGCAGACCTACTCTGGTATGAGACGGAGGTGCTCGCCAATGGCCAATTTGCAGAAAACACATGATGAGCCGGCCGGTTGTAATTGCTACGAGATGGTCTGTTACCAAACGGACAAGTTCGCTCAAAACTTTAAGCTAAACAAATCTTGGATTTCCTGGAAGTGCTTAATTCACAACAAATTTGACCTACGAATGGAAGGTAAAACTATTCTACACAGGAAAAACCCATTAGGAAGCCCTTTGCAAACATGTGGTCGTATAAACAGACACCGCTGATGATCACTTTATTTTTCTAAGCCCATTACAGCACTATAGTTCCATTAGCCTGAAGTTAGTGCTCGGGTTAAGATTTATCGTGGACACAAACTGTCATCTTGAGCGCAGCTTTCCTTAGGCTACACAGATCATTTATATGTAGTAATGAAGATGATGATGAAAAAGGTGCTCTATCTTTTAGGGCTGTCAGGCACCTGTAGGTCCTTTCCGCCTGCAGGATTACAGCTGTTCTTCACCTGCTGTAGGCCATGATGGAACTACAAAGAGACCAGGGTCTGTTCAAACACGTACAAAAACACTTAGGACTCTTTTAACACGATTCATTCCAATCTTGCTGTTGTGGCTAACACATTGTAAAAGTAATTTTCTAAGCCAGAGATGTTTCATATCTAAACCATTCATACATATACTGATTTCTTTTTACAAACACAACCGAATGTTTTTATTTAGATGTGATTTGATTTGATATAGATATCAATGTAGTTTACTGACATTAGTCTGATGTCAAGGAAAACCAGTTACAACGTTCTGAGGGAGATAATGTAATCACTCCTCATACCTTAGTTGTTACTGTCAGGAAAAAAAATGTCAAAAATAAATCTTTAAAACTCAGAGCCTCATAGGCTGTGCTCAAACATGTAGCTCAGTTGTACTTCAGGTAACCCGTGTTGGAGTTCTAGTCTCATCCCGCTCTCTCTGGCACTTCACTTCTTGTCAGATTCTATACCGTTTTCAATGACAGCAACATGACAAATCAGTAGTGTAGACAGAAATGTTATAAAATTGGACATACGTAGAAACGAACAGCATCAATTACATAATACAGTGTTAACAGCATTTGGTGCTAAAGTGTGAATGATAGCAATATGCACAGTAGACGGAAATCCGTTATGTGTGTAAATAGCCAATCTGTTTACTTTAAAACAGGTTTAACGAGTTTCATGCGACAAAATGGCTAATATCACTTTTTTACATTACATATACGCTGTATAACGCAAAAAGTTAAGGTAACTCAAATGGTTTGTTGCAATCGGTTTCCTCAAATGGTTTAAGTTCAAAAACAAATCCTAATGAGTACTGTGAACTTAATCCATTTGAGTAAGTGAAGCAATTTGAACACAGTAAAACCAAATAAATGAAGAGAACTCAAACCAACTGAGTACTGTAAAACCCAATAAGTTAAGGCAACTCAAACCATTTGAGGAAACCAATTGCTACAAACCATTTGAGTTTAAAAAATAATCTATATGAGTACTGTGAACTTACTCCATTTAAGTTGAAGTAATGAGGTATTTAATTAACTCATTACCTTCAACACAGAGTTCAAAACTCTTTTCAAATGAGTAGAATTAACTTTCAGTTAATTTTGAGTTAACTACACTTATTTCATTTGATAAAGTTGACTGTTGGGTTTTAAGTGTATTATTGGGAATTGGCACAAATTTTAAGATTCAGTTGTGATTTTGATTCTATTCAATTGTAAAGGGCCATGTTTGGGTATGCAGCAAGTACAGCACAAGGCAAATTTTATAAAGAAAAAAAAGTATTCTATTTAAATTATAAAAACACTTTTTAGAACAATAACAGTATAATAACATGTTAATTACATAATTAAGATTCTTAAACTTCTAAAATAAACTTTTAATTGTGGAAGTACTTCATAAAATCTGAATTACATTTTGTACTTCAGTGACATTTTGAAAGATGAGATGTTTTTTTTTTTATCAAATAAAGTACAAAGCTCCTTGTGAACTATTACAG
The DNA here is from genome assembly GCA_903798195.1 of Danio kyathit. NCBI lineage: Eukaryota > Metazoa > Chordata > Actinopteri > Cypriniformes > Danionidae > Danio > Danio kyathit. The sequence goes on along the minus strand of LR812533.1, from coordinate 28,744,684 downwards.
TTGAGGCTAGGGCTGGGCGATATGGCAAAAAAAAAAAATCTCGATTTTTTCATAAAGTTTGACCGATTCACGATTTCGATTTTTTATTTATTTATTTTTTTTATTATTTTTTTACTGTGTAACTACCTTACCAGCTTACCTTGTTCATTTAAATTTAAATAAATGCTGAAACTAGTTTTTTCATGCTCACTTGTAAAAGAAAAGCAATAGTGTGACTAAACGCGGTTATGGCACTCTCTCATATAGGGATGCTAAACATAGCTACAATAGAAGTCACAGCAGGTCATATGTTGTGCAGCTTTGGGCAAATTTTATTTGGAGAGAAAATGACCAAAATGTAACTTGAAGATTAAAAAGGATTGGAGGGGAAATAAATATTCAAATCTCTGTACATAACAGAAAAATAAACAATGATAATGCAACAATAGTTTATCTGTATTAGTGGCAAGGCAGAAATATATATTTAGACAGGCCCTGTCAAAGTGAGCGGGCACTTTCACTAATAAAAAACATAGCACTTAAATTATTTCATAACAATCAATAAAATAACAGCGGTTTTATATCAAAAGTTGGTAATGATATAAAATATACTACATTTTGATGGTAAAATATAACCATTTAAACGATTTTGTATTTAAATATTAAATAACGAATGCATCAAGTTAAATATAAAAAAAACGAATGAAACAACACAGCATATCAGGATATAAAGGACTATATTTAGCAGAATGCTGCTCATTTATCTTTGTAATTTTATAGTTTTATTTTTGTTATTTTAATTATTTTTTGTCTTCATAAATAACTAACGAGCTGTAGACAAATATCTGCTTGACGTTTTAGAAAATATTTGTGCGTAGCTACACCAGCCAGTGTATATTAAAGATCACCGTGAAAAGAAAAAAAAAACCACAGAAACCTGTTACATATCTATATATATTTAAAGGTCTATCTTATATTTAACTGAATCCTATAACAGCCTATAGCTGAAATGTTGGAAATTGCTTTATTTTTATAAAACATTTGTCGATATGTATTGATATTTTTTGGAGTAAAAACTGCCGACATTTAAGAATCCATATTTATTTTATTCATTCATTCATTTTACTTGTTTATTGGTGCACATATGGGTTATGATTTAATTCATACAGTACCTTGACAGCTACTGTGCCACTCCGTAATTCAAGCAAAAGTCCAAATTAAAGAAAGATTTGACTTTCTGCGGTGACCGACATTTACAACACGCCATAACCGTCCTTCAGGTGGAGCGCGGGTCCCCGTCTCGCAGCTCGCGCGGGAGACACAGACGGCTGCGGGACGCGAACAACAGCACGACGCGCATGGAAACATTCGCGAAGCTGGCTGGCTGACTGACTGCGGGGCGCTTGTTGCTCTAGCGGGAAAATGTCCCGGTGTTCCCAAAGGCCGGTCCGCCCTGGCGCGCTTCCGCTACCAGCTGTGGCAGCACATCAACAGAGCCGCGACGTCAACACACAGAATCAGCACAATTCAGCACGGTTGTCTAACAGTTTAGAACGGTTTGGCACAATAGTGGAAAAGCGGCTTTAATATTTTTATTAAAAAACCGCGATTCCTCGATTTTGTAAAAAATAAAATCGTCTTAAAACGTAAATTCGAATTAATCGAAAAAATCGGAAAAACCGCCCAGCCCTAGTTGAGGCTACAAAGTTTTGTTCATTCATAAACTAAAAACAGCACTGAATAAAAGTATATATCTTTAGGATATAAGAATTGATAATAATTTATCAAAATGAGAACCAATTAAAATAGTAATAACTCATATTTCTTACATAACACTACTACATACCCCTAAGGGTTTATCCCTAACCTTATTTCACATTTAATCAATAATTAATTTAATATAATAATTATTGAGTTTAGTTTCTTGCATTTCCAGCACAATCTCACAAACCCACAGCAGTTTTCTAAAGAGCCCTCAGATGATCATGAATTTCCAGTTGAGAAACCCTGTTTTAGCCCAATGAAATATATAGTAGTTGCAAAGAGAGCTCTTGGTGAGATCTTTAAACCACCAACAGCTTTACATGATTCAAATGAACTTTGATTCAGGCCATGGTTTCGAAGCTCACTTGTGTCAGCCCTCTCTTCTTTGCACTCAAGTTTCACAGAGATGTCATCTTCTACTTCAGACGGTCTCCTAACCACGTTACTTAAAATTGTTTCCCAAGCAAGTAAACAATGCTGCTGAATCCTAGGAACGCAATGAGCTGCTATCAAGGAGTCTTACATAATGCCCTCAGCAGCTATTGTAGGAGGAAGCTTTGCGAGTCGTCCTAGCATCAACATGCACAACTTGGCAGGACAGCACACTACATTGGATCCAGCCCAGTAGTGGCACACATGCTGGATAATGAGGATGCAACCTCTGCCCATTTAATGAGTGCCATCCTTATCTATCAACCAACAAGGAAGCAGAGCATAACATGACAGATAGGTTTAAATGGTTTCACTCCGTCAAGGAAACAACTAAAGAGATTTTGATTTGAAGAGATTCCTCACTCATTCATCACACTCCTTTCACACAAGAAAGTGTGCCTGGCCAGTGTCTTTCTCTTACTACCGACAGCAAGTGCAATTTATAGCATACCAAGACTAAATGTGAACACTGTGAAGTTTCTATAGGGAAAATGTCTGAATTTGCTGCCCAACTCTTGCACAACAACCTGAAGAAAAACACAAACAATACCATTTCAAAGCCTGTCATTAAAGTCATCACTTGTGGAAAGCTGGAGGAAGAAAAAAATTCTGTTAGACACATTGTGACAGATGTTCATCCTGGAAAGGAGTCTGCTTCCTGTTGCACAAGAGCATGTTCATCTTAAATGATGTGCTTGTACTCTCGAAAAGAGCCAGTTGGCTCCACATGTGTAAGAGCTGGGCAGGCTTGTGGGGAGTTGCCTGGAAAGCCTGTGATCATGAACGAGAAAAGAAAAGAGAAAGTATGGACTTACGTCAAATGCTTCCCGCCGCAGCCCTTCAGTGTTTCTCAGCCAGCATCGGCTCAGCTCGCTTAACTCCAGGATAGGCTGAACTTTAAGGCGAACTGTGTCGCCTGACTGCCGAATCATCTCCACAATCTCATCCCTGTTCTTGTTCTCCACATTTCGCCCGTTGATCTCCACCAACCTGTCTCCGGGAACCAAACCAAGAGCCAGATCTTTGGTGCCGGCACCTGGCTCCGCAAAGTGGACCACACGTCGATACACCGCTCCATCTGTGCCGCGGTCCAACATTGTGGTGCGCCGCAAGGAGAATCCAAAATCTCCAGTGTTCCGCCTTTGGAGAACCAACTCCCGAACTTCAGGCGTCTGTGGTGGCACGACAGCAGGCAAGCGGAGATCTGCAGGAAAGGTCTTATCCACAATCTCAGGAATCTGCAACTTTTTTCCAGGAGGAGGCTGCTGCTGTGGTTGCTGCTGCTGCTGCTGAAGCTGAAGCTGGAGACTTGGCTTACGCTGGGGATCAAAGATCTTGGATTCCACCTGTGGAGACGGGGCGGCCGAGTTTTGTCCAGAAGGCGTTGAACCTTCAGACTGACTTTCATCTTTATTCCTCTGAGAAAAAGAGAAACGCTTCATGATGGAACCCATTTGCGAGTTCTGCATGGCAAGAGAGCCAAACCTTGCTGCCCTCTCCTTAACAGAGCTCCTGTGGCCATCTTGGCCGTAATCGCCCTTTAGATCGTCGCTGGAACTGGCTGCGCTGAGCTGGTCTACGTCCAAAACCATGCTGCTGCGGTTGCTGAGGCCATCCGACTCTATGTCAGTCAGATTGAGCTCAGTGCTGCTGGCAACTTTAATAGGTATCGGGTTTGAGATCTCCAACTTGTTTCTGGAGTCCCGCTTGGAGCTCCGGTTGAGGTTGAAGAAGCCCCGTCTCATGCTCATCTCATCAAGGCTTCGGAGCTCAGCTGCAGACATCCGTTCCCTCCGGTCCCTCTTGTCCTTTTTCTCCTTCCTAACTCCATCCTTCTCCTTGTCTTTTTTCATCAAGTTGAACATACTGTCCCCAAAAGTAGTCTACGTTCCACTAGAGAAGCTCCAATGTTTTCATAAGTTAGAGATTTTTCCATACAGAGACAGAGGGGTTTCTGTACGTCCAGAATGGATTATTTATGGCTCCCTGGAGAGAGAAAAAAAAAAATCACACCATCAACAATTGTAACACTTTTTCATATTTCTTTGCACAATGAAAAACTGAACTGCAATTGAACACTGCACTGAAACACGCAAGTGCTTTGTGTAAAGGTAAAGCTGTATTATGTAACTGAAATCACTGAGTGGCCTTCACACAAGAAAAAAACCTCCTGCAGCAATGGTTTGATAATATGGATCAGAACAGCAGCAAAATGTACTGTTTTTACTGTAATGAAGACACTGTGCTATTATTATTTCACTATAAGGATTTGAAAGAAGTTTAAGACATTAAGGGGGTGCAATGAATGCCACGGGCCTCGAACATTCCTATTTTCCCACCAGCGGGAGACTTCATCATCCAAACAAGTTCCATTAACAAGGGGCCAAATTCTTCCTCATAATACAGGAAGGCAATTCAGGCAATTCCTCCCCATAAAAGGCATGACGCAGGCTTAACGCAACATGATACTACCTATTACTACCTAGCTTCTCTACTAGTTCCACTACTAATTATAATTTTTTATTTGACATTACAATACAGAAGCAAAAATACTAGTGAATCCAAACTAATAGAAATCAAGGGACTAGCATTTAATATGATAAATATTATTCTTTTTTCAAATCCATTAGCACAATAAATATAAGTGCAAATGATAATCAAAAATAGGATTAGGCATGGGACGACAACCAGTTTCAAGGTTTACCATGATTTGGAAAAGTCAAGGTTTTAAAACCGCAAACATTTTCTGTTATACCGTTCCTAAGGTATATGTAAGGTTTTTTTTTAATGTTTTTTTATGTGTTGTAAATAAATCAGTTTTTTTAAACCAATTAAGAGAAGACAATGATTTATTTTAATTATTTATGTTTACATGTGTACTATTGTTTTAAATATTATAAATGTTTCCTAACATAAAATATATTGTGTTTAATGGGGTAAAAAAGTTGTTTTTTTTTTACTCAAAACATTTAAAAAGAACTTATTTTAGAGCAGTAACCATGGTATTTTTATCCAAGGTTATCATACCGTCTGAAACTTATACCGGCCCATGCCTAAATAGGATATCAATTTAAATCACTGAAGACATTAGTCGGCTCAATGAGTTATTCTTATATTCATTTGAATGTCTTTTTAATAGCACAAAATATTTTGTTTTTTTAATAGGCTCAGCTTGCACAAACTACACAAGTTAAAGATAGTAGTTTTAATTTACATACATTTTAAACCATTTACAATTTATGTAAGATATTTATTTCAGAGACAGCAACATAGAAATGATTCAAACATAATTCCAATACATCGTTTTGGAGCTCAAAAAATTTTACTATTCTTGTAGATTGTTAAAACAAAACGTATGATTCATCTTTTGTCTAGGATTCTTTTATGTAATGAAAAAAACTAAAATTACTTTATTACCAATAGAAATATTTCTGGCCACCATACTTTTGAACGCTAGCATTTACACCAACTCCTCGGCTGTATTTGTAAATATTACAACTAGGGCTGCACGACATTGGAAAAATCTGACATTGCTATATTTTGGTTTTCTGCAATATATATTGCGATATAAATATAATTTCATCAGAAATTAGGGAAATCAATAATTAGGATTGATTGGGGAGATTTTCCAAGGATGTAAATCATGTATAAAAATAATAAACAAATTGCAAGCGAAAAATAATTGCAATAGAGCAACGAAAAAAGTAAAATAAACTATGCTGTTTTCCTGAGAGTCATACAGTATTCAGGTACGGAAGTTGAATAACGAAATGTAAAATAAAACCGTATAGTCTTCATTGTGTTAATTCAGTAAAATATTTCCTCATTAAAGTTACAAATGTATATATTTTTGTGCGGAAATAAACACTCTTGAAATGCATTGCAAATTATAAACTTTTGCAGACTCTGTTATGTTTATACATTGCAATGCAAATCTCAACTGTTGTGGTGATCAACTATAATCCTAAATCAACATTGCATATCCTGCGATGTGACTATTGCGGACACACACATTGTGATATTGATGCTAAAAGGATATATTGTGCAGCCCTAATTACAACAATACTTGTGATGTTCATAAAAAAAAAACAGAAATAACAGAAATGTTGGAATCTTATAAAAATATAATCCAACAATTACATTATGCTATTCTGACAGAGTCTGGACTTTTAGTCAATTTCTGTAAGTAGCTCAATCATTTATTGCATTACCATTGATAACAAATCAGCAAACTGCATATGCACTTGACCACTGACATTGAAGGAAAGTGTGCACTCACTGTCCTCTCTCACAACTAAAACGCTACAATATAATAAAGCATTCTGTTATAATGTAGCCACTAAAGCTGCGGTTTGCTACAATGTAACATTGACGCATTAAAGGCCAAACAGATAAAAAGCCAGACGAGAGACACATGAAAGGGAAACACGCGAGAACAAGAAACAATATATAAATTTACCCGGTCAGTCAACCGGAGCAGCGACAGAGACTCGTCAGTCATTTGCGGCAGGAAAACCAAACGCTAATGCTCAAGAACAGCCGCTAAGCCCTTAAATTAGCTGGACACAGACTAAAACTCTTTAACACAGACCACCAGAGTACGCGTATTTCAGCATGAAGCTACCAAAGCCATAAACCCGGACGAGGAGTGAATGTAATTATTGTCCGGCTACAGTTAGCAGGTCGGTTAGCATGTGTAAAGTGGCTGATAAGGGTCCTTTCTTCGCCTCTATATCCAGCAGCGGACTGCTGTTGATCCCATGCTCACATCCCTGACATGAGATTCTAGCTCCTGAAAATAACTGTATATTATGTTGTTTACGGAATTGAAATATACATAAAAGAATACATATAAGTCAGCTGGACTCACCGTTGTGAGATATCCAGTTTTTGTCAGGGAACGGGATTGTTTCTGTTCGCTGTATCCTCTAGATGGGCGCAGCTGAACGTGAGCGGGCGAGTACTGTTGTAAATATATAGTGATAAAGGCGGTAGGTTGGCCTCATGCTGCTTATTGTTCGGTGAGAAGAAACGGCGACCCCTGCTGGCTGCCATATACAATTACAGATGCAGGGGCATGGTCAATGGAATACTACAGTATTAACAATCTTTTTTTTTTTTTTTTTGGTGGTCAGCAGTCTGTTGCATAGGGATATCACATTCCAGGGACATATAAAGCTGGCACTGACTATTATTATTATTAAAAATAAAAAGATAAAGGCGACGCAGTGGCGCAGTAGTTAGTGCTGTTGCCTCACAGCAAGAAGGTCGCTGGTTCGAGCCTTGGCTGGGTCAGTTGGCATTTCTGTGTGAAGTTTGCATGTTCTCCCTGCGTTTGCGTGGGTTTCCTCCGGGTGCTCCGGTTTCCCCCACAGTCCAAAGACATGCAGTACAGGTGAATTGGGTGGGCTAAATTGTCCGTGGTGTGTGTGTGTAAATAAGTTTGTATGGATGTTTCCCAGAGATGGGTTCCGGCTGGAAGGTCATTCGCTGCGTAAAACATGTGCTGGATAAGTTGGCGGTTCATTCCGCTGTGGCGACCCCGGATTAATAAAGGGACTAAGCCGAAAAGAAAATGAATGAATGAATGAATGAATGAATAAAAAGATAATACAAATATGTTTTATATAAAATATAATGAAAAGTTTGGTTTTGCTTTGGCAGATAACTAAAATAAGGTTAAAGTTAAACTATTTTTCAAAGACAATTACAAACTATTTAAAAATAAACTGAATAATAAAAACTAAAATGACAAAAGTGAAGAAGACACATGTGAAGAATAATGGATATATTCTTGTTTATTTGGCCAAACTAATAGTATTAACATACTATAACAATGGTTTGTTCTGTAGACAATCAAAAAATATATAGCTTAAAGGGGTTAATAATTTTGACCTTAAAATGGTTCATAAAAAATTTAAAACTGCTTTTATCCTAGCCGAAATAAAACAAATAAGACTTTCTCCAGAAGAAAAAATATCAGACATACTGTGAAAATTTCCTTGCTCTGTTAAACATCATTATATATTTATAACAGAAAAAAAAATCAAAGGGGGGCTAATAATTCTGACTTCAACTGTATATATATATATATATATATATATATATATATATATATATATATATATATATACATACATAATTGAACATATAATATAATTCTATGTTTAATTTTTGGAATCTGATTACACAATCCAGTAATAAGTCATTTAATCAGGTAGTACACCGTATATTAGATACAATTTATATGAATAACTGCAATATTATATACAGTAAAATAACACAGGTCTTGTGGGTTTGAACTTGACCGAGATCTTGGGCTCATGGTGTTCATAATTAGATTAAACACTGGCCTAACCTTTTGTCGGCTTTTTTGCTTAAGCAATTATACATATATAAATACAAATATACACCACTGTAATTATACAAGTTGAAATATACTTGTGAGAATTATTTTTTTTATATATTTAAAAAATTACTTTAAAATGTAGTGATTCATTTCAAAGATAAATTGGTGAAGACATTTGAAAGTGATTCTGGTCATTTAAATTACTTCCAAATAATCAAATTATATATTTTGTACTTTTGAGTTGCTGTGTGTTTGACCATAAATTAATCATTCTATAGTACTCCGTGGTCTGCTTTATATTTATTTAGGTCACTGCTTAGCTATTAACCGTTTTAATTATTTATTCATTGTCTAACATTAAAACCTTTTTAAGTAGTACACTTAAAGATAACTAAGAAATTATCCTTATACATTAACGAAATATAATACTGTACTTAGATTAACCATGCATACGATCCAATATGGCACAAATGAATGCATAAAAAGTAATGATGTAATATATATTATGATGTAATATATCAAACTAATGGAATCAATTGATTTAATCTGATATTAAATGGGGTATTAAACAAAAGATTTTTATGCTACAACACCTTAGATTTTAAAAAAATTTTAAGATGCTGAAAAATGTATTTTACGAGTAGTGGCCAGCAGGTGATGCCCGTGAGAAACTTTCAATTCATCAAGGGAAAACATACATTCTGCATCTCCTTCTATTCTATTCTATTCTATTCTATTCTATTCTATTCTATTCTATTCTATTCTGTTCTGTTCTGTTCTGTTCTGTTCATTCATTCATTTTCTTTTCGGCTTAGTCCCTTTATCTGGGGTTGCCACAGCGGAATGAACCGCCAACTTATCCAGCATATGTTTTGCGCAGCGGAATTATGTCAAGAATTCCAGCTGCAACCCATCACTGGGGAACAACCATACACACTCATACACTACGGACAGTTTTAGCCTACCCAATTCATGAAAGAACATGCAAACTCCATGAAATGTCAACTGACTCAGCCGAGGTTCGAACCAGCGACCTTCTTGCTGTGAGGCGACAGCACTACCTACTGCGCCACTGCGTTGCCCTGTTCTGTTCTATTCTAGAATTAAACATATTTATATTGTTGCAAAATAATATTTATTTGGCATGTCTGTTGACCCAAATGCTACATGCAATAGTTCCATAACATTTTATTAACTAAAAATGTAAGTTTTAAAGTTGCTTTTTGTATTCTAGTGTATACTGCCTATGTTCTATGTACAGTGGTTGGACAATGAAACTGAAACCCCTGGTTTTAGATCACAATTTTTAGATAGCATAATGAAGAACCTCCTTTTGCAGCCAATACAGCATCAATTATTTTGGGAAGGACGGATACAAGTCCTGCTCAGTGGCCAGAGGGATTTTGAGCCATTCTTCTTGCAATACAGTGGCCAGGTCACTATGCGATGCTGTTGGAGGAAAATGCTTCCTGACTCATTCATCCAAAACATTCCAAAGTGGCTCAATAATATTTGGTTCTGGTGACTGCGCAGGCCATGGTAGATGTTTAACTCCATTTTCATGTTCATCAAACCCCTCTGTCGCCAGTCTTGCTGTGTTTATTGGTGTTATTGAGAGTTGTGTGGTGGTATTAAGATAGCGATTCTTGACATAATTCTTAATATAATTTTTTTTTAAGATTTTAAGAATTTCAAGAAATTTACAACACATTCCCATGTTTATACACTGATGGCCAAAATTAAGAAACCTATTATCATTTACTCACCCTCAAGTTGTTCCAAACCTGTAATGGGTTTTTGTAGGAGTTATAAAGACTTTTATTTTTTTTTTGACTAAGTAAAAATGTTCTTAAGATTCTTAATTAATTATATTACAATAGAAATTTCTGTAAAATGCATCAATATAGCCCATAAAGTAAGTTTATGGTTAAAAGAACACATATCAAAACTTCCAAAAAATTCAGAAGAGCAGGTTATTTTAGGCTACAAATCTTATAAATATTTATTCTTATAAGCTTCTCAAAACAAAACAAAAAAGACAAGATGTCATTTATTTTGCATAAGAAGTAAATTCATATTAATTTAAGTATGTTAAGATATTGTATTGGAAACAAAAATTATGACATGTTAATTCATTCATTTAGTTAGTTAACTAGTTAGTGATTGTTTTGTAGTTGAAAACATTTAAAACATTTTAATGGTCTTAAATCGAGAAAGAGCGAATTAAAAGTTTTAGAGGTCTTTTTAAAGACCCTCTTGTGTTTCTTTCTGGGTTCTACAGTTTTGACCTTTTACATTTTTAGGGTTTAAATATTTTTTATTATTAAAAATTTAAGCAGACATTTACTTCTAAATACACTTTTTTAAAGATACAAACATAAAACTTACATTTTAACAATTAGACATTCAAAAAAATGAAAATTAAAAATAACCAACAGTCATAAAAATTATAATTAAACAAAAATTAAACTTACTTTCCTCCACTCAACCACCCACCAGTGCTATCCAATGGTAAAAGTAGGTACTAAAGGCATAGTAATCATATTAATCACAAGTTTGTAGAGAGGAAATAAAAGGGGACCCATTTTTTCAAATAACAAAATCTCGTCTATTAAGGTATACCTGATTTTTTCCAGCTGTAATGTACCTGTTAACTCTGTCAGCCATAATTTAAGAGTTGGAACTTATTTTTTTCTTCCGAAACAAAATGATACATTTCTTTTGGCAGAGATCAACTCACATGAAACAAACTGTTGTTGAACCTGTGTAAGTATAAAAAATTCTTCAGAAACCCTAAATATAATTAATAGGATCTGGACTTTTTACATTTTCATGCAAACAAAATGTTGCAAATCGTAAAATCTAGTTTGTTAAAGTTAATTGTGACTACATTAGGACTACAAAAATGTCTAATAAATGTAAACTAACTAACAATCAGAAAAGTTTTGTCACAAACCTTTAATCACTTCTGAGAGATTTCTTCTGTCCTCCCAGCGGCCGTTGTTTTGAACTGCAATCAAATGCGCGTTCACTGAGTGCAAGCGCTACGTCATTGCCTAAAGTGTCATAGAGTGGGCGGGGCATCTCGATCGGGGATGAGCTTTAAACATGAGAGCATAACCTGGGGGTTGTGTTCTCCACCATAACAGTCCATTTCAACCTCAAAAAGCGCTTCCAGTCGTGGGGGTGTATGAGGAACACCAGAGTAAAGCGTTTTACCTCGATCAGGTAGCGAAGGAGGTGAAAGTAGGAGTGGAAGAGGGGGGGCTGTGGTTGGATTTAGTGAAAGAAAACAATATGGCCGCGGTGGAGCTGGAATGGATCCCTGAGACCCTTTACAACACTGCTATTTCAGCCGTGGTCGACAACTACGACCAGTCGCGACGGGACATCCGATCTCTCCCCGAAAATATACAGTTTGATGTGTACTACAAGGTAAGAAGCACGATGATGGAGTTCAGGGCGGAACAGCCGTCAAAATCATCTGACACTCTTTTTTTACTAGCAGCTTGGCTAACAAAAACTGAACCAACCTCTCAGTGGAGCACTGGTTAGGAGAAACTCGAGCTACGAGACCATTTAACCTGGTTAAATCCTGGTTTACAAGTACACTCATATTTCTTTGTGGCAGTTAGTCTGGTAAAACTTAAGTGCTCACTGTTTAGTTATCTTAGCTTGTAGCTTATCTACTTCTGTATGAGATACAGCTCTCTGGGTCAACACTAGTTAACCATACAGTACCATGACATTTCACTTTTTACCCTTTTAACCTATTTATGAGTATTAGGCCAGTGTAATATTATGGGACGTTTAACCAAACCCGTGTTTTTAACGAATGTGGCGAGTGTCATCTGTAGAAACGGTGTGTTACCAACTGCTATGAATACAATAAATGACCACTGTAACGTTACAGTAAGAGAAAAACAGTAATGCAGGCATGGTAACGCTATAACAAAGTTCCGTTTGTTTACATAACCTTAAATCTTTTGATTTTAGTTAATTGAACTGCAAACATTTGACCTTCTAATACATTCCTTAATTCCAAAATTGAAGTAATTAACTAATACCTGAATACATTATTAATACTTAACAGTTGCATTTGTATTTAAATTTGTTTCCCATAGTTAGTGTGTATTGATAGATTTTACAGATGATGTATTTTTATCTTGGTATTAATCTTTGTTCAATCATTTCACCACTTTGGAATTATAAGTGTCTATCTGCATACTAGGTGGTTTTAAGACATGTAAAGTTCCTGTGAATTCCATATGGTGAAACCCATAGGAGGAACACTTTTCTAAATGTAAGCTCTTAAAATGTATGCAAACACACCGGGTATGAGAATAAGTTTTCACAGAATAAGAATATGTGAGTGACTCGATTTTGACAAATGTTAGTTTAAACCTTATAATTCGAAAGTTGCAAAATTTTTTAAATATTCAAATATTACACTATATGTGTGTTTTAGGGTTGTCACGATACCATTAATTATTCTTACAATACTATACCAGCTGAAGTATCACGATACCAAGTAGTATTGCGATACTGTAATTCATAACTCAAATTATAAAGAAAATGGTCAGAAATACTATATTTTATGTTCTAATAAGCCTACTTTAATTTAATTCATAATTCCCCTAAGTCCAAAAAGAATTATTTGCACCTCACTTCACCTAAAATGTATTCATTCTTTTTGTTTATTTTGTAAATAACTGAACAACAAAAAATACATTAAAATAAAGATACAAATGATACCGAATGAAATTTGTTACAAAAGAGCATTTTTCAAACATAATTAGGCTATATGAAGTGGTCAAAAATTGTTGCAATGTTTTCTGTTGCTATTTTGGATTTATTTATTTATTTTTTTTAAATCAGTCTTATCAGGTAACAATCTAAAGTAATTCAAAATGTCACTTTGTGAGTCGTTCTTTTAAAGAGATTGTCTTGGTTGTTGTAGCTACTAAATCCTATTCCTATAACAGGAACAGAAATGAACCAATTCAGATGTGCGTTCAAACTAAAGCGTTAGAAAACGTGCAATAGGCTACCATAAAAGGCGCATATTCTACACAGTTTTGCAACCTTAATGGGCTTCACCGACTATTTAAATACAATGGTCTGTTGTTGCACAAATGTGTGAGCAATTTAGTGACTTTTCCACATGCAACATTATCTTTTGTAGATAGACTGTTAATGACGGTACTACCGTTTACAAACTACAGTGGCACCGCCAGTATTTTGGAGCCATAGTATCGCAATACTACCATAGTACCGGTAAACCGTGCAACTCTAGTGTGTATTAATTCTGCTTTGTAAAACCTGTTTGACTTTCCCTCTTATATTTTTTATTTCATTTAGGCCTGTCACGATATCTATTTTTTGTTGTGCGATATATTGCACCAAAATATATTGCGATGAATGATATTACTGTCATTTTAAGACTATTTCATTATATAATGCCAGAATGACAATATAATATCACAATGCAAGTACACTCTTCCAAAGAACTCATCATATTTTATTATTAAGAAGATTTAATTTAGGGCAACGCAGTGGCGCAGTAGGTAGTGCTGTTGCCTCACAGCAAGAACGTCGCTGGGTCGCAGGTTCGAACCTCGGCTGGGCTGGGTCAGTTGGCGTTTCTGTGTGGAGTTTGCATGTTCTCCCTGCGTTTGCGTGGGTTTCCTCCGGGTGCTCCGGTTTCCCCCACAGTCCAAAGACATGCAGTACAGGTGAATTGGGTAAGCTAAATTGTCCATAGTGTATGAGTGTGAATGTGTGTGTGGAAGTTCCCAGAGATGGGTTGCGGCTGGAAGGGCATCCGCTGCGTAAAATCGTGCTGGATAAGTTGGTGGTTCATTCCGCTGTGGCGACCCGCAAGGGACAAAGCCGACAAGAAAATGAATGAATGAATGAAGATTTAATTTAATTAGTAATTTTAACAGTTTAATAATTAGGCATTGGAATCAGAATGTGAAAACGCATATCCTAAACAAATAAATAATAATAAATGTTAACAAAAAAGTGCAAGATAAAATGTAACAGAGGCTGCAATATCTGCTAACAGATCATAGATGACTATATTCAGTTGTCAGACACCCACATGAAAATATACTATAGTATTTATAGTAAATACTATAATATAGTGTTATAATAATATACTATATTCACTCTATATATTGTTTTTTAACCATACTGACACCTCGAATAGAGATAGAGATGTTGCGCAATCAGCTAAAGTGTTGCTAGAATTGGTGTTTATGTATGGGCGATTTATATTGCATTGCCAAAAATTATTGAGATCATGTCCACGTGTTAATATATTGATTATTGCGACAGGCATAATTTCATTCACGTTTTTTAGATACTTAATTCTGAGCGGACCAATTCTACTGTTTTGTATACCATCAGAGTTTGTTGTCCACAGATGACAACTGACTGAGGATTTGCAGTAATATCTGTGTTATGAAACTCCATTTGAGAGAGGACTCAAAGTACACTTCACAAATCAAGAAACCTGGAAAGAAAGTTTATTGTTTTTTCTCTGGGTAGTTTGGAGACTTTAGAGCTGTTATTTGCTTAAAAAAAGTCAGATCAGCTTATGTTAGTGGAGCTAAACCTTAGAAAACCTTAAACTAGAAAATATATAAAATAAAGTTTTTTGTTATATTGACGTAACATTTTATTTTTTTAAGAGTGATAAAATGAATAAAATCTAATAATGCAGTGGATTAATTTAAGTTTTTTTTTGTTTGTTTAGCTGTAAAATATGTTACTTTGAATAGATGATAGATAAACCTTTTAATATCCTTTATCATACCAACAACACTGGAAAAACACTCTTCTGAAGTGTAAAAAACTTCTGAAATCACTTATTTAAGATGGTTGTAGCTGTTAGTTTGAGATTTGTACCTGCATGGGTTAAATTTCTGTGAAATTCTACCAATTTAATCATAGTATAGACGTCAGGCAGCTTTGTTTAGGAAGCCAGATACTTCATATCACAAACAAAATGTAATTGGCACGCGTTTTGGTCTTGCACAAACTCTTTCTCATTGTACATTCTGTCTTCATAACGGCTACTTTCCTGGATTTCAGGGTCTTGGTATCCTCAAGGGAAGGCTTGAGTTGTCTTTGTTGTGTCACATGTACAATAGGGTCAGCGGTCTCACATTTCTTCATGTGTTCCAGCTTTACCAGCAAGGCCGGCTCTGCCAGCTGGGAGCGGAGTTTTGTGAGCTGGAGGTCTTTGCTAAAGTCCTCAGGGCCTCTGACAAAAGGTAACTGAGTCCACTCTTGTCTGTTTGTCAAAGTAATAAAGTCCCAAAGCCATACCATATTGATGTATTTATGACCGTGCTGTATGACGTTGAGTTTGTGTGTGTATTTTGAGCTGGTGATTTAAATCTCACATGATGTATGGCACAAGAGGTCATCCGTATCTTTGTAGAGTAATACAAGTAGTGATAGATTTTGTCGCAATAGTGTAAAAAGCTCATTTATTGATTCTCAGTATCACAGCAAGAGCAAATATGCTTATTTATGCACTCTTTTAACTGGTAATTCTAAGTAAATTTTAAATAAGAATAGTACAGGGTTCATACGGTCATGGAAAAACTGGAAAAGTCAATTTTGACATGGCATTTTCCAGGCCTGGAAAAGTTTTGGAAAAACAAAAACCCACAAAATTTTGGAAAAGTCATGGAATTTACATTTAGTCATTTAGCAGACATTTTTGTCCAAAGCGACTTAAGCTGCGGTCACACTAGAGCCTGTGCTTGCAAAATTCTGTCATACGGGGCTGCAAAAAGGGGTGGGGTTAAACAATATGACATTAATAAAAGTGAGCTATTGCTCGATATTTTAAATTTCTTATTTTAAATGACCTTCTATTGGTCTCACACAATCACCTGATTTTGCAGGTAAGAATTCACCAAGGTTGAACTTTCAAATGCAGTGAAATGCGAAACTTCTGGACTCTGGTCTGCCGCATTCGCATGCCTATGAATGGAAGTCGATGGAGCGAAAAGTGCAGTGTGATTGCGGCTTTATAATAGAAGTAGTTTTACCTACTATTACTTGTTTAATAAAATATTAAGATTATCTAAAATTAGTTTGACAAATGTCTGTACATTGGAATGGAGGTTAGTTGTTTTTACTTTTCTTTTCTTGGATCATCTATTTTACATAGATATAAAAAATAAATTGAAACTATTGCATGTTTTATGATATGCTGTAATAAATTTAAACGTTTCTTATGATAACCATGTATATGTAGACATAACATGAAACATTGGGTCATGAAAATTGACTTGAAAGTCCTGGAAAAGTCATGGAATTTTTGTAGTAAAAATGTGTATGAACCCTGATGGTAAACAATTGCTTTTAGTGAATTCGGATTAAATGTTGTGTCTAATCATATTTTCTGTAGCTTTTACACTCAGTAAGTATTACACTATGAGTATTTTCTTCTGAATACATTTTATGTAAACTAGTGTTCAAAAGGTCAGGGTCATTTTGAAAATCTTTTATGTTCATGAATGCTTCATTTATTCATGTAAAAAAATACAGTAAATATAGTAATAGCCTAAAATATTGTAGTTTTTAAGAATGACTTTGCATTAGGGCTGCACAATATATCGTTTCAGCATCGATATCGCAATGTGTGCTTCCACAATCACATCGCAGGATCTGCAATGTTGAGTCAGTATTATAGTATATAGATTTAGACAGTATATAGATTTGCGGAGACACTTAACATTTTGTAATATTCCTTTATATTGCAATACATAATTTAGCATTGAATCCGAAGGTTTTCTTTTTAATGGAATCTGTTATTTTCAAATTTCTGAGGATGAAAGTAGAAATTGAAAGCAATATTTTAAAAGATTTTAATAGGCTGTTATTTCTCTTTCTCAGCTGTTTTAAGTGAACTTGACACTTACTGTTTTCATTGTTTTTGACCTTTGAAACCAGTAAAAATAATTATTTATATTTTTGTTACAGCAAAGATAGTAATAGTTTAAAATATTGTAGTTTTAAAGAATGGCTTTGCATTAGGGCTGCACAATGTATCGTTTTATCATCGATATCACAATGTGTGCATTCACAATAGTCACATCGCCGGATCTGCAATGTTGAGTCGGTATTATACTATATAGATCTAGACAGTATATAGATTTGTGGATTTTAACTATAATAGTAAAAGAAATTATGTATTTGGATTTGGATTATTCAAATTGTGTACCTGAATGTGGTTGTACTCCCCAGAAATCCATAAAGCACTGTTTTTTCTAGGGGTGTGAATCTACACTGGTCTCACGGTTCGGTTCGGTTACGATTATCATGCCATCGATTCGGTTCAATTTGATATATCGGTGCATCACAGTAAATTGACGATGCTTTCCATCCACAATTATATATTTTTTCTCACAACACAAGAAAATGTATTAAAATCTATACATATATTTATATATTACTTCTAATACAATTTTGTCTTTAATACAAGCAGTAAGATGTATGAACTTTACGTTTAATTTTACCCACTCAAAGAAAACACTCTTTTTGAATGTTTTAAACAAAACTCAAGTACATGCGCAAATAAACTAATGTAAATATTATCCCGCTTGGTTTCTGAGCGTTGTCAAGCGAGTTCTTACACCCCTATGATTGGTCATTGTCTTCACCCCGCTCAACAGAAAGATCTGCGATAGGCTCTAAAACTGTCAGCGCTGTTCACCAATGAGTGACGTGGATTTAGAGAAGACGCGATTACAGTCTATATGCGCGTAATGCACAGTCTTCACAGGTGATCCGTAATAGACACGGTGTAGAACACTCACTCTACACACATGCTCGTGTCTGGATCCACAAGTATATCTTTGCTTGTGATTAAACTTTGTCCATGATTTACTCCCTTACAAAATAAATCACAATCAATCTAAATGAATCAATTCTTACAAATAGAGGCTGCTATTTAAGCCATCTGGTGAAATGATATTTATATCGCAATATACAGTTGAAGTCAGAATTATTAGCGCCCCCCCCCCCCCCTTTTTTTTTATTTCTTTTTTTTATTTTAATATTTTCTAAATGATGTTTAACAGAGCAAGGAAATTTTCATTGCATGTCTGATAATATTTTATCTTCTGGAGAAAGTCTTATTTGTTTTATTTCAGCTAGAATAAAAGCAGTTTTAATTTTTAAAACCATTTTAAGGTCAAAATTATTAGCCCCTTTAAGCTATATATTTTTTTCGATAGTCTACACAACAAACCATCGTTATACAATGATTTGCCTAATTACCCTAACCTGCCTAGTTAACCTAAAGAACCTAGTTAAGCCTTTAAATGTCACTTAAGCTGTATAGAAGTGTCTTGAAAAATATCTAGTAAAAATATTATTTACTGTCATCATGGCAAAGATAAAAGTTATTAGAAATGAGTTATTAAAACTATTATGTTTAGAAATGTGTTGAAGAAATCTTCTCTCTGTTAGAAAAAATATACAGGGGGGCTAATAATTCTGACTTCAACTGTATAGCACATAAAAACAAAATATCGCAATGTCAGATTTTTCCAATATTGTGCAGCCTTACTTTGCATTTAAAATTGCATCCCTTGGTGGCAAAGCTGTATGTTCTCCAGACATTACTCACATGATCCTTTGAAAACTGTATAATGTGCTGATTAATGAGCTCAAGAAACATTTTTCATAAAATGCAATGGGTTCAATTATGTAAAACTCTGATTATTTATCTCCGTAGGGATTTTTTCGTTCAGCAATAATTACTGAAACACCTTTGAAAACAAACTAATAAATGCTTCCCATTTAAATGTATATGAACCCATCTTTTTGCAGAAATTTGTTTTTTAAAACAGACCTGTTAAATAGAGGAATTCATTAACAATTTGTTTTTGTCTATCTGTAATTTTTTTATTTGTTGTTCACAATGGGATTGTAGTAATCGTTAAGTATGAAGACTTGTACATTTTTACTTTTGATTTAATTTTAATATATTTTCATGCTTCAATTTAAAATTTGTAATGTGGTTCAGCTTATATCTGGTGAATCACAAAATGCCTCACTTAAAGGTATAGTTTACCCAAAAATTAAAATAATTACCTCATCATTACTCTCCCTTGTGTGGTTTTAAACCTTTGAGTTATTTCTCCTTCACAAAAGAATATATTGTGCAGATAGCTGGTACCTATCGACTTCCATTGTAGGAAAGAAATTTCTATGGAAGCCAATGGGTACCACATGCAGTTTATATATGTTATTATCAGGGCTTGACATTCTTTTTTGATCACCAGCCGCTGTGGTTAGTAGTTTTTCAAATTTACTAACCGCCCAACATTTTCACTAGCCACAGTTTAGTTGTTAGGAAAATATATTTTCTATGTATAAATTTGACTTTGGCATCCTAAAAGTTCTTGATTTAAATAGCCTCTATTTTGCATTAAAAAGGTCATATTTTGGTTTTAGGGGTCTCCAACAACAGCCTGATATGCGTGCAAGGTCAAAAAACACTTTCATTGTCTTATTATAATACTTATACTATAAATTACAGGAACAAACACAGCACTAGGTTGGCTTTACTGTGGTATTATTGTGAAAATGAACTTTAAAGGGCCACGTAACCCCCCTGTCTTAGCAGGGTGTTTTCACACCTCTAGTTTGAAAAAAAATCAGGAAAGTGGGCGTGTCCAGCTCTGGGAGTGTGGGAGTGTCGGGGGAGGGAAAGAGGGAAGGACTTGCAAAGAAGGGAGTTTCTATTTGGGCACGCGCTGATTTCACAGGCAAAACAAACACAGTAACACACAGACGCAGGGGAGAAAGACAGTGACTCATTATTATTTTGTCGACTTTAACTGCAGTTTGGCACTTTAACTTTTTATTCAGGAATATTTCCTGCATGTGGCCCATGACTAGGCCCACACGGAATCTGCGCGCGCAGAATTCCGCAGATTTTCCACAGATTTTCCGCAGATTTCCGCAGATTTCCGCAGATTTTTAGCCTATCATTAATTCTGTTTATTTTTTTACAGTTAACTATTTACAGTTAATCTAATTGGATTTGCATTTTAAACATTAAATACAAGTTAAAAAGATATTATTTTTTATTTCACATATTAAGGTTTTAGTTATGATACTCCCAAAATAATTCCGGAGAAATCCGCAGATTTTTACCAAAATTCTCCACAGAAATAGCAAAAAACGTCCGCAGATTCCGTCTGGCCCTGCCCATGACAAACGAGATATTGAAAGCGAGAAAGTGCTGGAGAGTGGAGTTTTAATTAGATGTTTGATACCGCACGGTGAATGGGAGAAAAAAATCCTCCGCATTTCTCTGTAACTTATGCACTCAGTAGGTAGCGTCAGAAAGCTGTGTGTGTATAGACTATCCTGTCACAAAATGCAGCGAAAATCCTGCACAACGGGAATAGTTTGTGTTTACATGTTTACACTCCAAGAGCAGCATTTACAGCGGATCTTTCAGTCTATAATATTGTACTATAATATTGCAGTGATATTAATGTACTGTAAACTTAGTAACTAAATAATTTTGACTATGGTATGTCTTTTAAAAGCTGAAAGAGCACATCTGACGATACAAACTAACTTTGCAATCTGGATTAAACAAAGGGCACTGCACTGCACTGCACACACACTTACCAAATCTGTAGACAGACAATCACACTGGAACTGTGTCTTTTTTTAAAAGGAGACGTGCAAATCCGGATTTCACCATTTCCAGATGCGAAAAGCTCTCGGGTAAAAAATGTTCCTTACAAACGCATTTCTGTCGCGTTCACTATAATCCACACGTGATTCCAGCAGCTCTCTCATAGAGGAAAAATGAAAACAAAACCTTCGTTGCAGCACAAATGCAACGTGTCTTCAAATTCTAGTTCTTTCACTTGTTTTGGCAACACAACGTAGCGTCTCTCTGCCGTCTGAACACTGTAAACGGGTAAACAGTCTCCGGAGCTATCATGCATATTAATGAAGTTTCACGTCGTACACAATAGAGCGTGCTGATTGGTTTGAACAAAGTCTTTCTCATGAATTAATGCCGCACCCTCAGATATGTCACTATGTACTCGCAGGTACAGGCAGCCACTCTCCACTCTGGATTTACACGCAAGTATCTCATGGCCGTGACGTAGCTTCAAAAATTTGTTTCAAACCGGAAGAATGAATTTGCTCAAAATAATGCAAAAACAACCAATTTTCACTTTTTATTGCAATATATGTGTCCTAATAGTGTTTATAGCAGCGTGGGACACATATATGACTGTCAACAGCTCAAAAAATGTGTTTTGGTGTTTCATGACCCTTTAACCCTTTATTCCTCGCATCCGAATCTCCATCTGTCAGTGATCTTTATCTTCGTGTTATGATCAGTCCCATGATCCCCCACGCCTCTGCTAGTGTGCGGAGGGAAAGCACGTGCACATTTTAACGGAACTGGAAGTACATATATGGTGATGTACTGTATCGATGTCGATGCGATCAAACAAAAGATCCAAACCCAACTCGATTCGTTAATTCGACTCTGAGTCAAATATTTCGCTAAAGAATCGATGGTTTTAGACATGCTGCACTTTTAGATTTAAACCTCAGCTGGATGTTTTCATTCACTTAGAGCTGTGTTACACACTGCATGGAAGGTCATTTTCAAAAACCCATAATAGGGGCTCTTTAAATTATGTGTTATGTCCACATGCCTCTTCATTCATTTAGCTTTTTTTTTGTTGTGTATAACCTTGCTCAATGAGAATCAGTGAATGTGTTGTGGTTTCATAGTGCTGCATTGCAATTATTTTTATTTTACATGACTTTTTAGGGCTCAACACTAAGAATTTACCCATTTTCTCTCTAGCCACACCAAACTAATTATTTCCTTGCCAAAAATTTTACATAATGTGTCAAAACTAGCTAAATATAGCAGTATACATACACTTTATATTCAACAAAAATGTTCTTTAAAAAAACAATTGACATTTAAAAAAAATATTTCCATGTATCTAAAACTATACACTGTTGTCTGTACTGGCTAATGGTCCCAGATCACCAGTTAACTATATATAAATAGAGAGTTAATCTCATATTAAAGCAATGTTATTGTAAAGGACGATAATAAAACCATATTAATAAAAATAACTGTAAGCAAAAGAAAACGTAAAACATTCCGTGTGCGATAATGAAAGGCTGGTCAGGCACATGATTAATGGCATATTATCTGTTCAAAGAAGGGTTAAAGCGAAAGCGACAACCACTGCTGCTTACGAAAAATCTCAAGCTCTTGAAAACAACAGGAATGTGGGTGCATGAGCAATGCTTTTTTCCAGTCTATTTAAAAGAGACCGTTCGCTCCCATTGCGTTTTCAGACACTGTTGCTTCGCGCCATAGATATATACATTAGATGTCGCCTACCCTGCTGTTTTCTATTAGAACGAATGCGTCAATAGAGCCGCCATTTTAGTACAGGGTAGCGCTCCTTTAAAATGAATGCAGGACCTTGGTGAAGTGGAGGACTGTGGCCATCCAAAGCCAGAGAAATACACATATATCTATGACCTGGAGTTTTCCCCGGTGGTCAGTATGCAAATATTTTTTTAAATTACGAAATATTATAATTTTACATCACTTTTCTACATTGATGGATGTGACCGCACGGGCATTGTCGACAAAGAGTGTGTGCTTATGTGCATGGAAATGCATTATCCTCCCTCCCTTCCCTTGATCTAATCCATGTCCTGAAACGCACGCCCTCTCCTGCTTTCACTTCTCATTCTGACGGAGGTAGCGATTCGTTTGTGAAATCTCCGTTATGAACGACTCGTTCACTTAGCCGACAATAACACATGTTTCTGGCAGCGTAGCATCATGTTGTCATATTTCATAACATTGTTTCCTTATTTTATTCAACAAAACTAGCATAAGTCTAGAATTTAGTGCGAGTTGGTGCTACTTTGCCTCATGGTGAATGCAGTAATAGACTATTATCGTCAATAACATTACTTGTTAAGCACAAAAGTTCATAACATACAAAAACATAAACTAAATCTTACCTAAGAAATGTTCTGCCTTTGTGCTTTGTTTTCTTTGTTTGCTTGTTACTACATCCGTACAAAGCGCTAAAGTCCAGCATCTTCACATTGGCACACTGTCTTGACTAGTGCGGTTTAATGACTTTTGTCCTAGGACCCCTGTACAAATGTGGCAGCGCTATTGACACATGCTCAGGGTACCTATGTGATATCTAGTGTATATATATCTATGGCTTCGCGCAAGGAAACGGGACACAGGAGCTTTTAAGCACTCGCGCGCATCACATCAGCTGTGTGCATGACACTAAAGCCTTCGTCAGTGCGTCAAGATCACCTGTGTCTCACAGTGCGCCTGATCATCCTCTCATTTGGCATTAACCTGCTTTCTTTTGCTCACCCGAACAGTTATCAATTGTGCTGCTTCTTCTAAGATCACATTTGCACGCATATTGACAAACGGTCATAAACTAAAATTCTAATCTTTAGTGATGAGCCAGCACTGGCAATTTAAAAATTATTTTCAACCAGCCAAAGTGGCTAGTGGGAGTGGCTGTCGAACTCGCCACAGCTGAAATCTACCCACATTTGGCAGATTGGCCGGTGTTAATGTCAAGCCCTGGTTATTATGCAAAGTGTATGGCATGCATAGTATTATATAGGGCAAACTGATTTGAAAATATCTGTTTTGGTTAAAAAAAAAACTCATATTTTCCCAGTGTCTACCATTACAGAAATATTTCCAGTAGTAATATTATATAATATTAATATATTATAGTAGTTGTCATTGCATACAGTAAGAGAAACATCCATGTACCTTTTTTTAAATAAATATAATAAAATAAACACTTTTATTATATATTTTTAAGGCTACAATATTTTTAAGTCTCTTTAATCATTGATTCATATTTGTTTTCTTCAGGCACCTCCTACACCACTGCTTCCAGGCATTGATGGACCACGGTGTTAAGGTAGCTTCAGTCCTGGCAAACTCCTTCAGCCGCCGATGTTCATACATCGCGGAGTCTGACGCACACGTGAAAGAGAAAGCTATACAGTTTGGCTTTGTTTTAGGTATGCTGCTGCGTGACTCACTCTTCTGCACTTTCAGCTTGTAATGACAAACTCTTGTAATAATATGTTGTTGTTTTTTTTCCATCCCAGGTGGCTTTTTATCAGATGCCGGTTGGTATGGAGATGCAGAGAAAGTCTTCCTGTCGTGTCTCCAGCTGTGCACACTACACGATGAGGTTCTCCACTGGTATCGTGCTGTAGAGTGCTGTGTAAGGTGAGCGAATGGTCAGCTTCAGTTTCTTCCAGCTGTAAATGGCCATTTTAATGTTGGGTTAATGTTATTATAGTGAATAAAAATGGATTGATTAATTTAATTTGTTGTATGGAATTAATCACACTTAGGCCCAATCCCAATTCTACCCTTTAGCCTTTCCCCTTACCCCTACCCCTCGTATTGCGCATTCACCTGAAGGGGTAGGGGTGTCCCAATTCTCTTTATCTTGAAGGCGTAGGGCTAAGGGGAAGGGCTAGATAGCCCTCGAAATGGAGGTTTTTCAGGACCACACTCGAAACCAAGGGTTACAAAAATTTCCCAAAATACACCATCTACAATGGCAGCATGGCTGCACACGGAAGTCAGGAGATGCACAAATTAGTATTTCTTTGTCATTATTATGAATTTTTACAACAAACAAGCACATGTTTTAATACATTCATAACGGCGTTTGCGTTTTACAGTCACACTTTTTAAAAATACCACTATAATAAAACCCGCTAAATTTCGCTATCTATAATCCCTAATAATAACTCCTGTACAGTAGTCCCACAACATTCGAATACCTTGTCAGAAAAGTCTAGTGGCTGGAAATGAGCTTTTTACAGTGTCTGGTATAATGTTAATGTTGTTTTTGTGTGTTTACATAGATGAATATGGCCACAGTGTAAATACACAGTACAGTTACGAGCTTATTGCCACATTATATCATTATGATAACACGATATATGGCTTCAGTGGTTCCCTGAAGATGAATACCAAAAAATAATGCAACTGGAATAACTACACCAGTCGCCATCATCGATCTCATATGAAGCAAGAGATCGCGATGACATATGATGACGTGTACAGGTGTTGTAGTTGTCCCATTTCTTAGGGGTAAACTTTGAAGCCCTTCCCCTTCACACTCGGTTTTAAGGGACAAGGGGAAGAGGTAGGGATACAAAAATAGAATTGGGGTTGCGCATTAACATTTTGTAATGTTCCTTTATATTGCAATACATAATTTAGCATTGAATCTGAAGATTTTTCTGTTCAATGGAATCTGTTATTTTCAAATTTTTGAGGATGAGAGTAGAAATTGAAAACAATATTTTTAAACATTTTATTAGGCTGTAATTTTATTTTTCTCAGTTGTTTTAGGTGAGCTTGTCACTTATTGTTTTCATTGTTTTTGACCTTTGCATTCAAAAAGTTTTATTTATTAAAAAAAAATTATATTTTTATTATTAATATTTTATAATTGTTTATATATATATATATATATATATATATATATATATATATATATATATATATATATATATATATATATATATATATATATATATATATATATATATATATATATATATATACATGCGTATATACGTATATATACAAATGTATGTATACTGTATCACTGAGCACTGTATCATCCTCAGTTATTTTAACCATGACTGTATATCCAATCAAATGACCAAAAACATTAAAAAGCCCAATAACTGATAATATAATGATTATTTTCATTATTATAATTTTTTTTTATATTTTTACATTACCGTGTTATTTAATAACTGCTTTGTTTTTATGGTCATTAGATCTTGGTTGTAAAAAAAGCAGAAGAGTGTGTTACTTTTGTATATATATGATATTGTATTGGTTCAAAATGTTAGTAAATATATTTGTCAAAAATAAACATTTTGACATGCAAGCTAAATTTTATGCTGATTTTTACATGCCAGGTTACTTCATGTGCGTAACGGCAACTGCAAATACCACCTGGGAGAAGAGACTTTTAAACTAGCTCAGTCTTACATGGACAAACTAGCCAAACACGGACATCAGGCTAATAAGGCTGCCCTGTATGGAGAACTGTGTGCCCTGCTTTTTGCCAAAAGCCACTATGATGAGGTGAATCCCCTTGCAACTGTCCCAGAAGTCTGTTTGGAGAAGGCCTGCTCTACATTAATGTTTTTTTTATGCATTTCAGGCCTATAGGTGGTGTATAGAAGCTATGAAGGAGATCACAGTCGGCTTACCTGTGAAAGTAGTAGTTGATGTTCTCAGACAAGCCTCAAAGGTCTGTTATTGTTGGATGTTTAAGTTATTAAATGTCTCTAATAATGCATCTAAAAAAAGTGTCTACTTTGATCTCTGCAGGCTTGCGTTGTTAAGCGGGAGTTCAGGAAAGCTGAACAACTGATTAAACACGCAGTCTTCTTGGCACGGTAAGAACTATCATGTGTAGTGAGAACTATCAACTTGAAATAGTTCAGTTTGACAGTTCTGAAATATGTTCACATTTACTTTTCAGGGAACATTTTGGGCACAAGCATCCAAAATATTCAGATACACTACTAGATTATGGGTTTTATCTCTTAAACGTGGATAATATTTGTCAATCTGTGACCATTTATCAGGTGAGCCAATCATCGATATAAATCTGTGTGTGTAAATAAGCCATTTTCTCATTTGTTTGAAAGACTAATGGGATTTTGTTTGTTATTCAGACTGCATTAGATATTCGGCAGTCAGTGTTTGGAGGAAAGAATATTCATGTTGCGACTGCGCATGAGGACCTGGCGTATTCATCTTACGTCCATCAGTACAGCTCTGGTAAATTCGACACAGCACTGTGAGTATATCAGTTCTGTCTTGAGAATTATGAACTTATATTTAGTACATATGTTTGGATGTTTTTCAATTTAATCTCAGTGCAGTTCATAACCTTTTGATTTACTGGCTAATTGGTATAACTTTTAGTACTAACTTACATTTTAGTACCATTTGCTCGTCCTCCAATGAGGGGTGAGGTTTGTTGTAGGCCTGTCACAATAAGGAATTTTTGTTACAATTTGTGGGATATATTGTCACAGAAATTGTTGCGATAAGCGATATTATTGTCATTTTGAGATCATTTTATGCCACTGATTATATAATGATTATATAACAGCATAATAATGCAAATAGCCTTAAACACTTAAACTGTTATACTACATAAACTTATTATTCTTCTTCCGTCTTCTTCTTATACTATTTTAAGAACGCATCTCCTTCTGGACCGTTCATACTACAACCACCAAACCTCCAAACTATACTAAATCAAGTTGCTATATCTTTTCCAACTGCTCCGACCTACGGTTTTCCGAAAACTGACCCGGAAAGTCCCATTGACTTAACATTGGACCAAACTTTGTGACCTCATAATTTTCTGCCAGACTGTCATACAGACTTAAGGTTACGCTCATTTAACTCTGACTACCAATCTGCCAATCACCTATGACTAGGGCCAGACGGAATCGGCGGAAGTTTTTTGCAATTTCTGTGGAGAATTTTGGTAAAAATCTGCGGATTTCTGCAGAATAATTTTGGAAGTCTCATAACTAAAACCTTAATATGTGAAATATGTGTAATTTAAAAACTGAATAAATTCAGGTTTACACACATTTACTTAAGTAAATAAACAGAATTAATGATGGGCTAAAAATCTGTGGAATTTTGCGGAAAATCTGCGGAATTCTGCACGCGCAGATTTCGTGTGGGCCTACCTATGACCTTTCAATTTACTAGCCACACCCTAGCAACCAATTACGGCACCCTAGCAACTGTCCCATAGACTATTAAAAAAAAACTGCTATTGGCTTTACATTGGACATACCATCAACATATTAATCTATACTAGAAACATACTAATCCATACTAGAAATATATTAAACCATAATAGAAACATACTAATCATACTAGAAACCTACTAACAATATACCAATTCATACTAAAACATACTAATACTAGCAACATGTTAATTCATACTAAATTCATGCTAACAACATGTTAGTTTATACTAGAAACATGCTAGCAACATGCTAATTTATACTAGATCCATGCTAACAACATGCTAATTTAAGCTAGAAACGTGCTAGCAACATGCTAATTCATACTAGAACCATGGAAATTTATGTTAGCAACAGCCTTGCAACTACTCCATATATACTATTAAATGTACTTATAGGTAAATGTTCAATTATAAACTTTGACACCGGTGAGGTAGAAGGTAAATGTCATTGTAAAATAGCTTTAACGTTATTTGTGGATTTGTAAATATATATTGCAATGACAAAAATGATTGAGGTCATCTCCAAGTATTGCAAGATATGTCGATATTGATTATTGTGAGAGGCCTAGTTTGGGGCTATGCTTACTTTTAAAAATCATACATATTCATGTGAATGAAATGCTTTGAATTCATGCCAATTAGCCACTTTCTGACAATATCTGAAATAGTTACATTTCTCATGAGATTGGGCGGGATTTTTCCCAATCTAATGAAAAATGCAAAGATTGTAGATGATTCATGCACAGATGATCAGGTTATGATTGTAGGTCAAAGACATTCAAGCATCAAAACAATATTAAACTGTAACCTTAAAGGATGTAGGGCTCCCCAATCTCAAAACAATTCACTAGGCAACACTGAAAAATACGTAATGGGTTAGAGGCGAAATAGCACTTCTGTTTTTATGAAAGAACACAAACATTCTTCTTATCGGGATCATCATGAAAACATGAGTAACTTTACTGATGTCATGAGTCACTTCTTAAAAAGCAAGCTGCCACTTAAGCCGATTCATTTCAGTACAAAACATTATTTTGGTTGCGGAGATAATCCAGTGTGAACTTTTATACCATTTTATCTGTCCCTTGAGTGTAAAGAAGTCCATGACACAGATGGCCAGTAGTTGCCCTTACCTTTAACACAATTAAGTAGTTGTTCTAGAACTGTTTTTCTGTCTGTTTTCATGGAACTGTTTGTCAAATGAAATGTACCAGTTTCATACTTTGAATTTTACTTTTAGATTCCACGCAGAACGTGCCATAGATATCATAACTCATATTCTCCCTGAAGAACATCTGCTGCTGGCCTCGTCCAAGAGGGTGAAAGGTGAGGCTAGTGCTTTTAAGAGCTTTCATAACTACTCTCATTCACAGCTGCATTACTGGAGTGGCCCATGTTTAATGTATCTGTTCTTTCAAGTTGTCTCAATTTTTTTTTTTTAAGAATTGCGTTTCATCAAGCTAATTTGAATTTCTAATGTTCCATCTCTAGCTCTAATCCTGGAGGAGATTGCTATCGATTGCCATAACAAAGAAACCGAGGAGCGCCTCCTGCAGGAAGCCCATGACCTGCACCTTTCCTCCCTCCATTTGGCCAAAAAGGCCTTCGGAGAATTTAACGTTCAAACGGCAAAACACTATGGCAACCTGGGCCGCCTTTACCAATCCATGCGCAAATTTAAGGTAATTGTTCATTCGTAACCTCTCAAAGTGCCCACTATTACAGTAAGGTCCATAAATTTTTGAACATTGACACAATTCTAACATTTTTGGCTCTATACATCAACACAGTGGATTTAAAATGAAACGAAAAAGATGTGCTTTAACTGCAGACTGTCAGCTTTAGTTTGAGGGTATTTACATCCAAATCAGATGAACGCTGTAGGAATTACAACAGTTTACATATGTGCCTCCCACTTGTTAAGGGTCCAAAAGTAAATGGACAGTTGGCTTCTAAGCTGTTCCATGGCCAGGTCCATTTGAATTCTGTTACTGTCAATTCTCAAGATGAGATCCAAAAAGCTGTCACCATCAGTCAAGCAAGATATCATTAGGCTGAAAAAACAAAACAAACCCATCAGAGAGATAGCAAAAACATTAGGTGTGGCCAAAACAACTGTTTGGGACATTCTTGAAAAGAAAGAACGCACTAGTGAGCTCAGCAAACAACTGTGGTGAACATGGCGTGGCCATGTATGGCTGTCAATGGAACTGGTTCTCTTGTATTTATTGATGATGTGACTGCTGACAAAAGCAGCAGGATGAATTCTGAAGTGTTTTAAGCAATATTTTATGTTCGTATTAAGCCAAATGCTTCACAGTGCAGATGTAAAATGACCCAAAACATACTGCAAAAGCAACCAAAGAGGTTTTGAAGGGAAAGAAGTGGTATGTTATGCAATGACCAAGTCAATCACCTGAATCCGATTGTGCTTGTATTTCACTTGATTATGACAAAACTAAAGGGAAAATGACCCAAGAAATACCAGGTAACTGAAGACAGTTGCTGTAGAGCACGACCACGAATGAAATCCAGCGTCTGGTGATGTCTATGCGATCCAGACTTCAGGCTGTAATTGACTGCAAAGGATTTGCAAACCAAGTGTTAATAAAAGAAAGTTTGATATACGATTATTGTTCTGTCCAATTACTTTTGGACCCTTAACAAGTGAGAGTCACATATACAAACTGTTGTAATTCCTACAGAGTTCACCTGATTTGGATGTAAATACCCTCAGATTAAAGCTGACAGTCTGCAGTTAAAGAACATCTTGTTCGTTTCATTTCAAATCTATTGTGTTGGTGTATAGAGTACAAAATGTTAGAATTGTGTCGATGTCCAAATAATTATGGACCTAACTGTATGTTTTCCAATTGAGTGAGCTAAACATAACATGGGCCTTGGTTATAGTGGAACTAAAGTGTTAGTTGACCCGAAACTGAAAAGTTTCTGCTTATTTACTTACACTCAAGAAGTTTTGCACTTTTATGAAATCCTTTGAGCACAAAACAAGATATTCTGAAGAATGTTGGGGAAAAGCAGCCATTGATATCCATAGTTGCAGCAAGTAAAACTATTAAAGTCAATGGCTCTTCCTTTGTGTTCAACAAAAGGAAGAATGGTTTGGAACAAGTGGAGTAAACAAGATTTGGTTGATTGGATCGCAAGTAGATGTGATATTTCTGTTTACATCTGTTTTAGGGGTCGTTTAGATGAAAAGGTTTTGTTTTGTATTTATACATGTTGCCTGTTTGTTTAAACTGCAATGGCGTTTTGTAACTGAAAACAGGTTTCAAAGTTGACGTTTTTGAAAGGTCGTGTTTGTGTAAATGATGATGTCATGTTCATGGATGGTACGTGTTTAGTGGAGTGTAGATTAAAGGCAAGCGTAAACAAACACACAACAATAGGGGAGTACATGGTAGTGTTGTTGTTGCTCAAGTGTTTGCTAACACTTCATCACCAAAGTGTGGATTTACTTCACATTACAATCAAAAGTCGAGAGGCATCTTGCCAACTTGGAAAATTATAGATGAACATCAGCGTCAAGCCACCGACTGCCACTTCCTTACAGATGCTGTCAACAGAGCTAAGTACTAGCTTGGCTTATGTGATGCAGTGTTTTTGGCGTTTTTATGCCAAATGTCAATGTCATGTAAATGTGGAACGTAAAGGAAAGGCAAACTTTTTGGCTACATTATTGTGGTGTTAATGTAATTCAGCAGTGTCACCAGGAAAATGTTTTTTCTTTTATTATATATTAAGGTTAAAGATCTAATTTCTGTATTAATTTGTTTGTGGTTTTGAATTGTATATTTATTAATGGCATGTTTTTTGCCATGAAAATAGCCATTGTTGCTGACATGGCATTAAACACAAATATATGATATGTCATGTTAATGTAGATTTGATCTGTCTATTTTGTTATTGCCTATTATTGACCACTATTTTTATCATGTAATCTTTTTCCTTGCACATATTTAGTGGTAGCATTTATACATTTATACTGTGAAAGCAATCCTAATAAATGTGTTTTCATCTACCTCTGGATGTGGTTGAAAGTGAACTAGCTCAAAACATTTCAGGCTCTGTGTTTTTTCAGGGTCTAATCATATTTTAATGCCAAGTGTAAACAGGGCCAGTGAGTGTTTTTAAGTTTGCCGTTTGGTTGACTGACCTTTCAGTGGTGTGGTTTGTCATGCAGGAGGCAGAGGAGATGCACATCAAGGCCATTCAGATCAAGGAGCAGCTGTTGGGACAGGAGGACTACGAGGTGGCGCTGTCAGTGGGACATTTGGCCTCGCTCTACAACTATGACATGAATCAGTATGATGATGCAGAGCGCCTCTACCTGCGATCCATCGCTATTGGTGAGGATGCGTAATGCATTTTGGATGAAAATGTATGATTATACAGTACCATGCAAAAGTTTTAGGCCCACATTAACACTTGTTTTACTGAAGGTATAATAGATATATGTGAGCCTTTCGTCAGATTTGAGATTTATACAGGGTGAATAAAGGATCTTTCAGTTGGTGTATGGTTTGTTAGGATAGGAGTTTGAATTACTTTGGTTTAATTTAGGGATGCACCGATATGAATTTTGGGCCGATATCGATAACTATATATATATATATATATATATATATATATATTTTTTATTTTATTTATTTTTTTATCGCGCGATAAGAGTCTCGCGTTAACGCAGCACGTTAACGCCGATAACGGCCCACCACTAATATATATATATATATATATATATATATATATATATATATATATATATATATTAGTGGTGGGCCGTTAACGTGCTGCGTTAATGCGAGACTCTTATCGCGCGATAAAAAAAATATCGCCGTTAATCTATTCTCAAAGTGGGGTGGGAGCTGGGTCTATTTTATGCAAGCTATGATGACTTTCACCTTGATATATTAGCGCGGATGTATACCTGACCGGTGAACCGTCTGACAAAAGAGTGCCCTTTTAAATCAAATCAGCAGGATGCTTGACTAACTGCAGTTCGGCAGTTTCACTAACTCACGAACATTTCATTCATGCCATCGTGACAAACTGGGGTACTAGACGCAAATAAGGAGTAAGGACTGGTAAGAGTGTCATGGAGTTTAATTATGCACGCCAAATGGTAAGAAAAAAACTTCTGCATTTCGCGATGTGTGTGTGTGTTTGTGTATGTGTGTGAGCGGTCCTTTACTGACAGCGGCGTGTGGATCTTGTCGGAAAACATGGCGAAAGGTCCTAAAGACCGCAGTGTTTACTTCTATAATGCCACTAATATCTGCATACTCCACATGTCTTAATTCCATTTCTGTTTAGTTCAGTTTTGACTTTAGTCGGATTAAGTTAATCAAAAATTGCTATTTAGAGCTTATGTAGGCCTACAGTTCAAAATTCACGTTTAACTGAATAAACAGTTAGTAAACACAAGTACATCTTATTGAACATCATTTATTTTCATCACTAATTATCATAGTAGAACAGTTTCTCAAGCAGTTTGTGATGCATTTTGGAAACAGGAGATGAGCCCCTGGTTTAATGATACACCCAGCTTGAGAAACCCGTTCTCAAAGACGTATAATTTGGGTAGCACACATATTCTGACTGCCTTCAGCAGAATTCAAATGAGGCATTTTAATCTAGATTAATCTAGATTAATTTTGAGATTAATCTAGATTAATCTAGATTAAAAAAATTAATCTATGCCCACCTATAATATACACACACACACACACACACACACACATATATATATATATATATATATATATATATATATATATATATATATATATATATATATATATATATATATATATATATATAGGCTGATAAATATGAATATTTCAAAATGTTATATTTTTATACAGTGAACAACTGATTTTATTTTTAAAACTTTATAAAAGTTTGAACTGATCTTATGAACTGAATAGCCTACTCAAAGCTAAAAAAAAAAGCAATATTTTCAAAATTGCAAGGTGATTATATAGACCTGTATTCACAATTTCTCATAAATCAGCATGCCAAAAATAAATTATTTCATTTTCTTGGCACAGCAAATTAACATGCAACTTGACTGTTGCATAAAAATAATAGGTTAAATAACAAAATGAGATTTAATTAACAAAGTTAAATAAATATATTTTAAATAAAATGAAAATGAAGGAACTGAAGAACTGAAACCAGCTCAAATGTTCTTGAATAAAACGTGTTACAGTACACATGTAGAAATATGTAAAGCGTTTTGAGGGGTGTTTTGACAGTTCACAGCCACCGTTCAAGCGAAAAGCTAAATACAGATAGTATGTTTTTACCTCAGAAAATGCGGCATAAATTTGTCCTATTTGGCGTTTTAGATTCTTTTGAACACAGGTGCTGCTTGTCAATCAGACAAGGCTTCTATGTTTGTTCTTGTTGTCAATTGCGAGAAAAATGATCGATAAAAGGTTTATGATAAACCGCTGTGAGTTTAAAACTTTAACTGCAGGTGCTGTGTGACGCACTTTAATACCACACAAAAGAAAGGATGGACTTTGAAGGAGTAAACAATGTGGGGAAAGCTCCATTAGTGCACTGGACAAGAAGTTCCGCCTACGCATGCGCGAGGCAGGCAGTTCTGTACAATTACGTAATCCATTGGCTTAAAGATATCGGCCTAATTTTGATATCGGTTCGATAATGATAACATTAAAAATAGCATTTATCGGCTGATAACTATATGGCCGCCGATATATCGTGCATCCCTGAATTGATGGAATTGTGAATGCTGAAAAGTACAGATAGATTTTAATGCATTATGCTATTTCTTTTGGAAAGGACTTCAGTTGTAGTAGTTTTCAGTTTCAGCGTGATAATGATCTGCTAATTGCAGTGAAGAAAGAAAACAGCTGATGAAACGCAGACAGTCATGAAATGGCCTCCATAGGGTCCAGACCTGAATATTATGTAGGCTGCATGAGAGGCTAGTATAGTGCGTAGACATTTTGCACAGTACTGTACATTTATCGGCACCATCAGTTATTGGGCTTTGTTTTTTTTTGTTTTTTTTGGTTATTTGATTGGATATTTGGATATCGGATATCAAGTAACCGAGGACCACAATGCAAACTTTTGGAATTGGAAATTGAATTTTTTTTTTGTGTATTTCATCCTCGACAGTTTTTAAAATATGTATGAACTGGTCTTATTGAACTTGTTTGTATATTTTTGTTAAAATTGTCAAAAAACAAACAAACAAATATAAAGTCATGGTCAAAATAATTGATCATAATAATATAATTAAGGATGTCAAAAGTAAAACAAAATGGTTCATGTTCCAACTTCAGAAGTAATTCTAATATGATTTTTTTCTGAATGTTTAATTTAAGTTTCAAAAGAACATTAAAAATGTACCAAGTGTCTTTACTGTCATTTTTAATTAATTTACCACATGTTTGCCTAATAAAATAGTGACCAATTATTTGAATCTATCTGTTGTTTTCTTCAGGCAAGAAGCTGTTTGGGGAGGGTTACAGTGGACTGGAATATGACTACCGAGGCCTGATAAAACTGTACAACTCAGTTGGAAACTATGAGAAGGTATTTGAGTATCACAATATTCTGTCCAACTGGAACCGTTTAAGGGACAGGCAGTTTGCCGTAGCCGATGCGCTGGAGGACGTCAACACAACCCCCCAGTCCACAGAGCAGGTGGTGCAGTCTTTCCTGCTTTCCCAGAGCCACGGAGCCGGACGCTTGGGCTAACACACCCAGCGTTCACTTTAAAAACACATAGATGTGCACAGCCACCCCCATTTCACACATTCACACCCATTTATTCACAAGTAGTCAAGGCAAGGAGGGGAAGTTTGGAGAGCTCTTGAACTGTCAGTTCACAGTTCCCATAGGCCCATTTTCCTTGAAGTGGGAACAAAAACATGACCATGCTTAAACACTCACCATGGACAAAAAAAAACATTCTTCAAAGAACCGTTGAATTATAAAAAAATAAAATGAAAAAGGAGCAAGGATGGAAATCTTCGAAAACTCGCTTTTCTTTTGTATTTGAAGGAGTGTCGCTCCACATAACAGGAATACTCATCACTGCATCTGCTATTTGTGGAGAAAAGCACTCAACCGAGTCAAGGAACATCCGTAGATGTCCGTGTCCCCGTTAACACAAGGATTAGCGCTTGACTTCATGTAATGCAAAGCTTTGCATTCGAGGATTACCTGCGTGCTCTCTGGGAAATGAGACCAGCCATGTTACATTATGGACCATTATGTTCATTTTTTTTGCTTTTTTTTATTATTATTATTATTATTATTAATTCATGTCACGTGTGGAATTCATGGACCAGTGGATTTACGAATGCTCTAGCTACCTTGTTTTAAGTTCTGGTTTTGTATTCCCTTAGTACTGACATAGCTTCTTTTAAACTGCCAATAATTTATATGCAAGGTATGCTACAAGTTGTAGGTGTAACGTTGCAAGCGGATAAGCCAAACTGAGTTCTTTTATTAATAAATACGAGCTAATTGCCATATTGTTAAAAAGACGAGGACGAGTTTTCACAAAGCCGGCTTTCTGTCACAGCGCCTTATTCACTCAAGCACACACATGATATAAGCTGAAGCGGGGATAGCTTCGGGACCAGGTTTCCCAGGTCGCTGTTGTTTTCCTTTCAGAGCTCGGCCGCGGGTGGCATAGATTAACACCCCTGGCCCACTTCCAGCTGACTGGACAGGCTGAAAAAAGGGCTGAGCGCAGCACCTGTCATTGTAAAGAGGCTCCCTTGTAGAGGAACCTGCGCTATAGTAAATCCACGCACAATTGTGCAATATTTGCTGAACGCACCTGTACCACTCCAAATCCAATCAGTCGGACTCATTTCACTGCCGAATATATCCAAACACATAACCAAGTTGACAAGCGAGTTGATTCAATTGGCACATTTTACAGAGAACTCACTTATGTTTGTTGTCGTTGGCAGAAACAAAGCCTTGCTCCGGGCTAGTCATGTAGAATGTGATGTTAATGTCGTGCAGCTTTTGAGCTCCCGATCACTCCAGCTCGAGCTAAAGTCCCAGCCTTAGTCTTAAAGGACTCTCAGCTGGTGGGATCTACTTTTGTCAGCCTTTCTCAAGTCGCTTGCTTTGAGCGAAACCAGGTTGAGCCTACAACCCAAGAAGGAGATCGCCTAACACATGAGGGACATTTTCACTCTTTTTAAAAAAAGAAATGAAATAAAATACTTTGTTGTTGCATTTGAGGCTTGATCGTGAAGAATTCAAGATGTTTAGGGAATGGAAATGGAATAATATTGTAACAAAATAAACTGTGACCTCGCAAAACCCTTGTAAGCGAAATTGCGTTGGCGGTGTGTGGTAAATGGACTGAATGAGTGGGGTTTCTCATATCAGACTACGAATGGGAATGAAATGTGAAAACGGTGCACGTGAGAAACAAGTAAGCTGAACGAATCTATACTGTAGCTCTGATGGCTTCTTTCTGAATGTCAATTCAAGGGCTCATTCGTCAACCTCAAGTGGCATTTCTTGTTCAAATCCAAACCGTTTCTCCATCAAAAAAAACCCGAAGGTGCTTCTAGGTCAAATGGTTACTTTCTTTGCATGTTTAGCTAATTGTATATAGATGTAGATGCATAGCTACGAGTGGTTCTTGTCCCAGTGAGCTCCTGAAAATCACATTGAAATAAGTGTTCAACTGATGGAGGGAATTAATAAATAGCATCTTCAGACAAGAAAACCAATCCTGACACTATATAGCCCTTCGAAATCTGCCCTTAGAGAGTTGGAGAATGGAAGTATGGGTTGACGACTGTTTCAGCGATGCTAATTATCTTTATGAAGTCCTCAGATGTGCTGCCATGTGTAGATTGTGATTTAGCCAAAGTGCTGTTTAAAATGGAGGATGGCGATCCTTGAAGTAACAACCTATAAGTGGATGTGATCTCTTACCATTTAAAAAAAAAAATTAAATACATATTCCTGTCTATATCCATTGGAGATGCTCTGTTGATTGAGTCCAATGGCAAATTGTGTTACTATTTAATATTGATGCTGACTGTTACCCTGGAAATGTCAGTAAGTTGTGCCACAGTGAGCCTCTGCTTGGATTATTCTTCAGTCATTGGCTTTATGTAACTCACCCTCAGTAGAATCTGCTGTACATTGTACATCTGTAACCACCAAACCATTATTAAACTCATTTGTATCCACCATTGTGAAAATCTGTAACTAACTCTAACACAAAAAACAACAACAACAAAAGCTGTCTAATAGACTACAATGAGCAATATTGCTTCTGAAGTATTAAAAGTTGCTTTTATTTTTGCCTTTACGTGATTTTTCTCCACCTGTGTGACATGTTTAAGTCTTGGACTTGAATGTGATCCTACAAGAACCACTCTTTTGGGGTGGGCTGAACAGAAACTGAAGAATAAAAGACTGTACTCAGATTTGTAGAAGATGTTTACTCACTTTTTCACCTGAATTAATGTCATATTTCATTTCTATAATCTCTGCCAAATTGCTGAATCCAATCTGGAACCTAATGAGATATTTAATATGCAATTAATTATACACTAGAGATCAGTTTGGGGTCAGTATGAAATTAATGCTTTTATTTAGCATTCAATTTATCAAAATATACTGAAAATACTTTTTTCCTTAAAATTATTTGTTTCAGATCAATTCCGGATCTTTGGAACTTTCCATACACTCAACAATAATTTTGCTGCTTGTTTAAATTACTTATTTAAAATGAGCTGAATCAACACAATTCCTTAGCCAGCACTCACTTTTGAGGATTTACATCTAACTTTAAATAGTAACAGTTCTTGACCCCAGTGAGCTACAAACAGAAGGTATTTAGGTATCATTGGAAAGAAGACACTTTGAGTTTACTGTGGTCCATCTGGAAGGTTTCATGCACAAATATAAAAAAAGTTATAAATTAGGAAGTAATGAGAAAAAAATTGTACTGTGTTCAGTATTTGTTTTTGAATTTGTATTTGAGGGCATTTACATCCAAAGCAGGTGAACCTTGTAGTAATTACAACAGTTTGCATACATGTCTCCCACTTGTTAAGGGTCCAAAAGTAATTGGACAATTGGCTTCCAAGCTGTTCCATGGCCAGGTGTGTGTTTTAAATCCCGCGTTATTCCAAATACAATGTTCAGAGTTCAAGATTTCAAGTGTGCTATTTGCATTTAGAATCTGTTACTGTCAACTCTCAAAATGAGATCCAAAGAGCTATCACTATCAGTCAAACAAGTATTAAAAAGTGAAAGTTTGATTTATGATTATTCTGTCCAACTACTTTTGGTCCCTTAACAAGTGGGAGGCACATAGGCAAACTGTTTTAATTCCTACAGCGTTCACCTGATTTGGATGTAAATACCCTCAAATTAAAGCTGGCAGTCTGCAATTTAAGCACATCTTTTTTGTTTCATTTCAAATCCATCGTGTTGGTTTATAAAGCCAAAACTGTTAGAATTGTGTTGCTGTCTAAATATTTATGGACCTAACTGTATGTTCACTGAGAAATTGATAAATATATTATAAAAAATGTAAAAAGCATTCTAGAAGCCAAATAAATAAAATAAAAAATAAAAGATTTAATGTAAAACATAAATAATTTATTTGCATATTGGTTAATTTTAAATTCAAGCATTTAAAAGTTGCTTACATTGCATATATGGGTATATACTGTATACAGTCAAGCCCAAAATTATTCATACCCCTGGCAAATTCTGACTTAAAGAACTATTTTACAACAAATGCATTGACCAAAACTCACAATGTAACTTATTATGATAGCTTCCCTTTCTAAACATTGCATTTCTGGCATGAACACATTTCACTTAAAAATGTACTCAAGTAAAAAGAACATCAGTTCGCAGTAAGATTATCTCCTTCATAAGTTACATTCAGCATGCTCATTCAAAGAGATGAAGTGTTTTTCAGGTGCAGTAGCCTCATCAAATAGAAATCTTTAACTCTTAGTTGTTCTTTTCTTCCTCTTCATCTGTCAGTAAACATCTCAAATGGGTCAAGATGCACCACATCTGCGAAATCACACATAAACAGTAGTATATTTACATACAAGTATCTCTACTGCAAATATAAAAACATATTAAAGCGTCCCTACACTCTCAGAAAAAAAGGTACACGGTGGTAAAAAAATGTTCCTTAAGGAACAGTTTTGTACCTTCGTAAAAGTTGTACCTTGTATGGTACAGAAAAGACCTCATGATACTGTTCTGTTCATTTTATGGTACAATTGAAATGAAGGTACACAATTGATCTCATAAAAAAGGTACATAAGTGTTAGACAACTCCTTTATTACAATATCTGAAAATAAATATTTCTGGAAAGGCAAAGTGATTTTATGAATCATTTCCATATTAAAACATGAATCATCATTTGAAAGCATATGATTAAAGAAACTCAGAAACATGAATTATTAAGTTCTATAATACAAAACAACTGGTAAAACAAAACTATAGGTATTGTAAACTAAACATTTAAAGCCGCGGTCACACTGGACTTTTCCCTCCATAGACTTCCATTCATACGCACGCGAATGCGTCAGACCGGAAACGCAGTTTAAATGCCCATTCATCTTGTTTAATCCCGCCCCTTTTCGCAGCGCCGTACGACAAAATTTCGCAAGCTCAAACTCTAGTGTGACCGCAGCTTCAGGCAGGGGTGCTCAAACCTGTTCCTGGAGATCTACCTTCCTGCAGAGTTTAGCTCCAACCCTGATCAAACGCAACTAAAGCCGCGGTCGCACTGGACTTTACTCTCCATAGACTTCCATTCATACGCACGCGAATGCGTCAGACCGGAAATGCAGGGTCATGCGTCAGATTTTACAGGTTGCTGCGGTGCAAAGTTCAAACTTGGTGAACTCTGACCTGCGAAATCACATCACTTGACTGCGTGAGACCAATGCAGGGTCAAAACATGACCTCCCTGAACAGAAATTTAAAACATGGACCAATCTCTCGCTTTTTTAAATGTCTAATCATCTTGTTTAATCCCACCCCTTTTCGCAGGGCCGTACGACAGAATTTCGCAAGCTCAAACTCTAGTGTGACCGCGGCTTAAGTTTGTGAAATTCTGTCGCACGGCGCTGCGAAAAGGGGCGGGATTAAACATGACGATTAGACATTAAAAAAAAGCGAGCGATTGCTCCTTGTTTTAAGTTTCTGTCCAGAGAGGTCATGTTTTGATCCTGGATTGATCTCATGCAGTAAAGTGATGCGATTTCGCAGGTCAGAGTTCACCAAGTTTGAACTTTGCACCGCAGCAACCTGAAATCTGACGCATGACCCTGCGTTTCCGGTCGGACGCATTCGCGTGCGTATGAATGGAAGTCTGGAAGGAAAAGTCCAGTGTGACCGCGGCTTAAATAGGATCTGAAGGAGCATTTGGTAATTAAAGACAGGTGTGTTTGATCAAGGTTGCAAGTGAGCTCTGCAGGAAGGTAGATCTCCAGGAACGGTTGAGCACTCCTGATTTAATGCATTTTAATAAACATTTAGAAAGCATTTTCTGAGCTGGCAAAAGTCCTGCATATGGAAAGTGTTCATGCAGACTTAGTAGTATAAAGCTAATCAAACATTGTGCATATCTCGTTACAATACTTTTGCATAATTCTATTTCTATTTTAAAATGAAGTAAATTAAATTCACTGTGTGTAAATTAAATTCAGTGATTACAAAGGTATTGTGTGAAAATGAAAGAAAAAAAGTTATATGCTGTACATGGAAGAATGTACTGCTGTAACTTTTTGTGAAAAGTGTTATGAAATGTTTAGAAAAAATAGATCTTTTGATTTATGTGAAATAATTTTTTTATTCTCTATTGTAAATTGAAAGTGTGTATTTACACAAAAAGAAATTTTTTTTTTTTGGAAACTGAAACATTGTTTAATAAATGTATTTGATGTTTTATATTCACTGAAAATAAATTGACGCATTTTGGATAAAACAAAATGCCTTTAAATAGTTCTTGAAGCAACACATTTGACACTTTTTTTCCCCCCAGTTTCACAAACAAGGTTTAAGGCTAGTCATGGATTAAATTGCATGTTTTAACTGTCTCAACTCAAAATAACTTGCAGTGAGATGTCTTAAAATACATCAGTGTCATTTTTTTCTCCAGGTGCACACCAGGAATATGTTTTTCTAAGGCTATTTTTATGAACTTGGCTTAAATAGCCTAATTTAACTAAGGCCTAGTCCTGGCTTAATCTAAGCCC
Source organism: Danio kyathit (assembly GCA_903798195.1). Classification (NCBI taxonomy): domain Eukaryota; kingdom Metazoa; phylum Chordata; class Actinopteri; order Cypriniformes; family Danionidae; genus Danio; species Danio kyathit. Next base: position 28,701,928 of record LR812533.1, on the reverse strand, counting down.
TGTTTGTGAAACTGGGCCTTAATGTACAAAGTGTCAAACAAGCATTTTTTCTGAGAGTGTAATATGCTTTTTTCAGATATAATTTTAAATACAGTGTGTAATGTAGCTTTTTGTGAATGTAGACACCGAGAAAATGCCGGTGGTCCTTAAATATACAGTTGAAGGCAAAATTATTAGCCCTCAAAACATTTCCCAAGTAAAGTCTAATGCTGATGATACGCAGGGCAACTTTGAGCAATGTTTCTGGGCAATAAAGAAGAGCACTGTTGTTTGACTATTTTATTATTAACAATGGGCAACAATAATGAATTTTGTATATCACTGACCTAATAAGCGTCTCACCTGATTGCCCACTGATGGCAACATTGCTCAAAACGTATATCATCGGCATAAAAGAGCAGTGTCATTTTCACAGCATTTCCTATTATAGACGTTTTTCATCCTCCTTACGCAATGCATAAAAAATATGAAAAAGGTCTATATTTTCTTCTGGAGAAAGTCTTATTTCTTTCAGTTGAATACATTTTACAAATAATTTTAGGGTGAATATTATTAGCCCCCTTTAGAATTTTTTTTGACTGTTGGCTACAGAACAAACCCGTTCACCAATGACTTTCCTTATTAACCAAACGTAATTAAACTAGATACTTTACATTTCACTTTAAGCTGAGTATCTTGCAACGTAACTAGTAACATATTACACGCTGTCATCTTGGCAAAAACAAAGAAATGAGTCATTAGAAATTAGTTATTAAAACTATTATGTTGACAAATGCGTTGAACAATCTTCTCTCTGTTAAACAACACTTGGCAAATGTTTGAAAAAGTATTAGAAATCCGCAAGAAATGCCTTCAACTGTAGGCTATATTGTTTTTTTAACCTTACACTCAAAAAAATGACATTCGCTGTTTGTTCAAACTACTTATTTAAAATGGGCTGAAACAACACAATTCTTCAGTTTTTGGGGGGGACAACTTAATTGTTTCATGTTCAATCTACTTAAATTTGTAAAAAGTACTGAGTTAAAGGGCACCTAAGACGAAAATCATCTTTTGTAAGCTGTTTGGACAGAACTTGGACAAAACTTGGCACCTAAGACGAAAATCATCTTTTGTAAGCTGTTTGGACAGAACTTGGACAGAACTTGGCACCTAAGACGAAAATCATCTTTTGTAAGCTGTTTGGACAGAACTGTAGGTACAGTGTGTCCACAGTCATATTGGGGGGGATTTAAAGACAGTAAGTCTCTTTTTTTTTTAAATTTCCTGATGTTAAAATAGGACCCAAATCCCTCCCATTTTGAGGCCGACCGCAACGTGGCGTAGGAGTGCAGTTTCCCCGCGCACTGAATTTATTGACAGCCGTTTATTAACATGTCTCTGTAATAATGCGTATAATCATATCCACAAGACAGGACGTGCGCAAAGCAACTGGGATTAAAAGATCTGTTTAGTTCACTCTGATCATCAATCATCAACAAATGTGATCAAGAATGAGTTTTACAAGTTTAAAACATTTTTAAAACGGTGCATGTTTGTAATGAATTACAGCGATTTTACAGTTTTTACTTGATCCCCACAATTATAAAAGAAGAAGCTTTAATCCTGGTTGTGGATGTTAAATACGGTTTATTTTGTACATTAACATAACAGATATCCATACAGCAGTGGATATGAACGTGTATCCTGTCACATTTGCCGTGCATAAACAGTGTAGAGTTAAACACGCGAGTTGTGTGTGTGTCTGTGTGTGTGCATGAACTTTGTAGTGACATTGCGTGTGACTCATCGTTGCAGAAAGGCTTGAATTAACTAGTATTTCTCACAAACGTTACGTGAGATCTGATTCCTTCGTGTCTGTCTGTTATCTGGCGCAGCTGAGGCGGAGATTGAGGCACACTCTGACAGGCATGTGGGAACGGTGGGCGGGAAGAACCAGCATTAAATGCGCAGGCCACAAAAACAGCTACAAGATGCTCAGAGCTGAAAATTACAAATCCCTGAAAGGTATAATAAATAATCTGATGGGTGTTTTGAGCTGAAAATGTACAGACGCATTCCGGAGACACTACTTCTTGTTGTCCCAAAACAAATCAATGGTGTGTAACTCATTTTTAGCTACACCTAATGTAGGAGACTTTTAATAGTAAATTAGGAATGTTTATATATACAGTGCATCCGGAAAGTATTCATAGAGTTTCACTTTTTCCACATTGTTTTATGTTTGGAGTGGCTTCACAACAACTCTGTGAATGTCCTTGACTGGTCCTGCCAGAGCCAAGACCTAAATCCTATTGAACACCTCTGGAGAGATCTGAAAATGGCTGTACACCTTCGCTTCCTATCCAACCTGATAGAGCTTGAGAGGTACTGCAAAGAGGAATGGGCAAAAATTCCCATAGACAGGTGTGCCAAGCTTGTGGCATCATATTAAAAAAGACTTGAGGCTGTAATTGCTTCCAAAGGTGCATCAACAAAGTATTGAGCAAAGGCTGTGAATACTTACATGTTTGTACATGTGATTTTTTCATGTGAATAAATTAGCAACAATTTCAAAAAATCTTTTTTCACATTGTCATTATGGAGTATTGTGTGTAGAATTTTGAGGAAATAAATGAATTTAATCCATTTTGGAATAAGGCTGTAACATAAAAAAAATGTGGAAAAAGTGAAGCACTATGAATACTTTCCGGATGCACTGTAACAGCCACTATTTTAATGTATAAGAATGCTGGGTAAACATGCACTTCACCTCAACTGCAAAGCCCAGTACTCGTCCTGCTGTCAGCACCAGAATCCCCAGAATCTGCAGCCAGTTTGGTGCACAGAGAGCCTGAGACAGCACCTCATGCTGGAAACCATACAGCCACATGGGCAAAACATGGAGCCCTGCTACTGTCAGAATGCCCAATGGAGTCTTGAAGCCTGCATGAAGGATTAACAGGATTACATGAGAGCACAATCACATAAAAACACACACTGTAAAAAACTGCAGCATGATGATCTACTGATAATAATATGCAAATTACAAAACATTTACATATTGACCAGCATAAACTACCAAGAGCAGCACGAAAGAAAATTGATAGTGAAGGTCAGAGATGAACTTAGATGTTTGCTTTTTTTTTTTTAATAATGCATGAATGACATATACACAGAACAATCATTATTCACAAATACTTCACTTGGATTTGTTAGTATATCCCAACTAAGACTGGGTATCCATTCAGACGGCCCACTTCGATTTCAATATGACTAGCAAGCTCTCCTAGCAAGAATTCCTGATTTTATTCTTGGGTTCCTAATTTGATTTAATGACCATATATTTGATATGGCTTTTGATCATGAAAATTGCATCACATTTCAAAGCATGATTAATTGATAATCACCTTATTTTCCCCAGACGGTACTCATGCAAAAAGCACTGTGCTAGTGTAAACTGTTAGTATGGCCTTTAAAGTACACATGAAATAAAAATAACCATATTGATTTTGTTAGCTCACATTGCTAGTTTTGTGGTGAACAATTCATCTGTGCATGTCTTTAAGAAAAAAAAGCCCTTGCAATATAAAATAGAAATCTATAAGTGCACTTCCTGTTAGTTTTCAGTTAAATTATCAGGTTATGTCTGTCTGAGCTATTGAGCGTGGTTAATATTCTTAACCACTCCCCTCCAACTGTCAGTTTTGACAGAGATAGGACAACAAACAGAAATGGTGAGGAGGAGGTGTCTGTTTTTCAGATTTTTCTAAAGGAAATGCCTCTTTTTTTGCAGTGGAATAAACAAGCCATGCTCACTTTTTTCTCATTTAACATTCAGTTTCTCTAGGAACTGCGTCACAATACAAAAAACAGTACGAAACAATACGAAAAAATACGGAAAACACACGGTCACAGTTTCCGGTTCATGCAGACTTTAACATTTAAATAAATAAATAAATAAGAACATACCATTTGCCATCACAGCTTGCACCCAAACCGGACTCTCTGAGAAAGAGTTCTTCCACTGGGCACCTCTTGCATTGTGGTTGCACACAAATACACACCACTCCACTGAAGACACCAGCCAGCCCCACTTCACACACACATAGCATAGTCATAATACAAATGCACTTATCACAAAAAAAACTACATGTCCCTACTGACTGAACTTACATCATAAAGCATGTTCCAGATCATTCCACGTCCTACATTATCAATGACCACATCGAGCCATGCGCCAAACCTGGAGGTCTGATGCAGCCGACGTGCCACCCATCCATCAACCCCTGACACAAAGATAACATACTAAATCAATAGATGCACGCTAAAATTCTTTAAATACACTAAAACTAATAAGTGAACAAGTAAAAAGTTTTGTTTGCCAAAGGTCGTACCCTTAAGGTGTAAAAGTGAGCGCTCAGCGGGACATGAACACTTGCTGGTAAGATTTATGACGTTACGTGTTGCATGAACATATATTTTAGTTAAGTGAATTATAAACAATTTAAGCAGTTTATGTAAATGAGAATAACATTAAATGTAAAAAGATATTTAGCTATTGTAAAAATTAAGGGAGCACTTAAAAATTCTTAGTTTCTTGGAGTTGGAGAAAACTTCAGTATTTTTTGGAATAATAAAAACATTATTATTTCACAAATATTATTTTCTGAAGAAAAAAAAACTACATGAGAACATATTTATTTTAGGTTTTATCAGATCTTTAAAAAATAAAAATAATATTTTTATAATGCATGAAATAAAGTCAATATCATTATATAATTATATTTAACATCAAATTGAATAACATTGTTTATTTTTATATGTTATATTGCAGTAATACTCTTTCATTTAAGTTATATGATTTTAAGACATCTTGTGGCCCTTTTGGAAGTTTACTGAGGCCCCCTAGTGGCTTCGGTCCCTATTGAGAAGCTTTGTTCTTGCTGATATGTACAGTTGAATTATTCAGAATTATCAGCCCTCTGGAATTATTAGCCCCTGTCCCCCCCACCCCCCAATTACTGTTTAACAGAGAGAAGATTTTTTTTCAACACATTTCTAAACATAATAGTTTTGATAACTATAATTTCTACTAACCGATTTATTTTATCTTTGCCATGATGACAGTAATTAATATTTGACTAGATATTTTTCAAGCTTTAATTAGAAAGCAAATTTTTCTATACAGCTTAAAGTGACATTTAAAGGCTTAACTAGGTTAATTAGGTTAACTAAAGATTAGGGTAATTAGGCAAGTTATTGTATAATGATGGTTTGTTCTGTAGACTATCGAAAAAAAATATAGCTTAAAGGGGCTAATAATTTTGACCTTAAAATGTGTTTAAAAAATTAAAAACTGCTTTTATTCTAACCAAAATAAAACAAATAAGACTTTCTCTAGAAGAAAAAATATTATATCAGACATACTGTGAAAATTTCCTTGATCTGTTAAACATCATTTGGGAAATATTGAAATAAGAAAAAAAAAATAAAAGGGGGTTTAATAACTCTGATTTCAACTGTAAAAATGAATGAATGAATAAATAAATAATTAAATAAATAAAGGTTATCATTGTAAAATGATCAATTTTACAAAATACTGAATTTTACTGAATATTTTACTAATAACAGGACCTTTTACTTTTTGCAATGGATGTTAAATGTTCTACTTGAAACCACAAATGCCTGTAAAGAACCTTTATTTTTAAGAATGCATGTATTTATATAATCTGATATGTGTAGTAGCCTACTACTTACCATCCAGAATAACAGATAACACATACAAGGGCAGAAAACTATGTGGGTCTCTATACAGAATCCAGGCAATGAGAACAAGAAGGATCCGGATGTAACCTATAAAATAATAATAATTAAACAAGTTGTTTACAAAGAAAAGTCATGTCATAAATGTAGTTAGGGTGATTTCAAATTTTCTAAACAAACTGTGCTGCGTCAAAAAAAAAAACATGTTATAGATTAACTCACCAATTAGGTTGGGAACATAGAGAATGACCTGAAAGCCCATTTCACAAGCGCTCCTGCAGCAGCCGCGTGTCTACAGCCACCGTCTTCTGTGCCATATTTACACAACCTCGCGTAATCAATGTGAATAGCACCTATTCAAAATAGCATTACGATCATAAACATTTATTTCACTGCAGGTGCGACCTCTTCTCTATGCGTGTCATTTACGATAGAGCGCATAAACAGAAGTCACTTCCGGATTTCTGACAGACTTTACACGCATCATTCAAGTTGCAGTAACACAACATGTCTTTAGATGGCGCTAAAAGATAATCACCTAAACATAGAGGTGTTTTTGTTTCTTTAATTGAGATTATTGAAAGGTTAGCGACAAACATATATGTTTAGCCTGCTAAAGGATATATCTGCACAATTACTTGTCAAAACTGATTTTGGGTAGATCACATCCTTTAAGAACAAAAGTCAAGCCAGTGATGCTTCTACAATAAACGAAATTGAAAAGTATTACAACCTGTTTTGTTAACAACAGACAAAAAAGTAATTATTCATTCATTCATTCATTTTCTTTTCGGCTTAGTCCCTTTATTAATCCGGGGTCGCCACCGCGTAATGAACCATCAACTTATCCAGCACGTTTTTACGTAGCCCATGCCCTTCCAGCCGCAACCCATCTCTGGGGAAAAAAAGTAATTAACGTATATAAAAATAAATTAAATAACAAATAAAATAAGAAATAAATAGGCCAACACGTCATATAATTATATTCATTAAATAAAATATGAAAATCAGGGATATTAATAAATACAGTAATTTATTATAGTATAGTGCTATAATAATTATATAAAGAGAACCTAAAATATTTTTATTAATTTACTCAGGGAAAAAAATGCAGCTTCAAGTTAAAGCACATTTAAAACAGAACATTAAAAACATATTATTAATATTACCACTCCGGTAACACGTTTTAGGAAGCTGATCAAATGTATCCAAAAATAGCTGAGGCTTTCTATTCTAGAGCAAACATGTGCTGCCTCCACACAGTATACAATGCCAGAATATTTTTTTTCACCAGAAAAGAAAAGTTGACTTATAAAAGTCATCTATGCAATAACATATAGGGAGCTTTTGCATGATCTTTTGTCAGAACAGAGGTTGTGTTGATTACACACAATGTACATACAAGGTCAAGTAAAATTGAAATAAAACTTACAAATATTTATGTTATCTTTATATACTCATTTATGAATTAAAACCACACCAAAACCAGTTGTTACTGATAATTAAAACGACAAGTATTAAAGTGTAAATGTGTCAATAGAAAAAACTTATACATAATAAATATAATGTATAATATATAATAAATATAAATATAATAAAATAATAAAATAACATTTATTTAAAACCTTAAACGTCAAGTAAAATTTAAATAAACTTGAAAATATTTATATATTCATTTTATATACTCATTTATAACTTAAAAACCACACCAAAATCAGTTGTTGTTGTTAACTAAAACTAAAAGTATTACAATTGTTTGTGCCAATTGAAAAAAAAATTAAACTGAAATATGATAAAATAATAAAATAATATGTATTAAAAAACCTTAAACATCAAGTAAAATTGAAATAAAACCTGAATATATATATATATATATATATATATATATATATATATATATATATATATATATATATATATATATATATTTTTTTTTTTTTTTTTCATTTTTTTTATACACTCATTTATAAATTAACATTATGCCAAAACCAGTTGTTACTGTTACCTAAAAGTAAAATTATTACAATTATTTTTTGTCAATTGAAAAAAACTAAATAGAAATATTATAACATAACATAATATATATATATATATATATATATATATATATATATATATATATATATATATATATATATATATATATATATATATATATAACCCTTAAACATCAAGTAAAATTAAAATAAAACTTAAAAATATTTATATATTAATTTTATATACTCGTTTATAAATTAAAACCACACCAAAACTAGTTGTTATTATTAACTATAACTGAAAGCATTACAATTATTTGTGTCAATTGAAAAAAACTAAACAGAAATATGATAAAATAATAAAACAATATATATAAAAACATTAAACGTCAAGTAAAATTTAAATAAAACTTGAAAATATTAGAAAAAGTAATACATTCTAATAGTACACGATGTATAGTATACAGGAAAAACAAATACAATGCTACGTCTATGTGAAAAACTAATTTAAGCTACAGTGTAAAACATAGACATTAAGTAACGTTATAGGCTACGACTAAATGCTTTTTAAAAACAACTCGAATTTTAACCATATTTTGGGGATAAAAATAATGAAAAGCAATAGCTGAGGGCTCTCCAGAGAAAGAAATTTGCTGCCTCCACACGGTGCACCGTTCCAGAAAAAGACATTAAGTTGACCAGAGTCATCCTTTCATAATTCGCTTTTTAATTACAGCATTCCATTTTATTATCGCCTAGTATACACCATGCGCTTTTAAAATAAAGGATGAGGTGTTGTTAAGCTGATGCAACGCGGTGCAAGCCGGTTAAGGTGGCTCCTTACAACCACGCAAATATCTAATATCTAAAATCAATCACGGAAATTAAAGTCGACTGCACAACAACCGGGTGAGAGGAGCGTCAGCGCTGCGTTTCTTGCGCGAAACTGACGCTCATCCGCCCCCTGCACTATGATTCGACACAACTCACGTGATCCAGCATGGAGGCGTCGGCGCTCGGACGCGTCATTCGTTGATAACGCAAAACTACCGCTTGACTTGATAGGAACAGCATACCGAGGGTAAAAAAACAAAACAACGGAAAACAAGGCAACAGGCACCGGTCACACTTTGCACATTTCTGCCATTGCCATGAAATGAGGGCACCATGGGCGCCAAAGAGTCACGGATAGGCTTCCTTTCGTATGACGAGGCCGTTAAAAGAGGTAAGAGGTTTGAGCTTCAGCGATTAACGGCGGTCAGTCAGTTACGCGGCTGCGCTAAGCTAGCGTTAGCAGCGCTAGCCAGCTAGTTAAGCCCACATATTAACTCTTTCTGCGAGCTAACAAGCCTCGACCTGTCATTTCACAGAACTGTTATGCGAAGTAGCGGCTGTTAAAGGTCTTGAGGGATGAAGGTGGGGCTGTTTGGGCTTGTCTTTGTTTTATTGGTGTAATGTTGTTGTCAGTGGTTGTGTCCCAAAACCCAGTGAGTTGTCTGCTTAGATTTTCCGCATACTATTCGCATTGCTAAACTATCGAGATCCCCAAAAATCAGGCAATGTGAGGTTTTGACACGCAGTCAGTGTCTATCTAGCAGCCGACTAGAAGTGTAACTAATCTGGGTGGTGCTGGAGCGTCTATACTGACAAAACAGATTTCCCTAATCTGTCAACATTTCTCAACACCACCGTGGTGTTTATCATGTACCCTGTCGCACTTTATCAGCTCTCTCTTCCTAAGCAGACAGTAGAAGTGCTTCTTCTGACACACTCAAATCAGATTTTTGCACTTACTATACTGACCGGAGGATTTCCATCGCTTTACCTTCCGTTATTTTTGTGGTTTGGTGTTATTTAGGGGTGATTTTCACTTTCATAGGGAAGTGGGGTTTCTTCAATGCTTGTTAAGCAACTGAAGAATCATTTAAGCTTTGATTTAAGTGAGGCTGTTTCATAAAGTCCTGTTGACAAGTCATTGACAGCTCCTATCAACTATGAAATGTGTCCTCATTTAGGATGTAAACAAATATTTAAACGGAAGTTCCTGCCACATTTACCCATTGTCATACTGCTTTTAAACCTTTATGGCTTTTTCTTGCCTACATAAATAAGATATTTAGACTTGTTTAAGCCTTGATTTAAGTGATGCTGTTTTATAAAGTCCTATTGACAAGTCATTGACAGCTCCAATCACCTGTGAAATGTGTCCTCATTTAGGATGTAAACAAATATTTAAAGGGAAGTTCCTCCCAGTAATAAAGTCCTGCCACATTTACCCATTGTCGTACTGTTTTCAAATCTTTATGGCTTGTTGTTGGCTACGTAAATAAGATTTTTTAAGACAATATTAACATTTCTTTTGTAAATTGTTATTATTACCCCCCCCCCCCCCCCACCCCTGTTTTGTTTTTTTGTTTTGGTCATTATAGTCAGTGAGTGACACTGGAATCACCCGAGGGTGAACAAATAATGTTAGAATTTTATTTTTGTTTCATTCATCCAATGAATACTGGTGATAATAAGGCATATATTTTGAGAAGGTGTATTGGAAAACTTTTTAAATGGGATCACACATGCATACACAAATTAATAGAGCAAGTAAATATAACTATTCAAATGATATGCACTAGCTCTGCAATTCATTGGCCTTACAATGATAGATGATGTATTGGGCTCTATGCACAGCTAGAGTTTTAAAGCCAACAATAAACTTGCGGTGAAAGCTTAATGTGACAATTTTCAATTTCACAAGGTTGTTTTTACAGCATTGATGTTTTAATGTAATTACAATACATTCAGTTGAATAGACTTAAGCATTCATTTAGTTGTTCAAGCGTAAAACGAGATGAAAGACCGTTGTAAATATTCCATTGAAATTCTATTGAAAATACTGGGGTAAAATAAACTCATATTTTAAAAACATGGCGGGGTGGAAATGGAATTTAACGCAGTGCTTCTTGTCCGATATGAGACCTAATTCATATCGTATATCTAACAGACAGTGAAGATCGCTGATTTTTAAAGAAATCAGATCTTATACGTGACATTTTTGTAATGGAAAGGTAATTCACGGGAAGCCCTTGGCCTGCCTGGCTGAAAATTAAAAGTCTGTGTGCATATAGCCCATTAAAGTAATGACTGTTTGATTAAGTGTATTTGATTAAATATGTATTTTTACTGATTGAATCACAAGTGGTCAGCTGAAATGCATCACTATTTCTGCTTGGTTTTAAGTTGCATTCACATGCATGTCTTGTGACCACTTGTGTTCAGATGGTGGAGACCCTTCTTTCTTATTTCATCAGGCTCAACATCACTTTGACAAGAGAGCTGAGTGTGATGCATGACAACTATTGAATCCCATGTAACACAGCTTATGAGTGAGTGCGAAAGCCAGGAGAATGTGGATGACACCTGCAACTTTGATTGTAATTCATTTGTTTTGATAAAGTGCAGTGAACTCTTGAGTACCTTGTTTTGATGCACTTTCTCTGAACAAGTCCCAAAATGCTCACATGTTCGACCAGTAGGCAGAGAGTAGGTGGTCTTTTGTCACTGTTTGAATGCATTTGACCACATGAGCGTTACACTATGAAAACAATTAGATCAAATTTGTTTGTGATTGTCACACAATAGTGTTCAAAGTGCACAAGCTAAAAATATTATAGATCCTGTTGTTTACATCTATGTTTAGAACTGTTTGCTTTTTGATGAGACACAAACTCATCTTAATATCAGGTGTAAATCTGACCTTAGACTGACAGTGACAAATACATGTACTGTAAGTTAATCTCTGATGTGAGATAAACATGCTCCTGAATTTGCATTCTTCATTCCAAGGCTGTGCATCTGGTTTTTGTTTGTTTGGGTGAGGTGTCAGTATACTCTTGAAGTCTTCTGCCAGTCATATTCAGCCCTAGTCATAACTGCTCTAGTGACCTGACCACAGATTTGGCTTCCTATGCATTGATAATGTCCAGTTTAGGTTTCTGAAACTGAAATCTGTGTGGCAGTCAGACTGGCATCTCTTGATGCTGGTGTGTTTATGTGCGTCTAGTGTTTAGAGCTGATACTGGCACCTGAGATCAAGTGCGTCAGCACTGCTTATCTTTCCCCACCTTGATGAATAAGCAGAATTTAGCTGAGCATTATTTGCATCTTTGTTTCTCTTACCAGGAAACCACAGACCAGGATTTACATTCTGGCCAAATCTATAGCAACTACAGCGGAATTCAGTTGCTTTTTGCCTCTTCGTCTTGTTGACATAATTGCTGACATAATGTTTCACAAGCTAAACATGGTCTCCTGTGAGTCACCTAAAAGTGTTGAAGTTAAAAAAAAAAGTGTGTTTTTATTCTACAGTATTGTGTGTGCTTGCGTGTTGGTGGGGAGAGGGAGTTAGTTGGCCCTGAGCCCGTTAGCAGAGGTAGAATTACCCTAATTGTTCCAGCTGCACCCACACGGTGGTGGCACATTTATTGCAGCCTTTTGTGCCATGCTGCCCTACAGCCAATGTTGCTGACATCACTTCATTACAATAAGATAGTGTTGAGGGGGAATGGCGTTCACGTCAGCATTTTATTCTTAGTGACATTAATGACTTGTTCTTGATTGTGTAATGGCTTTTCTTGAGTTCTAAATGATGGACTATATTGAAATAAAATTAAATAGTATCTTTTTTAAATGCACATTTGACACAGCTTGAGTTGACAGTAGAAATGTTTCGAGCTGGAGATGGGAGATGCTGATGCAAATTTACTTTGATGGAACAGATTATTCTTTATTGACAACCTTTTCATATTGCAATTCATGATAACCACAGGTATAGGACAGGCTAAAAGCAGCTTAACTGGGTGTTTTTACAGTGTTTATTAGTCTAAACAGTTTTATTTTATTTTTTTATTTTTTTGCATTTTTGGCTTTATTATAATGGGACATTTTGCAGATTGGAAGTGAATCTGTAGAGCGAAAAGGCTCAGTCAGTGAGCCGGGACTCCAACCTGGGACACTAGAAGTGCAATGGTGGTACATGTCACAGTGGCACCAATGAAACCTCTAACAAAACATTATCATTATGTCAAAATCTGGAGCCCTCTACACTTAGAACTCATACTTATGCTGAGTTCAGACTGCGCGATTTAAGCCCCGATTTTGACTCACTGACAGGTTTTGAGAAATTGCAGACAAATGCCTGAAATCCCGGGCAAATTGGTGCTCGTTTACTTGAGCAACAATCGCACAGTGTGAACTATCAAAGACACGATCTGAGAGAATTACCAGTGACTTGCTGAAACCCGTGAGATATTTGGCATGCTAAATATCTGTAGCTGTCGGCAATTCAAAATCATACCTTGTGAAATGTGTTCTGATTGAAAATAACATTGGTGATTAGCTACAGCCAATGAGAGAGCAGCATGTAGAAGTTGGTGGAGGAGTTGCGAAGGTATAAACCACATTATCAACAAGCATGGCTTCGATTGAGAAAAAGGCTTCTTATTTTGTCTATTTGGACCCAAGAAATGTAGGAAAAACTAGTGGAAATTTGGCAGGAGCACCGTGTCTGTTTGACGTGTCATCTGAGCAATACCACAACTGGGTCGAAAAAGAACAATTTTGAGAGAAATTGCTAATTCCCTTCAAAAGCCAGGTGAGCAAAATAAGAACATTTTCTACCCCACTAGAAAATACCCCACTTTTCACCCCACAGCTTTTTTCTCATTATGTAGTTAATAACAAAAAATATACTACGTCACTTCTCGCGTGTGTTTGGTTGGAGACCTGTTTGCAGACCGAGACAAAGTTGTCGGCGATTCTTCCAGTTGTAAAGTCATGCAGTGTGAAACCCCCTGTCGCCGATCCATCTTGCAGTGTGAACACAGCAGTGATGGAATGCTACTCCAGATAGTCATGCAGGTTTTTGAAATGACTTGTTGACTAATCAATTGTTATTAAGCTTTATATAAACTCTTAAGGCCCAAGGTGTTTTTTTACATGCATTTTTATTTCTCTTTGCTATTTGGGCTTATTGGAACCTAATTAGAATAAAATCTAAGTAACATCTTTTGATATGATGTACTTTTAGAGAAAATGATGTCCATATATGTGGACTCGTAGTCAGAATTTACATAAAACACTTTTTCCTGATTTTTTTTTTATGCATATTTAACATAGAATTGACTATCAGAGAGTAAAAGCAAAACATTTTCCCATTTTGGACAGTTAAAAATAGGGTTTGGGACATTTCATATGCTGCAAAACAGTTGCAGGATGACACTGTATGTCTGTAACAAAATATAAAACATTCAAAATATTTTAAATAGCCACTTAAGAGCTAAAAATGTGCTGTCCATGTATGTGGACATTCTGGCCCTAGGAGCATAATCAAACTGGTTTTGGGGTCACTCGACTTCAAATTTAGGGGATTTTTACGTTATGTGTTCTTACATTTACTTCTTTGAAAGCTTTAGGAACTAAAATAGCAAAAAAAAAAAAAAAAAATCAGTAAACGAGTCAACCTTACTAATATTAGGATAATTCAACAATCATGACTCCTTCCTAGACAGACATATATTTTATTACTTTATATCACTAAAATATATCTTCTTTTATGGGTGGCACGGTGGCTCAGTGGTTAGCATTGTTGCCTTACAGCAAAAAGGTCACTGGTTTGAGTCCAGTTGACATTTCTGTGTGGAGTTTGCATGTTCTCCCTGTCTTTGTGTGGGTTTCCTCCGGGTGCTCCGGTTTCCCCACAGACATGCGGTATAGGTGAATTGAATAAACTAAATTGGCCGTATTGTATTTGTGTGCATGTGAGAGTTTATAGGTGTTTCCCAGTAATGGGTTGTGGCTGGAAGGGCATTCGCTGTGTAAAACATATGCTGGAATAGTTGGCGATTCATTCCGCTGTAGCAACCCCTAATTAATAAAGGGACTAAGCTGATAAGAAAATGAATAAATGAATTAAATTGGCCGTAGTGTATGTGTGTGCATGTGAAAGTTAATGGGTGTTTCCCAGTATTGGGTTGCGGCAGAAAGGGCGGCGGTTAGCGGTTCATTCTGCTGTGGGGACCCCTGATAAATAAGGGACTAAGCCAAAAGAAAATGAATCTTTTATACAAAAAAAAAAAAAACATTTGTTTGTAATTTGCAAGTGGGAATTTTACAGGTATACTGTGACGGCTATAAATTCATAAACACATTTCCTGGAAAATGATGATATATTGTGCAACATCTAATTTGTTTATGAGTATGAGTTCACACAAATCAACAAAATATTACTTGGATTATTTCGTTTCAGTAGAAAGGCAAGCGTACATCAAGAATACAAGAGTTTGCAAGTTTCCCAATGTACATGAAAGAATACATGAAATGCACAAACACTATGAAACATAACAAGAAAGATAATTGCTTTCATTAATAATATTCCAGCTGTGTCATTCTTTAAAAAAAAAAGTTATTGGAATCATTCGCAAGAAATTTGCACTCCAATGCTCATACTCAAAGATTTTCAGTGGCTTTCGTCCAAGACTGAACATTCAATACTGTTCTGTATTATAAACCCTGTCGCCTGGTGCCCACAGACATTGTTCCCGGTCATACAGTGAGCCCAGGCAGTCCCCTGTCAGCATGACTAAGCGAGAGTCCTCTGAGATTCCAGGCCATGGAATCCATCTGAGATAATTAAATGTCGTCTTCAGGAATTCATGTTTATTTATACTGTTTACCTATAATGGTCAGGCGTCTCATTTGTACTCTGCTCGTCCTTGGAGTCTCGTGCCTAGAATGTAAGGTTGCCACCACCTACAGACCTACATTGAAAAAGCTTGCCGAGAACTCAAAGTAGGTCATGTTTCTGGGTGGAAACGCAGTGAAATGAGTTTTACTGTATGATCCAGTGTATCCTGCAGGCTTCCATCAGTAACTCAGAGCGTTATGGATCTGACTGTCTCTGCTCTGAGGGGAAGCGCTCTGACTGGACGAGGAAAGGGAAAATCAAAGCGGCTGTGAATGCTTTAGCAGTCTGTCGCTGTGCTATTTCAAAGAGGAGACCTGTCACTGAATTCCCTAAGGCAAGACGATATTTGCATTTCCTCGTTTCTTTTTCATCCCGTTAACATGAACAGCGCTGAATCTGTTCCTCTCTGTTGGAAAAAGGTTTGCGTGTCTTAGAGTTTTCTGTTTGGAGATTATTTTGGAAATATTTATTATACGCAGTAATGCAGTCAGGTTGATAATAAAAACAGGGAGTGTTATTGGAAAATAATTGAGGTCATTATAGCAGAGAATATAGGTTAATTTGCCTCAGTGCTGTACTGTGATTACGTGAACTAGTCCATAAAAAGTAAAACTTTAACTAGCAGTTACAAAGTATATTTCCATGTACCAGTGAACTCATTTTTCTTTTCTTTTATATTATTATTAGTATTTATTTATTTATTTATTTGATTTTTTTTTTTTTTTTTTTAAGCGTTTGCAAAATTGTTTGCCTAATTCCAGTTTCATCTATTTTATTTTATTTTCATTCATTCATTCATTTTCTTTTCGGCTTAGTCCCTTTATTAATCTGGGGTCGCCACAGCGGAATGAACCACCAACTCATCCAGCATATGTTTTACGCAGCGGATGCCCTTCCAGCTGCAACCCATCACTGGGAAACATTCAAACACACTCATTCACACACATACACTATGGTCAGTTTAGCTACCCAATTCACCTACTTGTGCGGGAAACCCACGCCAACACAGGGAGAACATGCAAACTTCCATACAGAAACGCCAACTGAACCAGCCGAGGGTCACTTGGCTGGGTCAGACTGCGCCACCGTGCAGCCTTTATTTTATTTTAATTGCTGCCCAGTCTTGCCTTGAAAGGACCTCAAAAACTGGTCCAGCATTTTTCCTGCACATGTACAGCATATTTCTGCTGCATAAAACATTTTCATTGTCATCAACTTTTCACTGGAACATCTGGTGCCATGATTATGTTTATGAATTTAGTATGTTGTTCACCTCATTTATTGGCTTTCTCCTGGCGAAAATTATACAGAATAATCATACTACATCCATGGCTATTAAAATGCCCGGGGAGAGCCTGCAGACATATATTAGCACACGTCTGCTGACCTCTCCACTTTGAAGCATCTCAGGTGGAGCGGTGTGCTTGACAGTCTGAGTATTCTGCATCACAAGAAACCACATTGACCAGCCTCAACCTTTCACCTTGTAGAGTATTTGATCTATAGGTTTTGACCGGGGTGAGTAGATGTCATTTGTGGATTTAAAGGTTCTCTCATGCTTTGTTAAAAAAAAAATCAACCTTTCTTAAGTCCTAAGGAATTTTTATGACCCTCAGAGCTCTAAACTGTTTTCTCAGGCAATCCTTTAGGGTTCTCTTTAAGTGTCTCGTCCTGGAGTATTTCCTGTCATGATATCTTCACATCACAAAATACCCATTTCTTCCTGGTATTATGAATTGTGACAAGGCTGTTGAGTAAATATGCCCTGCTTGGTGGTAGAGTGATGTAGAGTGCAAAGGTCAGATTCCAGAATTAAACCTCCATTCGTTTTTTTCATAGGGAAATTGATTTTGAATGATTGCCATTAAAAACAAAACAGAGGGTGTAATTGATTGTATATAAGTTGTATATAAGTACAACTGTCTTCATTTTCTTTCATTGTCTTCAAACCAAATAATAATGTTTAATAGAAGAATTTGTTCAGAAAATCTTCATTACAAATCATCAAGCAGTTGAAAAATTCTACCAATCAGAGATTTGCGGTGAGGAAAATGCAACAAAAAAGTGTTTTTATTAATTTTTTTTTTTTAAGCTCTGGTCACTTCCGTAAAGTACCACAGATGATGCAACAGAGTCAGACTCACTATAATGACTAGACATATTTATTGTATTTCAAGATATTATTGAAGAATTTTAAAAAATCTATTTTTTTTGTTTTTTTATGGATATAACCTAACAACCTTATTTGTTACTCCATATTGTTTAATCAGTAGTTTCATTGCCAATGCTTTATGTTGTTGTATTTTCCTTAACTGATGTCTCTCTTTTTTATAATAATAATAATAATAATAATACAGCTTTAAGTACCTGACAGATGTGATACTTACCATTTCAATAATCTTTTTATTTTGATATATAATCTTCAGATTATAATGTCACAATATCGCAACATCTAAACTATTCACAATATTGCATGTCAACTACCCTTGTACAGTAGGATCTAAACAATGATACTTTCTATTGACTCATTGGAAGAACTTGTTTAAGTTTAGCACTTAAAAAAAAAAAAGTGGTGATTTTTGTGAGTTGTTAGCATACGTATGATTTGTCTTTAGTGATTTAATGTGTATCCGCAGTAGTCACATAACAAGATTAGATTGTTTATTAAAGATTAAAAGATGAAGATATTAATAAATTGTATTTTGTATTATTAATTAAAATAATTTTTCAATGATGACCATGTTATTTTACATATGATTGCATTTGAATACTGTTAGCCTCCACACACAACCTTAAAGCACTGTTTATTTACCTATTATCTTTACAAATTTAGATTTTAAAAATGCTAAATCACCCATGTCAACTTAAATTCTTGAAATCTTTCCCAATAGAGCTATTTAGTGAATTTAGATTCATAGCACAATATATCGCAAGAAAACAAAATATCGCAATGTCAGATTTTTCCAATATCGTTCAAGGATTTTTTAATATCCTGAGACCGACAGTTTTATCACAGAGATAAAAGTTTTAACCTATTTTTGGAAGCTTAGCATTGTATGTGGTGAATATGATTTACCATATTCGTATTTCTCTCCAGATCTTCAGTACAGCACATAAAGCGTTCTAATAAACACTGTTTCAGCTCAAAGTCTCACTTTTGTGCTGAAATTGTACTTTCACCAGATTGCATGCGAGGTCTGTCTGTAGTAATAAATTTTAGTATTGGTGAAGTCACATCACGCACGACATGCAACATATACTGAGCACTGACAAACAGTCAGAATTAACCTTTGACTATACGTTGTTTAGACTTCACATACCAAGCTGACAGTCGATTGTCATTGAATGTTTCTCTTTTTAGGTATGTGGTGTTACACACACTCAGAAAAATCATTTTTTTGGTGTAACCTAATTGAATTATGACACACATTTCCACTCATTTGAATTGCCATAGTTTAACTTAATTTAGTCAAATGGTACCTAAAGGCAAAATTAATTTTGAACCAATAACGTTGAATAAATTTTATTAGAGTTACATTGTGAATTAAACTTGCCTGGAACACATCTTTTACTTGTGGAGGCAATCTCAATCACTTATTTCATTCATTCATTCATTTTTTTTTCGGCTTAGTCCCTTTATTAATCTGGGGTTGCCACAGCGGAATGAACCGCCAACATTTCCAGCCTATGTTTTATGGAGTGAATGCCCTTCCAGCTGCAACCCATCACTGGGAAACATCCATACACGTTCATTCACACACATACACTACGGACAATTTAGCCCACCCAGTTTACCTATACCACATGCCTTTGGACTTATGAGGGAAACCGGAGCACCCGGAGGAAACCCACGCGAACACAGGGAGAACATGCAAACTCCTCACCGAAACGCCAACTGAACCAGCCGAGGCTCGAACCAGCGACCTTCTTGCTGTGAGGCGAATGTGCTACCCACTGCGCCACCGTGCAGCCCATGACTAATTTGGACAACCAAACATTTCTGCTATTTATTGCAGTCCAGACTCTTAATAATGCTTACCGTTGACTAAGACTGACCTCAGAACAAGCATTAGCCCAGTTATGGCTTACTGAGTGAAGCAACAAACATTGGTGTTAATGAAGCTGCCAACACCCAAAACATGAATGCTACTCTTCTGCAAGGCCGTAACCCCAACATTCTTCTAAATCTTCAAACTAGGGTAAACGTTAGCAAGTCTTTCTCGTAACCCAAAACATCTAAGATTACTTTTATTGTCACATTTTCCTCTTTTAATGCAATCCCAAGCAAAACTACACATCCTTTATCCAAGTAGTTAAACCAACACAATTGCTTCATGTTGTCCCAACACAAAATGATTAAATTAATTAAAAAATTTCTTTACACACTAACAAAAACGATTCATTGGATTTACTCATTTTTTAAGGTAAGTGGTTGCAAACAATTTATTTGGGCTGAATTTAAACTAACAAATAAAATTTAGTAATATTATTTAACTTAATTTGTTTGTTTAAATTTAGCCCATATAAATTGTGGGTTTCACTTACCTTAAAAATAATTTAGTTAATCCAATGATTAATTTTATTCAGTGCACATTTAGGTGTAAACATAAGTTTGAACAAGAAGCAAAAATGTCTTGCCATTTATTTATTTTTAACAAATATTGTAGTATTATTAGTACTTAGGCTTCTTTGGGGTCTTCTTGGTCATTTGAACATGTTAAATTAGCATGAACGATGAGGAAATAGTGAGAGTTCTGATTGGCTGTTAATTTTTACAAATCAGTGAAAGTGTTTGCTTTGGTTATGGTTTGTCCATTTGCACCACTACTTTCGATTTTCCCTTAAAGTTTTACAGAAATAGATTAGGTTGACACTTCAGTCAACTTTCATCACCACTAGTTCTCCTGTGTCTTGATGTGTCTGAAATGCAAAAACTTCTGTATTTCAGAAGATCAAAATGAAACCAAGCCATTAACTTAATTAATTTTCGATTTCAGCTTGATGGTCTAGAATAGAAGAACTTATGAACCTTATTAGTGAATCAAATACAATGTAACCAGTGTAGTTCAAACAAGTGATTCTTTTGAGTCAGGAGTAATAAGCATCAAGCAGTATAACAAATCCATCACTGAATGATCTCACCGAATCAGTCATATGCAGTTATTAAAGCAGCATCTGACTCACTTAGTGAACTCCAAGTTACCATAACTTTCAGTGAAAGCTAATTTTGTGCATTTAAAAAGTGAATTTAAATCAGTGTGATTTACTGTTTACATATGCCTTATTGCAAACTATATTTAGAAGAAATGAATTTTAGTAAAACTTACATTGAGATTTAGGACAAAAACAGATGTCAGGAAGCATCAGACTCCATAATGATGAGTTCATCAGTACTCAAATGACTTTGACCCAAAATGACTGATCAGAGCACAGCTGCTCTGCTTCAATAATACGCCAACACATGTTATTACAAGCGAGTGGTATTTGTTGTATGGTTTTATTGCGGATATACTATGTGCTGCATAAAATCAAGCATTTCTAAGTCTACTTGGATGTCTAAGTGAGTGGTGTTTCGACGTCAAAGTCCACTACGTTCTTTCGGAAAAGCATTTCTGGAAATCTGTTTGCAGAGAGCATGGTGTCTTGGCCCTGACCCTGTTATGGATGGGTCAAATAGAACAGTGCTTTGGTTTATGAGCAGGTCTGTGATGTATTGTGCTGGGCAGTACAAGGCTATGAGTGGAAAGAACGAAGCAGCAGTGGCCTCCTGTAAGTGTCTGGGTTAAATACAGGCTGCAGAGGCGGTGATGTTTAAATGGGATGAGTGCGTGTCTGTGTGTGAGAGAGAAAGACGAAGGAGTATTGGCTATAGTCCCTTTCAGCTATCATAACTCAACATGCTCTAAGCTACAGAGGAGAGTATGTGCAAAGATGGCAATGACTTTGACTGGTAAGAAGGTTGCTTGAGAGTCGTAGATACCTTCCTCAGGCCTAAGGTCTGTTAGTACCAAATGTGAATTTTGTTGGGATGGAAAAAACTAAATGAAATGATGAACTGCTTCACTGCTCGAGGTTTTGTGTAGAGGACTACAAAGAGCCTCATGCACCTAGGGATTCGGGTTTCAATCTGGCAAGAATTCTGTCCTAATTTTTTACACTTCATGTTCTGACGTTTAATGTTTTAAATAACGTTACATTATTTAAATTGTAATATGTCATAGTTTATTAATAAACCGTAATAATATACGCTACTTTTCAAACATTTTGGTTCAGCTAGAATTTTGTATTGTTTTTATTCAGAGGTTTAAATCCATAAGAATTTAGTAAATTTCTGAATTGATATGCTTTATTACGCTTGAATATGAAGCATGAATTTAAACAATTGTTTTTTTCTTAATTTTAAATTACAATTAGTTTTCAAATAAAAACACTGTTCTTTTGAATTTTATATTTATCAAAGAATATAAAAAAATAATTCTCATGATTTCTAAAAAATATAGTGGCCTATAGTTGTTTTCTGTATTAATTATACAGTAATAATGACTTTTTTTTTATTACGTTGATTTTGTGTGACACTGGTGACTGGAAAATGGCTGTTGAATTTCAGCTTTACCCTTGCAATAAATTTTTGAAACATATTTAAGAAAACATAAATAAAAATTATTTGTATTTAAATATCGTAATGCTGTGAAATCAAATAAATATAGCCATAGTGAGCAGTAGAAACTGTAAATATATATTACTTAATCACTCCCAGTGTTGTTTATATCGAAGTTGATAATAAGCTACACCATATTGGTGCTTCGTAATATCTAATTTTTTTACAAGGTAGGTCATTAGCCCAACGCTCAACACCCAGCCTGGAAGACCAGGACATACACACATAAACCTACAGACAATTTAGCTTACCCAATATATCGCATGTCTTTGGACTTGGGGGGGTAAACCGGGCACCTGGAGGTAACACTCGCGAACAGGGGGAGAACATGCAAACTCTACACAGAAATGGCAACTGACCCAGCCTGGGCTCGAACCAGCGACCTTCTTGCTGTGAGGCAACAGTGCTACCCACTGTGCCACAATGATGCCCAGAAAATATATTTTACTGACTTTATTTATGGCTATTTATGAATTGCAGTTTACAATAGACTACTATACAAACATCAATCTTAGTCCTGAATATGTAGCCATCAGAGGAGTATTCTCCATGGGAAAAGAACATGCTGAACTGTCACCAATGCGCTGGAAGTATGCACTATCCTTATAAATAAACTGCATATTTGCAATCTAAACAACTACAATCTCCCCTATAAAGTCTCAAAAATACAACAGCTGCAGTGTTTGTCAAACTATAGTGAGTTTAGTCCTCTGCTGTGATACACATGGGTGAAAAAGCTGGAACAGTGCTAATACTAGTAGAATATCACACAACTGTTAGATTAAAATGATTATATATTATCTTTCTAAAACATTCCGATGAAAGATATTTTAAATTGAATTAATTTTCTAAATTTAGACCTTTCAGAGAAAAGGACATTTTTTGACTTGTTTTCGAACATTTATCTTTATTCAGTAGAAGATGCAAGCCGATGTTAAGTACATATATAATGATGTATAATATACATGTATAACAATGAACCTCCTTTTTAAA
Organism: Danio kyathit; assembly: GCA_903798195.1. Taxonomy (NCBI): domain Eukaryota; kingdom Metazoa; phylum Chordata; class Actinopteri; order Cypriniformes; family Danionidae; genus Danio; species Danio kyathit. The sequence goes on along the minus strand of LR812533.1, from coordinate 28,678,818 downwards.
TTAATTTATTCATTCTTTTCACAGTTACCGATGTGGAGCTCAAACGTCTGCGAGATGCCTTCAAGAGGACCAGTGGCCTGTCAGTGTATATGACCCAGCAATGCTTCTTCAGAGAAGTTCTGGGCGATGGAGTGCCACCGAAGGTTGCAGAAGTGAGTTCAACATGACCATCATCACAACACCTCACAGCACCATAATCTATCTCCATTCTCCTACCGGTTGTTTTAGTGCTGCCTTTTCATGTTTTACAGCTCTCTGATTGATTGGTCAGTTCCCCTGGTTTATTTCTGGCATGCCACAAATAGAAAGCATTCATTTTGCAGTCTGTTTACTGTACCTCAGATGAATCTAGAAAATATTTTATGCTCAGACTAGGGCTGGGCGATTTTTTCGATTTTTTTCGATTAATTCGAATTTACGTTTTAAGACGATTTTATTTTTTATAAAATCGAGAAATCGCGATTTTTTAAATAAAAATATTAAAGCCGCTTTTCCACTATCGTGCCAAACCGTTCTAAACTGTTAGACAACCGTGCTGAATGTTGCTGATTCTGTGTGTTGATGTCGCGGCTCTGTCCCGCAGCCGCCTGGCTGTCTCTCCCGCGCGAGCTGCGAGACGGGCGCGCGCGAGGAGAGGAGAGAAGGCTCGACAGGCGGAGGTCCGCTCCTTCATTCTAATCATCCACCCGCCCGCACATATTATTTTATCTGATATATATATCCGCACCCGATCGCCACTTTAATAATTCTAATTCTTTGTTTTAAGCATGATGATAGGTGTAACTTTCTCCGCAATGTCCGGCGGCAGAGTAACAGCTCGTTAATTCATGCTCGAGCAAATGATGAGACGGACAAAAGTACTCGATGCATGCCCTTCTTTTACTTATTTCAGTGTTTTCAGTTTCACAGTGCAAAACAGCTCCCGGGTGGAATTACTGAAGTAAACGTAAAACAAAACCGGATAAAACTTTCTCCCTCTAATTCACCGCACGCACAGCACACAGCGAGAGCTCACATCACACAGCATGCGTGTCGAACTACACTACCCACAATGCCCCTCGCTATGAACTACAACTCCCGTAAAAGCAGTCCTAAAGCGGCCACACTATTTCCCCTCTCCTGCAACTTAGGTCACAGTGGATCGTTCGTTATTAACAGCAGATTCAGCTTTTACATATACAGGAAAAAGAGAAAAAAAACAGCCTAAACAGCAGCTATGTTGTGTGTACTAGGCGCTTTTCTTAACACTGTGCAAAAACAGAATAGCATCTACTGTGCCTGGATTCGGGCGATTCCGATACCGCAGAAAGTCAAATCTTTCTTTAATTTGGACTTTTGCTTGAATTACGGAGTGGCACAGTAGCTGTCCAAGGTACTGTATGAATTAAATCATAACCCATATATGCACCAATAAACAAGTAAAATGAATGAATGAATAAAATAAATATGGATTCTTAAATGTCGGTAGTTTGTACTCCAAAAAAATATCAATACGTATCGACAAATGTTTTATAAAAATAGAGCAGTTTTCAACATTTCAGCTATAGGCCATTATACGATTCAGTTAAATATAAGATAGACATTTAAATATAGATAGATATGTAATATAGATAGATGTATTAAATATAGACATAGACATTTAAATATAGATAGATACGGTAATCTTTAATATATACTGGGTGGTGTAGCTACGCACAGATATTTTCTAAAACGTCAAGCAAATATTTGTCTATAGCTCGTTAGTTATTTATGAAGACAAAAAATAATTAAAATAACAAAAATAAAACTATAAAATTACAAAGATAAAAAGAGCAGCATTTTGCTAAATATAGTCCTTTATATCCTGATATGCTGTGTGTTGTTTCATTCGTTTTTTTATATTTAACTTGATGCATTCGTTATTTAATATTTAAATACAAAATCGTTTAAATGGTTATATTTTACCATCAAAATGTAGTATATTTTATATCATTACCAACTTTTGATATAAAACCGCTGTTATTTTATTGATTGTTATGAAATAATTTAAGTGCTATATTTTTTATTAGTGAAAGTGCCCGCTCACTTTGACAAGGCCTGTCTAAATTTATATTTCTGCCATGCCACTAATACAGATAAACTATTGTTGCATTATCATTGTTTATTTTTCTGTTATGTACAGAGATTTGAATATTTATTTCCCCTCCAATCCTTTTTAATCTTCACGTTACATTTTGGTCATTTTCTCTCCAAAAAAAATTTGCCCAAAGCTGCACAACATATGACCTCTACATAAATACGGGTGCTGTGATTTCTATTGTAGCTATGTTTAGCATCCATATATGAGAGAGTGCCATAACCGTGTTTAGTCACACTATTGCTTTTCTTTTACAAGTGAGCATGAAAAAAACTAGTTTCGGCATTTATTTAAATTTAAATGAACAAGGTAAACTGGTAAGGTAGTTACACAGTAAAAACAAAATTAATAAAAAAAGTAAATAAAAAAAATCGAAATCGAAATCGTGAATCGGTCAAACTTTATGAAAAAATCGAGATTTTTTTTTTTTGCCATATCGCCCAGCCCTAGCTCAGACTACATACTTTAGTCTGCAGAGACAAAAAAAAAAAAAATATATATATATATATATATATATATATATATATATATATATATATATATATATATATATATATATATATATATATATATTTATATATCTGATTGTCACAGCAGTCGTTATAAACTTGTGTAAAAGTTACAGCATGCAGTTCCCTACTGTATATTTGCTGCTCTTTTGCATTGATGCTGTTTGACTAAATTATTTCCCTATTCATGTGTAGTTCTGTTTTGGTTTGCTGATGCCCTAGATACCCACAGTCATGTGGTTGCCAGTTGTAACCCAGTGAAGCACTAACTGGAAGGGTGGTGCTTGATGTTTAAACGCACTCAGACGTCATCATTTGACATTTAAAGACTTCTCTATGACTTAACCACTGTAACCAGCTCTCTACCTGCCTCCTGTATCTTTAAAAGCAGTCCTGTGCGAGATGAATCATACAGAGATCCCCCTCTATTTCAGCAGAAACCTATCTGGACCAGACTTTTACTTGTTGTCATAGGAACTAATATTTGCAGGCCAGCTTGGCTAGTTATTTTCGGCTTGTTTCTGTGTGGCTCTCGGCCAAGTTTTATTGTGAATAATGTATCCGATCAATATTTTGAGATAGCTTTATAATGGGTCATATCTCTTTGACATTTTAGTGTCAATTAAAAGAAGTCCTTAAAAGCAATGGAGTTCTTTTACAGGAGTTGACTCTAAAGTCATGAATCTGCCTTCAGGTATTGTTCATATGAACTTTCAGTCATGGCAGCAATCCAGCAAAATTCTTTCAGCAGCATAAAACTGCCACTCATTCAAGGAATGCAGAAAGAGAGAGAGAAATTGCCATGTATTTTTAGCTCTTTTCCCACAACCTTGCACTGCGACTGATCCTGATTCTTGCCAAGCACCTTGTGATGCTTTTATCGAGTGGATCTGCTGAGGTGCTTCTTTCTCAGCACGCCACACGCATATATCTATCACTTAGCTCCCTGTGCTGGTTAACCAGGGCTACAGACTGCAACTAAGTGGTTGCATAGTTTGACCTTTCTTTCTTGCATGCACAACTACACTTTGTTAGAGGTTGTGCTGGTGCCACCGCCAGTTTGTCTGGTAAGTGCTGCTATTTCTGTTGCGTATTAGATACATCAGAAGTCAAATGCAACAAAAGCAGAATTAAAACTCTTACAAAATGAGCACAGATAAAGCTTGAAACATGTGTATTTAATTAAGGACCGACCTGTATTTATCTTGGATCCAATGAGCAGCTATTTTGAGTATGGCAATCTATAAATCACCATGATGTTCGAGGGATTTACACATTTTTTGGAATGTCAACAGAATCTGCAGATATAGTAAAAAATGTTTCCATTGGCCTCAGCCTAATATGGACAGTTATGCTTTAAAAAAAAAAAAAAAAAAAAAGATCATTTGTCGATTATGCACTCTCAGTAACCCACATGTGCAAGGAATGCTACGCCAGCATCACATAAGCAGCGTGTTTACTTTAAAATTGAACTTTTGCCTGTTTGGTGATTCCGATTCAATGATTCTGACTGCCAGCTTGAACTTCAGTATGTGAGTACAGAATCAGATGTCCCGTGTGGGACACCTGCACCACATCCTAATTCCTCTGCTCAATAATAAATTAAATTTGTACCAGGCAGTCCGGTATTTGAAGACTAACAAAGTAAAAGTTACTTCTGTTTATAAATAAATGTACATTTTGCATTTAATTACATTCACTTTTATTTAAAGCCGCTTATAAGTAAGCATAAAAGATAATCAGATAAGTAAATAATCAAATAATCAGAAAATAGCAATAGACAAATGCTATGAAGTCTAATGCCGAGTTCAGACTGTATAATTTTAGCCTAAAAATGCCTGAAATCACAAGCAAATCGGTGCTCATTCACACAAGTAACAAACACACAGTGTGAACTATCAAAGACGCGATCTGAGAGAATCTCCGATAAGTCATGGCACCCATGATATATTTGGCATGCTAAGTATCTGGACCTGTCAGTGATTCAAATCATGTCATGTGAAATGTGTTCTGATTGAAAATAACATCGGTGATTACCTACAACCTATGAGAGAGCAGCATCCACTAGTATGGGTATATCTGCAGGGCAGGCCAGCAGGAGGTTGGGGAGAAGTTAAATTATTTTCGGTCTATTTGGACCCAAGAAATGGAGGAAAAACTAGTGTAAATTTGGCAGGAGCACTTTTGTCTGTTTGAGGTGTCATCTGAGCTATATCATAACCGGGTCGAAAAAGAAACAAGTTTAAGAGAAATTGCTAATCCCTTCCTAAAGTCCAGGTGAGCAAAATAAGTACATTTTCTACCCCACTAAAGGTTTCTTTCTCATTATGTAGGTAATAACAATAGATGAACTACGAGACCTTGTGTTGTTTCCATGTAATTTCTTGCGTGCGTTTTGAAACTTTTATAAAACATAGTTTGTGGACCGAGACAAAGTTGTCAGCGATTCTTCTATTGTGAAGTCATGCAGTGTGAAATCCTCTGTCGCCGATCCATCTTACAGTGTAAACACAGCACACTAGTCATCCGGTGTGAAAACATTTGTGACACGACTAGTTTGAAAATGATGCAGTCTAATCTCTCCAAGCATACAAAGGGGAGAGACTGTGTCCTACAGGTGGTTTGTCATGCCCACGCACCTGCGTGAAGCACCATAAGAATTGCACAATGTTGATAAGAAATGGTCTGGTGCATATGGAGAGAAGAGAGGGTGCCACCTACAGATGGTTTATCAAGCCCACTCACTTGCATGAAGCACATCTAGAAGTAATTGATAAAGTCAGTATTATGTATCAAGAAAATGACCATGGATTCACTCTGTTTATGCTAACTATAACTGTTATTGAATACTGAATGTTATTTATCTTTATGAATGTAGACATGCATTAAACCTATAACAGGAGATGTGAATTGCAGTAACATAATGTAATTTCCGTTATGATTTTTGATACTATATTTTAATGAATACAGTTTGATTGTGAAACCATAAAATATGTTTTCCCCTTTTTATTTATTTAAATAGTCAAAAAAAATATACATTCATTCTAATCAACATTACTAACATCACAACATACATATAAGCATAGTGCTTTAACATTGTGTACATATAAACAAAGACAAAAAATGAAGACGACATCAGTACAATACAAGCGAAACCTGAAAGCATCAGCATCATTTTGTCCACTTTAGATGTAATTTATAAAAGGACGCCATTTGGCAGTGAACTTGGACCTATAGAACCATTTAAATTAAGTCTTATTTTTTCCAAACTTAGGAAATGCAACACATCATTGGCCCACTTTTTAAAAGAAGAGGGAAATTATTGTTTCCAATTGACTAGAATCAAGCATCTTGCCAAAAGAGAAGTAAAGGCAATGCAGTCCAATTCACTTTGTGACAAATTGTTATTTTCATAAACAATATTAAAGACAGCAGTTAATCTTTACAAAATATTCTGAAGTAGATTAAAAAAAATATCTGACCAAAATACAAATAATCTGGGATATAACCAAAACATATGTGCTAATGTAGCAGGGGACTGCTTGCATCTTGTACAGATGGGGTCAACAGAGAAATACATCCTTGCCAGCTTGGCCTTGGAAAGCTGAAGTCGATGTACTACTTTAAATTGAATAAGGCTATGTCTAGCACAAATAGAGGATCTATAGATTCTATATATAGCCTCGTTCCAGTCCTCGTCTGACAAACTGATATTAAGGTCTAGTTGCCAGGAGTCTCTTTTGTAGATATTTTTTGCAATGTTTTTAGATAAATAAAAAATATTATATAAGTGAAAATAAAGATGTGTACACCCAACCAAAGCATAATCTACTATTTCCACCTTGATCTAAAGTCAGATGTGCAAGAGGAAAAACATAAAACTATGTATTTATTTATGCTAGGCTATACCTCACTCTCAACCAGTGCTATAAAATCAAGTACTGGACACTATCTGTAGAACTCTGTGGCACAGGTCCTGCATCTTTCAAATATTACCTGGAAAACCTATTCACTGTCTATTGATTAGATGAAAGTTACGATTTTCCTCACGGATTCACCTTTTAGATTCCTGTACTCCACCCTATCTTGATACACTTCAGAGTCGATATATTATTCACTTAACCTACATGCACCAGCATGAGCGTGCGGATGGCAGGTAGTCAGTGTCTGCGTCCCTTGGATGATTAATGTACAGCCTGCAGGGTGCAGGTGACATCTCAGGCTGCGTCCATCATAAGGAGGAACCCCGAGCCCCCAGCTGCTCATTTCATTGCTGTGATAAGTGGATCAGTTCCCCTGAAGTCAGCTCACAGCCAGCCAGCCAACACCTCACACTGATCTTTAGCACCCGCTCTCATTAAATCCCTTGCCGCATCGCACACTTCCCCCTCTTTTCCTCCCACTTCCTGTCTGTGCACGTGTCAGCCTCTGGAATGCTCTAGTTGATCATTACCTCCACCTCACTGTTTGCTTTACATCAAAGGGCGATGATTACACGCTATGGAAGCATGCTGCATTATTCATTTTGAAAGCTGCTTTCGATATGAATGGCTTTTGTGTTTGTTTATGTTATGTATATGTACAATGCAATTCCAGGAACAAATTGAATTAAATGAATAAAAAAAAAACATGCGACGATCATTTGGCATGCTGTCAGAGCAGCATATGCACCAACTTTATCATCACAGTGATGATATGTGTGTAAACAAACTGCTCACAAGGAAGGAATGGGTGCACATATACCAATATCCACCAGAAAGGACTTTGGGAAAAGCTTGTGAAGTGACGACAGTTGGCTAATAATGCCCTATGTTAAGCTGGAAGGTTTTTGTGGTAATTTTAGCCTAATGATATTGCAGTAGAGTGCTGACAGCTCGTGTGAGGCTAAGCGCTGACTTCCTTTCTGCCCTCTGGACAAAATTGCAGCCGAATCCACTGAGGCCAGAGCTGTGGAGATGGGTGACAACACTGTTTATTAACCAGACCATAACTTCATTCAGACTCACCACCAGAGTCCAAAATTAACACAGTGCTGCACTATATATAGATTTGAGGGAGAATACTTGGTCAGTTAGTGAATGTACCATACATTTGGCTAAGAAACTGGATGATCCTGATTCATTGTTTTTTATATATATATATATATTAGGGCTGGACGATATGGCAAAAATTTATATCACAATATATTTTTTTATTTCGGTCGATACGATATAATTCTGATATCGATATGGACAATATTAAAAAGAAAGGTAAAACTGCCAAGAACGCACACAATGGATGTCTGTACCTACAAATAACTGCAAAGTGAATTTGCAAAGTCGATAATACCTCCAGACTCTTCTAACTTTTTTTTTTTTAAATAAAAACAGTACAAAAAAATTTGTTCACTTTTTATTTGTATTTAGCCTATACAAACAAGAAATGTGAAATAAACTATCAAATAAATAAAACTCTCAGACTCAGCTTATAATATATAGACAGTTTGTGGGGGTTAGCTTGACCAACGTGATCAACAGAAACTTTTATCAGTGTTTTTTTTTTTTTTTGTATATGCTGAATATTTAACAATCAAAATAATACCAAAATCTTACAATTATGACATCCACATCCTAAAAAAACATAGAAAAAGAATAATAATTATAATAATAATAAATCATAAAGAGTAAAGGCTACATTAATATTTGCAATAGAAGAGTTGTTTGAGTATATTCATAATTCTAATATTTAATAGACTAATATTTTATATAACACGTTTTCATTATTTAACAGATTTAATAGTTCTATTGATCACATTCTTTCTACTTCATCAGCTTTGCAATAATCTGATTCCTGATAAATATGTTTGAGTTTTATTTTGTAAGTGCGCGAGTGCTATATGCCAGCATGCAGCGAGTTTGTGTATGTGAGTGTTAATTTTGGTGTTTATGCAAGGATCGAGTTTGTTTGTGTGTGTGTTAATGTGGGAGTATATGCAAGGATCGGCGAGTTTATATGCATATGTGGGTGTATGCATGCATCAAGTTTATATGTATATGCGCAAATTTCATACATGTTTTGAACATTCAATAGTATAGGTGTATATGCGAGTGATTTATAGGTGTATATGCACGTGTTGATAAGCGAAGTGAGGCCACAGGTTGGCTTAAACTTTTATGTTGCCTCATCTTCTGACTCTCTCAGTTCAGTAAAGTTAGCAACAGATTCGCAGATTCGTTTTTTCCGGATCAATAACTCATGACCGAAACATTGTTCCTACATAGTACAGTTATTGAATATGTTTGATACATACACACCACTGCATTAGTCTTTCCTTTCTTATCAACTATTTCGTCTGCATTCTTACTTGTGGAAGCTTGTTCATTCGCATCTGTATTCAGAGCACTCATTTTGTAGCTAAAACTTTCTGCGGCGCAACTTAACCGACTGCTGTGCTGAGCGCTGGCAGCGTGTCGGTGTTGTTCGTCATCACGTAAGTGACATAGATCACGCTCTTTCTGACGGCTGAGCACTGAACGTCATTCAGTGACAAGTGATACATGTATAAGATCTTATATAAATAATAATATATATATTTATATATATGCAAATTTATATCGAAATATCGGAAATGGGTTTAAAAATCATATCATCGTTATTGAAAAAAATTATATCGCGATATATATTGATATCGAATTATTGTCCAGCCCTAATATATATATATATATATATATATATATATATATATATATATATATATATATATATATATATATATATATATATATATATATATATAATTTAAATATTGTTTATTTGTTTTATGATTAAAATATAACTTTAATATAAATTTCTGGTGAGTACAGTGCTTTTTTGTAGTAAATTTAGCAGTAAAAAATTTAATTTGTAGTAAAAAATATCCCTTGCCTGAAAACGTTTGTTATAGTATTAGTTAGGGCTGCACACATGCGAATACAGAAATGCATTGCAACTAGCACAGACCACAATGGAAATGTATTGGGGGACCTCAAAAAGTTTATTAGATTTTATAGAGATGCAAATAGTAAACATTAATTCATCAATCTCTGACTAAACACTTGCATGAAAATACTCACAACACATGCAAATGCAGAAATGCACTGCAAATGGCACAGACCACAATGAAAATGTGTCGGGAGACCCCAAAAAGTTTATAGATTGTTTATTATATTTTATGGAGATGCAAATAGTAAACATTAATTCATCAATCTCTGACTAAGCACATGCATGAAAATACTCACAACACATGCAAATATAGAAATGCACTGCAAATAGTACAGACAACAACGAAAATGTGTCAGGGCTGTAAGGGCACCCTAAAAAGATTATAGATTGTTTATTAGATTTGATTGAGATGCAAATAGTAAACATTAATACATCAATCTCTGACTAAACACGTGCATGAAAATACTCACAACACATGAAAATACAGTTATGCACTGCAAATGGCACAGACAACAACGAAAATGTGTCGGGGGACCCCAAAAAGTTTATAGATTGTAGCATTATAACATCTTTCCAAAAAGATATTTAGTCATCTAGAGAAATTTTATTCATGTCGCAATATATATTGCAAAATAAAAAAAATGTTAGCAATGTTTTCCAATATCCTGCAGCCCTAGTATTAGTTTTGTTATTTTATTGTTATTTAATTACATTTTTTACTTTAAATATTTACTGTTTGTTGATTTTTATTTACTAATTTATATAGACTAGTATTATTAAGCATTTAAGTATCTATAAAAGTATTAGGTAGAGCTGGGTGATTAGTCCAGAAGTCAGTTCTCTTAAATCAATACAAAATCAATAGCAATGTTTCCATCCAAAAATGCAAATTAAATTTATGTGCAAAACTGGAATATCGCATAAAAGATGTGTGAATAAAGCAGTGTTTCCATCCAAAGAGTCAAAGAGAACAAAATTGTCACTTTCTGATTAATAGGCGGCAAAATATCAACAATAAAAACAGAATATTGCTACTGTAGAAGAAGCTGCGTGAATCTTTTCTTTATTTAATAAGTTACTTGCATCTCAGACAATGATGCCGACATGCAATGAATGCTTGGTGGCATTAAAGGCGTGAGATGCAGAGCACAGACGCTCTTGACAGTTCTGGAGGTAATTAATAATATAATAACACTACAGTAATACTGAAATGGTTAAGTGGTTTTAGAATGACCATAACAACATTTTAGATGTTTTACAGTGTGCTCAGTGTTTGTCCATTCAAACACGTTTATCATCACATTATCTTTTACAACAAAATACATGACTTTTTTTAGTGCGCATACTGGAATTTGTTTGGTAAAAGTGTGTCCATCGTAGTATATGCACATCTTTTCTTTTATTTATCCTACTCAGTTATGGTCATACATTTTTATGCGCATTTTAAAAATTTATGCGGATCTTGGCGTTTCCATCAACCAATTTTTTTATGCGCATAGCCAAAATGTGCATAATAATAGGTAGATGGAAACATAGCTAATGTACAGTTGAAACCAGAAGTTTACATACACTATATAAAAAGGCACATAAACTTTAAAAAAAAAAGTCAGATGTTAATGTGACTAAACTTTTTCTCTTTTAGGTAAGTTAGGATTATCACATTTGTTTCTGTTACGCTTAATAGCAGAATAATGAGAGAAATATTGAGAGAAATATTTTTAAAGAAATTGTTATAACTTTTCTTGAAAGTCAAGTTTACATACAATAAGATTATTATGCCTTTTGAAAAAGCTCAGATGATGGTGTCAAGGTTTTGGAAGTTTCTAATTGGCTAATTGACAATATTTGAGTTAATTGGAGGTACAACTGTAGAATAGTATTTAAGAAAAACCTCAAACACACTGCTTCTTTGTGTGACAACATGGGAAAATCAACAAGCCAGAATCAACAAAAAAAAGCCAGATTACAGTTTGCTAAAGTACACTGGGAAAAAGAATAATTTTTGAGACATATCCTGTGGTCTGATGGAACTAAGATTGAACTGTTTGGAAATTAAAACCTGGCCACAAATGGGTCTTCCAAACAGACCATGACCCTAAGGATACTGCCAAATTAGTTAAAGTGTGCTTTAAGGACAACAGAGTGAATGTTTTGGAGTGGCCATCACAAAGACCTGATTTCAGTCCTATAGAAATTTTGTGAGCAGAGTTGAAAAAGCTTGTGCGAGCAAGACAGCCTACAAATCTGACTCAGTTACACCAATTCTGTCAGGAGGAATGCGCCAAAAATCCTTCAAACTATTGTGAGAAGCTTGTGGAAGGATACCCAAAACATTTGACCAAAGTTATACAGTTTAAAAGCAAAGCAAAAAAAATACCAAGGAAATGTATGTAAACTTTTGACTGTCTAGAAATTAATTAAAAATTCTCAAAAAAAAAATTCTCTCATTTTTCTGGCATTTAGCAAATGTAAATGATTTAGGTAAACCTAACGGACCTAAAATAGTAAACGCTTAGTATGATTTACCATCAGACATTTTTTTTTAAATGGTCATGTTCCTTTTTTTAGAGTGTAAACTTCTGGTTTCAACTGTAGGTTGTAATATAATTTTTTACTATAAATTATATTATTTTACCAATAAAGTTTAAAAAAATGTTTCAATATACTTGTTGGATGTTGAGAATGGACTGTTGTGTTAAGGTAAATAAACATTTACTGATTTATGTATTTTTTATTTGCTTGCTTGCTTCCACAAATTCTTTTAATTTTTTTTTTTAAATGTTACTTAATAACTAACAAGTATGATCACTAATGATTTTTGGACCCTGCTCAGCAGCAAAGCTCTGCTCTGGTCTCGTTTGTGGTTGACATTTACAGTTTGACAAAAGACTGATACCACAGAAGCAGCTATCTGTCAATTTGTTTACATCCTAGCTTTAACACCAGCGCTAATTGCAGGAACTTGACGGTATTCTTATGTTTTTCTAGTAAATGTTTGTCTTGTAAGCCGCAGAGCTCTAGACTGTGCTGTAGGCTTCTGAAGGCGTGAAAATTGTAGTTATATGTGGTGTTATGGGTAAGACTTGGTGTCAAGCTAGGCATAAAAGTGTCTTATGTGTGCGAGAGATGTCTCTGTGGAATAGAAATGATCAAAAGCAGGAAGAAAAGCATTTTACTGGTAAACCTCCCACTGTGCCACATTTTGCAGGGATATTTTTTCACACTGCAACGCATTATATGTAGTCCTGCAGCGCGGGCAGAGACAGAATGCCATGATTCCTCTGTATTAAACAAGTTGTTGTCAGCTAATTTGTTTGGAGATAATGTAGCAAGCATAATCATGAAGATGTTTCTCTGAATCTCAGCACAAATCAAAGGTCTGAGATAACGGCTAACACCAGGCTGTTGTGTACACCAGTAGTTTTAGTAATAGCAGACCGATTGGAAGATGGTGACATGTAAAAGATACACATTTTCATTTCAGCTGCATGTGTTTAGCTGCAAAATGAACATTTTAAAAATTGAGTTATTTAATGTAATGCACTAAGTGTAATCTATTTAATTTAATCTATCTTTAATCTGATTGACCTTTGGATAACCTTTATGTACAGTACAGTGTAGTTTTGCATCATTTCCTCTAGAAAGGGGCATTCATGTTCACCATACAACTGTTTCAGTTTCTTCGACTGCATTAGCTAACTCAATTAGCTATTTAATTGTAACTAGCTATTTGGTTTGCTGCATTGCCACTTATTTACATAAAGTTGAGTTTAGTGGCAAAAATTTGGCTTGGTGCCATCACACTCTTCTTAAAAAGCAATTACTGCAAAATGCTGTTAGTGTGAGCACACTTGAAGTTGTTTTTCCACAGGATTAAAGGCCAAGCTTATCCAGTTTTATAGATTTAAAAAAAGAAATGTGTCCCAGACAAACAGTTTGAGCAAAATTTGGCATATTTTGTAACGTGCATCTTTCCTCAATGTCTGTTTTAGGTGATCTACAACTCGTTCGGTGGCTCATCCAAAGGGCTACACTTCAACTATCTGATCGTCGGCCTGGTTCTGTTAACAAGAGGGCGTGATGAAGAGAAAGCCAAATGTAAGTGTACAGACGACTGTCCACCCAACCCAACCTTTTTATATTTTATTGGGCATTGTAATTCAGTTCTTAACATCATTGTTTGATCATTTCTGTGCATTATGCATGAAAAATTATTATTATTATTATGCTTTTTTTTTTTTTTAAGTTCTTAAAGCAATAGTTCACCCAAACCCAAAAACGAAAATTTACTCACCATTCTTCCTCAAGTTGTTTCGAAGCTAATTGAAGTTTCGTTTTTTTTCTGTTGAACATTTATTTTGAAGAATGTACAAAACTAGTAGCTTTTTAAATCAGTAGTATACTGAACAAAAATTATTTTGCTGCTCGTTCAAACTTAATTTAATATTAAGTTGAACCAACACAATTCTTAATTTTTTTGGGTTGACAACTGAATTGTATTATGTTCAATCCACTTAAATTAAAAAAAAAAGATTATGTGAACTTTACTGATTTGTGTTGGGACAACATGAAAGAATTGTGTGGAACCTAATATTTTTTTCAATGGATACCATCTAGGGTTGCACAATATATCTTTTCAGCATCACTATCAAAATATGTAATGTTGAGCCTGAATTATAGTTGACCAGGAGCCACAGAGTTTTTTTAATTACTGTATTTATGCAGCATTTATATGATTTGTGCAAAAGAAAATTATAGCTTTTCTTATTTAGAATTTTTCTCTTGTTTCTAGTCCAAATATCTACATTTCAAAGCGAAAACAAGATTATTTTACTTACCCCGCTGGCAGATAGTTTTGTTTGTTTTAAGGAAAAACTTGTAAGATTAAAGAAAAGTTCAAAACAAAGCGATATTTTACTTGATCTAAGAATTTTTAGATATTTGGAATCGAAACGATTCAAAGCAAAGTAAGAAAAGCATATTTTGCATTGTGGTTATTCAGTTTCTGTACCTGAATACTGTTAGACTATAGAAAACCATCAAATAGTGCATTCAAACTCTCTTATAAAACTATCGCTTATCAAAATACAGTTGAAATCAGAATTATTAGCCGCCCCCCTAAGTTGAAGTTTTTTTTTTTCTTTTTTAAATATTTCCCAAATGATGTTTAACAGAACAAGGAAATTTTCACAGTATGTCCGAAAATATTTTTTCCTCTGGAGAAAGTCTTATTTATTTATTTTTGGCTAGAATGAAAGCAGTTTTTTATTTTTTTTAAATACAATTTTAAGGTCAAATTATCAGCCCCTTTAAGCTATGTATTTTTTTTTTTTTCGAAAGTCTACAGAAAAAAACATTGTTATACAATAACTTGCCTAATTACCCTAACCTGCCTAATTAACCTTGTTAAGCCTTTAAATGTCACGTTAAGCTGTATAGAAGTGTCTTGAAAAATATCTAGTCAGATGTTATTTACTGTCATCATGGCAAAGATAAAATAAATCAGTGATTAGAAATGAGTTATTAAAACTATTATGTTTAGAAATGTGTTGAAAAAAAATCTTCTCTCTGTTAAACAGAAATTGGGGAAAAAATTAAAATATCACAATACCAGATTTTTCCAATATCATGCAGCCCTAATACAGACTGACACTGATATCAGCGTTGTGTTCAACAGAAGAAAGAATCTTAGACATGAACAAGTGAAGGATAAATAAATTATGACTGAGTTTTCATTTTTGAGTGAACTATCCCTTTAATAGCCTTGGTGTGCTTTACAGGTGTGTATGTTGTTTATTTTGTGTCACATGAGATCCCTGAGGGATTCTGTTAAGAACAGTCTAAACGAACACACCTCAGCCTCAACATATTCAGTCATCCAGTGCTTTTTAGATTTGTTTTGCACTGTGTTTTTTAGGCAAATTTGTAGCCTCGTGCACACTTGAGTTCACAGTCTGATGTTCCCCGTAGTTGTTAGTGTCTGCTCTGGTGTGTCCCGCTGTGTCCCTGACAGCTGTGATTGATGTGGCGGTGCCTGCTAGAGCTTGATAAGGTGTTTGGGTGTATTAAGCAGCTTGTCTTCTGCATTCACAGACATCTTCAGCTTGTTCGCGAGTGATTCTGGCACCTGTGTGGTCCGGGAGGATGTGGAGAACATGCTGCGCTCAGTGGATGGGGAAGTCCCACCTTCTCTTAGGAAGTGCTTTACTGAGGTCAGAATAGAAAAACATTAACCACTCTGTCACCTGTTTGACATAAATAAAAACACTTCAGGTCATATCTCTGAATTACAAACAACCTAAAAATAGTGTTCTTGAGTTTATTTTTACAATTCTTATCATTGTTGTCCTTACAATATTTTACGATTTAATATGGGGTTAGATAGTGAAGAGCTTATTTAAAACGTATATATTTAAAAATGCTGTATACCTTTATTTTGATGGTCCGTTTGTTGAATTTAAGTAACATTGCATCTACATGCCAACTAATTCTCATTAGATTATAAGCAGACTGTTAGATTGGGGTTAGGGTTAGTGTAAGTTGACATGTACTTGCAAAGTTTCTAAAGTCAGTTAAAGGTCTATTGAAGGAGCAGTATCAACAGATATTAAGCAGACAGCCTACTAATACTCAAATGAGAAGTAATTGGCAGGTAGTTGCAATTACCTAAAATGAACATTGGAACTGAACAGAAACTAAAACATTTGACACTGACATTGAAATATTACAGAGAATCTATCTGTTCACAAACACACACACACACACACACACACACAAATGTATATCTACCTTATTCTCCACATACGAGCCGGCGCAGCCATTTGAATCTTTCTGGCTTGAGACTTCTGGTCTCATTCACTTCCATTCATTTTTATACATTAAAAACAGCTTGTTATGCTTCTTGATGTTTCAAACTAATATTTTCTTATTATATTTCAGTGCTTCCCACACATAGACTTTACTTGGGCGGGCCACTGAGGTATAACAGGTGCCCAAGTACATTTAGTGACACTTTTTTTTACTATTCTTATCATCCTTTTGCAATTTTAAGTAGTGGAATCTTCTCTCCATTACCCGTTTCATACGGCTTGTTCTGTGTGCGCACGAGAGAGACATTAAATAATTAATTCTTTAATCTAAATGACTCAGAAAAACTACTAAATACTCTAAGAGAACAAAATTACATCTAAATTTGCTGCAGAATATTTTTACACTGTTAGAAATGGTTAATGGTTAACTCATTCGTCTTATTTAAATTGTCTACACATTTTATTCTTGTAATTATTATAATTTTTAGAGATATTGTCTGTTTTTATTCCTTTTTTATGGCATTTATTTCTCATTTGCTGTATATTTTATTAATTTATGTCAGAATATTACATATTATATACATCTAAAATGGTTTGGCAATACTTTGCAAAATGTCATGCCAATAAAGCAACCTGAACTTGAATGAGAGATATAGAGGAGCAGATTTTACCTGTCAGTGGGTGCACATGGCTCCTGAATAGCATAAAAGAGATTTAAATAATTTTATTTCATGTCCTTTTTTTTTTACTTTACCCCATTGAAAAGAAAAGGTTTAAAAGTGATAATAATAAAAATACTGTCCAAAATCTAATTATGTTTTCTTTGTCGCATATAGTTTTTTATTTATGTGATGTGGGTAAACAATGTATTTCAATCCGGCTACCACCGCAGGTATATTTCAAACCTGTGGGAAGCACTGATTATTATTATATAATATTTTTATAATATTATTATATTATATTCTGCTCTATCTGTATAGTCATGCAAACAATTGTTTGTAGAGCAAGTAGTTCAACCGTTTTCTGCCGTTTATTATTCCTAGTCATTTCTCCCATAGCCAACTTAATTGGAAGTTCTAAAACAATCGCAAAAACAAGCACACTTCCGTATTGAAGAATAAGGTCAATAGAGATAAAATATACTTTGTTGAAAAGACATGTGCATACTTGTTGAAGAGATTTTCGTAGTGACAAATCCTATTGTCAAATCCTATTGTTTTCTTCATGTGTGAGGCCAATATGCTAAGTTTTAAAGTGCATTATCATATGTGCAAAATACCTTTTTAATAATGTAAAAATATTTTAAATATATTTTAAATATTATTTATAAAATGTTATTTCTCTTATGTCACATATTTATTTGTATTTATATTATAAATGAATACAAAAATAAATCATATTCAGTTTAATTGTAATAATATTTATGTATTAAATTTTATTAATATTATTTACTAACAATTCTTTGGTTTATTTAAATAAAAATATTAATTAGCATTATTTAAATAAAATATATTTTAGTAATATTAAAATAAAACATTAATTTACATAATATATATTTTAATTATTTTATTTTAGTTGTACTATATGATATTTTTTTATATTAGTTTAATGTTATTTGTATTATTTTTCATTATTGCACGGTTTCCTCTGTAATTTGTAAGAAAATGACATGAATATTGGGCTCAATAAAAAAAAAGGTTCCACTGCTGTACAATATGCATCACTGTGCAAAAATGTCACTTTTCAAATGTATCCACTTGAGAGAGCGTCTTCAAGAAGCTGTTTTACAGTCCAGAAACAGCATCTCTATGTGGCTACAAGAAAAAAAACTAAGAGAAAAAGATAGTGGGGAGACAGCCACAGTCATATGTCATCTTTTGGCTAACACGTCAATAGAAATTTCACTGTGGGACTGAATCCAATTTGCTATTTACTTGCTGATAAATGGATCACATGCCTTTTAAATCCAATCTCTGTCTAACCTGTGACACTTATTTTGATCATTGCCAAATTATATATATATATATTCTATATACAGTATATATTCTATATACACACACACCATACCTCTAGAACGGTTTGCCCTATTTAAACTTATGTTTAAAGAGAGCTTCCCCTGTTACAGCGCTTGTCTAATAATAAGATTAAAAGGTTGATGGTGCAAATGTTGCAGCTGACAAGGTCACATAATACGGATTTGACATACATTCGCTCCTATTTGTTTGTTTGCTCTTCTATGAAAAACACTTTCTTAGCCAGCTTCACTTGTAGATTAAGGGAAAGCCACCAGATGCAGCACTTTGGTTGTTTGTTGTTTAGCAAGACTCTCTTATCTCTTCACCCAACCCACTCACACAAACATATCTGCATACAACAGAATTCAGTCCACATTAATAAACAGAAAACTGAATGAGGGGAAACAACAAAAACTGAATTAAACTTCTGCACTCTTCTGACATGCTGTTTAAGTTTCTGCCTGGGTTCGTTCCAGAACTGCACGTTAGTGTTTAATGTTTCTGTTGTGTTTCTGATTAGGGGGAGAAGGTGAATTATGAGAAGTTTAAGAGCTGGCTGCTTCAGAATAAAGATGCTTTCACATTCTCCCGCTGGCTGCTGTCAGGTGGCGTGTGCGTAACGTTGACTGACGACAGCGACACACCCACCTTCTATCAAACCCTGGCAGGTGTCACTCACTGTAAGTGTCACTCTTCTCTATCTGTACTGACTGTCCACTCAATAATCTCTGTGTACTTGCACTTCATGCACTCAAATCTGTGAATGCACTTGAAACAGTTGGATTATGGAATATTTTTCTCCATTCTTTTTTTTCTCATGATGATTTAAAGTTTTTTTTTTGAGCATTGAGACTTGAACCAAATTAGCTTTTTCTGAGGTTTGAGGTTAAAAGCTGAGAAATGGATGAGGATACAAGATCATGTAATAGCAGTAATGGTGTAATGATTCACTTAACTCCCAGTTCGATATGATTCATGATACTGATATAAAATACATTATTAGGGATTTCGATCGATTACGTTATGTTAATGGCAATCATGGTCTCTGATTAATCTAGATTAATTGCAGATTTTAAATATATGATTTAGCTGTAAATATGGAGTGTCAAAATAAAGAAATACATGCCAATCTAGTTTAGTATCTTATTATTTTTTTAGTCTTATTTTTAAATTGCCTAAAGTGAATAAGCACATATGTCACTTGTCATCAATTAGCTGCACTGTGACGCCGAGGTAGTTTTTAGCTTTTTTAGTATTGTAGAGTTCATGTATTCTCGTAGCAATAGTTCCCATTGATGGAATGGTCCTGAATAATGTTGATGGGTCTGCATTTAGTGATGGAATGAGTTCGCTTTGCAGTTGTTGTTTTTTGTTGACAGGCTTGCGCTGTTGCACTCATTCACTGTCCTTTGATGAGCATGGCAGGTTAACGCTGTCTTGGCGCTGGCATTTTACTAAAATATGTTTGGCCCAAAGATGGTATTTTAAACTTGCGCAATTTTTGATCTTAATATCCATCATATAATTTTATGGCGGCAATGACAGCAAGAAACTGAGGTCAAACCTTATCAAACAATGAATTTGCATTAAAGAAATATTAACACGTTAGTGTTTTCAGATTAATCTCATGCATTAACGTTGACAGCACTAATATACAAGACAAATAAGTCTTGTCACTTATCCAAGTTTTAGGAACAACAAATAATAACTTGATTTCTAGTTAAACATTTGGTATCAGAAGTGGCTTATGTGAAAGGCAAAGGCTTCTAGATTACACTTATTTTACCAAAATAAAATATTTGATCATGCCTTGATTTTTAATGATTTAATTAGGACAGTAAGGTCTGACCTTTAGACAAAAGTCTTGTTTCTTTATATTCTATACTGTATGTTATTTCTGTAAAGTCATGGTGCAGTGGAAAAATAATTAATATTGTGTATGACTCCCATGAGCTTGTAGGACTGCATCCATACATCTCTACAATGACTCAAATAACTTATTAATAAAGTCATCTGGAATGGCAAAGAAAGTGTTAATTGCAGGACTCCCAGAGTTCACCAAGATACTTTGGATTCAACTTCAATGCCTTCTCTTTCATCTTACCCCAGACATGCTCAATAATGTTCATGTCTGGTGACTGGGCTGGCCAATCCTGAAGCACTTTGACCTTCTTTGTATTCAGGAACTTTGATGTGGAGGCTGAAGTATGAGAAGGAGTGCTATCCTGCTAAAGAATTTGCCCTCTTATGTGGTTTGTAATTTAATGGGCAGCACAAATGTCTTGATACCTCAGGCTGTTGATGTTGCCATCCACTCTGCAGATCTCTTGCATGCCCCCATACTCAATGTAACCCAAAACCATGATTTTTCCTTCACCAAACTTGACTGATTTTTGTGAGAATCTTGGCTCCATGTGGGTTTCAATAGGTCTTCTGCAGTATTTGTGATGATTGGGATGCAGTTCAACAGATGATTCATTAGAAAAACCGACCTTCTGTCACTTTTCCAAATGATCGACTAGAAGTCAAGTTATTATCAAGTTATTATTGGTTGCTCTTACAACTGGGATCGATAACAAGACTTTTGTCAGGTAGTGTAAGTCATATAAAAGGTTAAGACATGAAATTTAATATAAAAAAATTGTGTTTGTATATCAGGACACAAAAAATTATCTTAATTTTGGCAGGTATTTTTTAGAAAATAAAACCACATATAGGAACAATAGCATTAATAAAAACTAAGTCAGCAGAGGTTTTAGCAGTTTGTTGGTCTGGAGCCCTCAGGTGTATGTTAACACAATGCCTGTCCCACAGCTAAAGTTTAGCCAAAATTGGGTCACACAATAAGACAATGATCCCAAGCACACCAGCAAATCTACAACCGAACAGCTGAAAAAGAAAACAAAGAAGCATCAAAGTCCAGACCTCATCCTGACTGAATTGCTGTGGCAAAAGAACTCCAGAATGATTTGACAGAGTCAAACAGCAAACAGAAAATGCTTATTTTAATGAATTACTGCTAAAAGTGGATCTTCTGGCATCTGAATCCTGGGTTTGTCACCCATGGCTTTTCGATTTTGACTTTATTTTTATTAAAAAAATATTATGACATGGTGTGAGATGTTGTTCACTTGAGTTTTTGTCTTCCAATTTTAATGTTTGCCCCAGAACCCAAATTCTGCTCTCCACACTCCCTGAGATCTTTATATTCCCATAGTACTCTTAATATCTGCTATACACTGGAAAGGCCTGGGTCTGTCAGCCTTTATAGGCATCAGTTTTCAGAAGTCTGTGTTATCATTAGGCTTATCATTTAAATGCACTGGAGGCATTGTGTGTCACTGAAGCTGACAGTAATCTGCTCTTTCATAGTCTGTGCTGCCAATGTTTAGGTGAGTTGCGAGTCTCATTTTGTCCAGTTCTCCCAACGACAAAATCAGCAAATCAGTCGGCCTGCCCTCCACCGGGAGAGAGGCATCTGTGTGAAATAATGGCGAGTGACAGGCAACACTTCCCACTCAGTGAACACACACACACACACACACAGCGCTTGTACACACTGGGCCCTGCTGCAGCTGTCACTGCCACCCAGCTATTAAAACCAGACTGACACGGTGAAGGAAATGGCTGCATTCTCTCAGAGACCCCGAGCCGGCGCAGTGACAGAATATCAGAGCACCAGCTCTTCTCGTGGAGACAATGATTTATTTAAGTGCTGAAGATCTTCCACCCGCTCAGTCATTCAGTGCTTTTGCTGTCATAAAATCGTAATGCAGGAAGCCTGTAATGCGTTCTGTTCCATCTATGCTGTACGACTCAATTGACCCCCATTTGCAAGTGACTAGGGTTGGGTATCATTTGACTTTGGTCAATTCCGAATACACTTGTCGATTTTACACTTATCAATTTTCATTCTTATTGATTCCCAGTTTTCATTCAAATGTAGTAAAAATCTAATTTAATTTTTTTTAATGTATCTGTGAAGTATCACACTCCAAAATTGTAATCGATTTTTGATTCCCAACACTTTAAGTGTCCATTCTGTGACTTCAATGATATACTTTCAGAATTGTATTAATAATATTTTTAAATGTAATTGTCTGTTGTTCTGTCTGTCTGTCTGTCTGTCTGTCTGTCTGTCTGTCTGTCTGTCTGTCTGTCTGTCTGTCTGTCTGTCTGTCTGTCTGTCTGTTGTGTCTTTCTGCCTCTGTTTATGTTTTAATTTTTCTTTCTGTCTAATGCCAAGTTCAGACTGCATGATTTTAAGCCCGATTTTGACTCGCCAACAGGTTTTGAGAAATGGCAGGCAAATGCCTGAAATCACAGGCAAATCAGTGCTTGTTCACGTGAGTAACAATCACACATTGTGAACTATCAAAAACTTGATCTGAGAGAATTGACGTTGAATTGCTGTCACCTGTGAGATATTTGGCATGCTAAATATCTGGACCTGTCGGCGATTCAAAATCATACCGTGTGAAATGTGTTTTGATTGAAAATAACATAGACGATTATCTACAGCCAATGAGAGAGCAGCATTCACTAGTATGGGTATCTGCAGGCCAGCGGGAGGTTGGAGAGAAGTTAAAAGGGCTTATTTTCAGTCTATTTCAAGGATCACCCAACTTGTTCCTGGAGGTCCGGTGTCCTGCAGATTTTAGCTCCGACCCCAATCAAACACACCTGAACAAATTAATCGAGGTCTTACTAGGTATACTTGAAACACCCAGGCAGGTGTTTTGACGCAGGTTGGAGCTAAACCCTGCAGGGCACCGGACCTCCAGGAACGAGATTGGTGACCCTGGTCTATTTGGACCCAAGAAACGGAGGAAAAACTAGTTTTTTTCTAGAAATTTGGCAGGAGCACACGTGTCTGTTTGATGTGTCATCTGAGCAGTATCACAACTGGGTCAAAATAGAAAAAAGTTGAGGAGAAATTGCTAATTCCCTTCAAAAAGACCAGGTGAGCAAAATAAGTAAATTTTCTACTCCACTAAAAGCTTCTTTCTCATTATATAGTTAATAACAGAAGATAAACTACGTGATCTCGCATTGTTTCCATGTCACTTCTCGCGTGTGTTTGGTTGTGAGATGTAGTTTGAACAAAGTTGTCAGCGATTCTTCCTATTTTTTCTGCAGTCATGCAGTGTGAAACCCTCTGTCGCTGATCCATGTTTCAGTGTGAACACAGCAGCAACAAAACGCTACTCCAGATAGTCATGTAGTATGAAATCATCTGTGACATGATTACTTTGAAAATCATGTGTCTGAACTTTGCATAACTGTCTATTACAGTGCAGAACAGTCTCTCTGACATTCTGTCTGTCTTTCTATGGGTCTATCCATCTGTCCATTTGTCTATCCCTGGTGGTCTGTGTCCATTGTTCTTCTCTCTTTATCTGTCCGTCTGTCAATCTGTTTATTATTTTATCGCTCTTATTTTATTGTTTTCAATCAGTCTGACTCTTCTTATTATGTTTATTTTTTCATTCTTTTTATTTCATTTACATTACGTTTAATAATTTCCCATATCTTTTAATTCTATGCAGTTTACAAATGAGGATAATAAAATGTATTTTTCAAAAAAAAAAATTGAAAATAGAATGAAAAGTGTGTTAAAGAGGACCAGTGCAATTATTTTAATTATTAAATAAATTGCATAGAAAATAATAGAGGATCAGAGGATGTATTTAAAAAAAGATAGGGTAGAAAATACAATAGACAGTGTTCATAATGAAAGGTCAAATGTTGACAAAAAAATTAGTCTTTAGGCGTTTCTTGAGTAGACTAAGCTGACAACTCAGATCAATCAAAATCAACAAAAAAGCACTAATTTACAAGTGGTATGACAAGTCACAGGTGATCTAACAAAGAACTGAATGAGTTTTATAGAAAAGGACAGTATAGAAAATGGTACATTCTGCCTGTATTGCTCTCTCTGTCTTTCTTTCTCTGTCATTCTGTATCTTTCTGTATTGTTATAGCTGTCAGTTGGTCATTTTGTCCGCCTGTTTGTCTACTAACAAGTTTGTCTGTGTCATTCTATCCGTCCTTTATTCTGTAATTTCTAATATTGTTCTATATGTCTCACTCTCCCTCTCGATCTCTTTTTCTAGCATTCTGTTTATCGATCTGTCTGTCTGTCTGTGTGTGTGTGTGTGTGTGCGTGTGTGCGTGTGTGCGTGCGTGCGTGCGTGCATGCGTGTGTGTGTTTCGTCCATCTGTCTATAAAAAAACATTTACTGCCTACACTAAAAAAAATATCCATTGGATTTACTAAGAAAATTTTAAGGTAACTGGTTGCAAACAATTGATATGGGCTGAATTTAAACAAACAAACTTCATTTGTTTGTTTAAATTCAGCCCATATAAATAGTTTGTAACCACTTAACTTTTAGTAAATCAGATGAATCATGTTTTTCAGTGTACATTATGGACATCTTTTTCATAGTCAGTTTTTTCTGTTGTCCACAGTTTTAGTTGTAAATGTACACTCATCGGTCACTTTATTAGGTACACCTTTCCAACTGCTCGTTAACGCAAATTTTTAATCAGCCAATCACATTGCAGCAACTCAATGCATTTAGGCATGTAGACATGGTCAAGACGATCTGCTGCAGTTCAAACCGAGCATCAGAATGAGGAAGAAATTTTAAGTGACTTTGAACATGTTTGCCATGTTTGTTGGTGCCAGATGGGCTGGTCTGAGTATTTCAGAAACTGCTGATCAACTGGGATTTTCACATACAACCATCTCTAGGGTTTACAGAGAATGGTCAGAAAAAGGGAAAATATCCAGTGAGCGTGAGCGCAAATGCCTTGTTGATGCCAGAGGTCAGAGGAGAATGGCCAGACTAGTTAAAACTGATTGAAAGGCAACAGTATTTCAAATAATCACTCGTTACAACCGAGGTATGCAGAAGAGCATCTCAACACGTCAAACCTTGGGGCGTATGGGTCACAGCAGCAGAAGACCACACCGTGTGCCACTCCTGTCAGCTAAGAACAGGAAACAGATGCTACAATTCGCACAGGCTTACCAAAATTGGACAATAGAAGTTTGGAAAAAATGTTGCCTGGTCTGATGAGCCTCGATTTCTACTGCGACATTCGTGTGGTAGATTCAGGGATGACAACAACATGAAAGCATGGATCCATCCCGCCTTGTATCAACGGTTCAGGCTGGTGGTGGTGTAATGGTGTGGGAGATATTTTCTTGGCACACTTTGGGCCCATTAGTACCAATTGAGCATAGTGTCAATACTACAGCCTACCTGAGTATTGTTGCTGACCATGTCCATCCCTTTATGACCACAGTGTACCCATCTTCTGATGGCTACTGCCAGCATGATAACGTGCCATGTCCTAAAGCGTGAATCATCTCAGACTGGTTTCTTGAACATGACAATGAGTTCACTGTACTCAAATGGCCTCCACAGTCACGAGATTTCAATCCAATAGAGCACCTTTGGGATGTGGTGGAACGGGAGATTCACATCATGGATGTGCAGTCGACAAATCTGCAGCAATTGTTTGATGCTGTCATGTCAATTTGGACCGAAATCTCTGAGGAATATTTTCAGTACTGTGTTAAATCTAAGCCACAAAGGATTAAAGCAGTTCTGAAAGCAAAAGAGGGTCCAACCCGGTTCTAGTAAGGTGTACCTAATAAAGTGGCTGGTGAGTGTATCTCTTTTCAATAATGCCAGGATATGTGAAAATATAACTGAATAAGATCTACCTACCAAGATCGTCTCAGTAGTCAGCTTAGAAGGCTTTGAGACGCAGCCATTTATACCAGGCAGGAGCAATGCAATATTGACAGGCATGTTCAGTTCATGAATTAAAACAGTAGCCCATGGCTTGCTTTAAACAGCATACGCAGCAGTCGTTTGCCTTGGCCTTAAAGGTGCAGTATGTAAGTTTGACACCCAGTGGTTGAACTGGGTATTGCACTCCTAGATCAAAATAAAAACACGCGTGGGATGCCAGAGATTGAGTACAGGAGCGAGTGATTTAAACCGTGTTCTAAATAAAATCAACGACACGCGGTAGAAGGAATTATGTTCCATATTAAAAGGAGTTTTAGTTCTAACCAACACCTCGAATTGAGATATTAGAAACGGTTTCTATTTCTCACAGCTCAACATGTGAAACCTATGACAGTGCACCTCAGGTAAGCCTCGTGTGTTTTATTCAGTGCTACACAGTGTTGTGCAAGTTACTTCCAAACTGTAATACATTACAGATTACTTGTTACTGTTATTTAAAAGTAATCCCTTACATTACAATATTACTGTCTCAGAATTGTAATATGTTACATTACTCTTATATTACTTTTTAGTTACTTTCACTAAAATAACTACAAAATTAGAACTTAACTTTCTAAAACGACCAAATGTACTGCAGAGCATTTTACATCCAGTAGAAAGCGATATGATATAGCAGAATGACTGTGACTTATCCAGGCTACTAACAATATAGTAGATAACTGGCAACATGAAGGCTCAAGACAATGCAAGAAAGGATGACAGTCAGATTCACAAATGATCTGTTAAAAGTATGGTAGAGGTAAAGTGGTTATCTGGCAATATCTGTGAATAGCTTGGCTATATTCATATTAGACACAACAGGCCATATGTAAACTCCAATGCCATGACAAAATGCAGGTTTCTTTTCTCTTCTTATTGTTGCCATTATTGTATTTACTTTAAATTCCAGTGGCTCACAACACAAAACTGTCATGCACAAACTGAGCATGATGAACAGCTTTCTCAATATAATGCTCGTGCACTGATTTCCTCTGTTTGTGGACAAAACTTCTTGCGAGCTCTCAAAATATACGCTGCTCGCGTGCAAATTTTCTCACGTTCTCTTAAATATGCACTGCTCACGCACAAATGTTCTTGCGCGCTCTCAGTACACGGTTCGCTCTGTGAGATTATATGCAGACTCACAATTTGGGCCTTGTGTTCCCTCTTCATGCTTTTTGATATGATTTATATTGGTGCACTATTTATTAACAATAACTAAAATAGACTTATAATTTTTAATCTAATAACCATACCATTTTTGGCTGTATGTTATATGATGAGATATTTCCAGTTTTAAACACTTAAAGACACAGAGAATAGACGTTGGATGTTAAGAATACGTTTTATTTTAAAAACATTTATTAAACATCTAAAAGGTGCACCAAACTAATCAAATCAACAACATTTAAAGTAAAATATAACGAACGCAAGCAGAAATGTAACTGATAGAAAATAGGGAAAAAAGATAAGGTATTATAGCCTACTGGACTATTCACTCTTCAAATAAATCTCACTATCAATCTCATTTTATCATGGCAACTAAAATAAAGTGAACTAGTCTCTGTTGTCTTCCATATTGTTGATGAGATTGGAGGCCATTTTCCCTGTCATCCTCTTCATTTTGAGGAGAAGCTGTTTCACAGGGCCCCTGAACACACATATTGACATGTACTGTGTTGAACAGTATACTACAGTAAAGTACTTCAATTATTCTGTTGTGGTAATACTATAGTTGCTATGGTAACACAACAAGCGTAATATAAACAAATGACCCAGTGCTGCAGTTTTTTTTTTTACAATATAGGGTATATTATTATTTTACAATTCACCTTACTTTACTATTCTTAATACTACAGTATGCTGAAGCATTCATTTACAAGTTGTAAATAATACTAGCCTAAAAAAGGCAGTACACTGTACATAACGCTCAAAAACACTAGTGTTTATTATAGTATTTATATATTTACCTTAACCTGTAGGTAAATATTGTAGCAACATGTAAACCATATCAACATTCTTGAGATAACAATTTGACAAGAGGATCTTTGGAGAGCAAAAGCACGAAAAGAGGAGAAAACAAGGCACAAAGTGTGAGTCTGCATCGTCTGACGGAGCGAGAGCAGATCACTCGCACGTGAGCAGACTGTTTTGAGTGCACGCGAGGAGTTTTGCCCACGGATAAAGGGAAACCGGAGCGTTTGCTCGCATACATGAATGCGCTCTCGACGTGTAATGCTGTGCTTACGACAGTTGTCAGTGGAATATGCACGTACCTCCATCTCGCAAATGTACTGTCTTCTGCCATTTTCATCTATTTGCCGCTTTTCCGCTGCGCGTTAGAGCGTAACATTACTGCGAACCGGGCTGAGCCAATAGCCCCGGACCTCGAGCTCAGAGGCTGAAATCAATCCGCGCTCAAAGTTAAAAGGTCCAGTAGCCAGAGGGAGATTAATGACAACACACACGTATGTTCAACTCCCCACAAACAGAAAATAGAACTGCGGTATTTTTTAAATGTTAATGTCTTGCGGGCGAAAAGTTTGTTGTAACGCACGCGTTACTGAACATGTACCGAGTAAAATATTACTGAAAATCTATTAGTAATGCCTTACACTACTGCGTTACTGGAAAATGTAATAAGTTACTGTAATACATTACTTTTGTAACGCATTACTCCCAACACTGGTGCTACATGCTAACAATGTGAGTTTGAATGGATTCTAAACCTTACCGTTTCGTGAGTGAGTGCTTATTCTGTGCTTCTGAAAGGCTGTATTTACATTTTTGTCGTGTTTCGTCTGGTGCAAAGTGTCAAACTGCTGTTTGCGTGTTGTTAGGACACGAGATTACAATGTAATCTGCTCACCTAATGTTTACGTTCGTAATATTTATATCATTTGCTAATTAATAACCTCATGTGGAACTGAATCTGTCTCATTTCGACGTCTGATACTGTCCATTTCGGTCACGGGCGCATGCTTTCAGAGCCTTTCTGAATGAATGAATGAAATACGCTGTTTTCCAACAAGGCAACCCGGAGTGCTGAAATATAATTGGCTAAACTGGCATTCTGCAGGTTAACTTTACCTAAACAGAGACAGCGTTCCGGCACGGAAAAACCATTTTCAAAGCAGAATATCTGACTTCAGCATTGTTTTTCAGTTAAACAAGTATGTTCACTTGGGATGTTTCTTAAATATCTGCAAACATATTATGGTATTTTTATGCTTTAGAAGAATCAAAAACTTACATACAGCACCTTTAAATCATTTGACATTATTGGAAGGTCAATTTATGTGCATTTCTGTGTATCAGTAAGAGCGTGATCGATATTTGTCTATAACATATTTCTCCATTACAGAATGAATGCACAAGGCTAGGCTTTTCACTGCGTCACAAATCAGGATACCTTTATGTACGGTTGAACTTGTAGTTTGGTCCACAAACACAATAAAGAAAGTAAGAACACATAAAAGCAAGTGATTATGCAAATGGTTCAGTAAAATTAGAAGAAGTTTGCTTTGTCAATCGAGGACAGCTTTGGTCGTCTCCAGCCAATCAGAGAAGCTACATAGACAGTGCAGGGTAATCTGCGGCCCGCTCCAGATTATCCTCTTAGCTCAGTGAGAGGGCTGTGTGTGTGCTGTCGGTGTGAAGCAGTCATGATCTGTGTGATCTGTGTGGCTTTATGGGTTCAGGCACTTTCCAGAATATGCCTCACACCAGGCCAAGTGCGAACAGGCAACAGGCCTATCACAAAGAGCACAGTGATAACTGGGTGACCATTTTCTGTGAGAAAGACGGGGAGTTGGATTGCACACGGAGATGGAGATTAACTGTATTTTGCCAACATAATGGCAGCTTGTGTGGACTTTTCTATGGTACATGCCATATCTAACAGCCAGAGACGTGACATGTGCTGTGGAATATGGTATGGTTCTTCTGTTGCCACTCTGATAGAGTCGCTCCGTTAGGTGAGTACTGCTGTTTTGGGGGTTTATAGTTCCCAAGGCTGAATTTATTTGATCAGAGATACTGTAAATACAATAAAATTGTCAAATGTTAGTACAATTTAGAATATGTTTTCTGTTGTAATGTATGGGTATGTGTAATTTATTCTTGTGACGGTATGAATTTTCAGCAGGAATAATCCAGGCTTCAGTGTCGTATGATCTTTCAGAAATCGTTCTGCTGATGAGAAATTATATGCTAATTTGATGCACAAGTCATTTTTCTTCTTCTTAGTGTAAAACCAGTTGTGCTGCTCAATATTTTCCTAGAAATTATGATGGTTTCAATTTCAGTTGATAGAAAAAATACAATGTTTATTATTAAAGTTTATAGAAATATATATGTTTTTAAATTAGTTGTTCATTTGAATTAAATTTAAAACATTTTTTAAAAACACTTTTAGATTTTAATAACAGTAAATTTTGATCAGTGTCTTTGCTGACAAAAAAGGTTAAATTTCTTAAAGATAAACTTTTTATTTTTTATTTTAAACTTTAACTTTATTAAAACATACTTTACTTATTTATTAATATGTATGTTTTATTATACATTTTTTTTTATCTGATGCACAAGTAATTTTTCTTATTAATTAAACCAGTTGTGCTGCTCAATATTTTCTTTGAAACTATGATGGTTTCAATTTCAGGTGAATGTAAATATACAAGGTTTATTATTAAAGTTTATTGAATTTTTTTAAATTGTTCATTTAAATAAAATTTGACATTTTATTTATTTATTATTATATTTTCTCATTTTTATAAGTTAATTTTGATCAGTGTCTTTGCTGACAAAAATGATTAAGTTTCTTAAAAGATTAACTTTTTCATTTTTAAACTTTAACTATTAAAATATACTGTACTTATTAATATGTATATTGTAATACTAATATTATTTTTATCTGATGCACAAGTCATTTTTCTTTTTAATATAAAACCAGTTGTGCTGCTTAATATTTTTGTAGAAACTATGATGGTTTCAATTTCAGTTTTTTTATTAGTTGTTCATTTAAATTAAATTAGAAATTTTATAACATTTATTATTAAATTTTTACACTTTAATAAGTTAATTTTGATCAGTGTATTTGCTGACAAAAATGATTAAGTTTCTTAAAAGATAAACGTATTTTTTAATTTTAAACTTTAACTTTATTAAAATGTTTATTAATTAGTTGTTCCTTTGAATTAAGTTTGACAAACACAACACTTATTATTAAATTTTAACATTTTTATAACAGTTAATTTTGATTATGTTTCTGAAAAAATCTACTTTATTTTTATTTTAAACCTTAACTTAAAATTAAAATATACTTATTTATTAATATGTATATTTTATTATAATATTATTTTCTGAACAATTGAATATACATTTATAAATATATGCTGCATATAAAAATGTGTTTTCGCTAACAGTGAGCTTGAGCAGCATATTATCACAGCATTGATTAATCTTCGTCGATATTAGGCAGTTCACAGTGGAAGATTTTTTTGGTATTGACTATCATTGTGTCTCAGTACAGGCCTGTAATTTTTGCTCCGTCATTGAATGTGCGATTTGTCGCTTTTTACAGAAAAGCAAGAAAAATAGTAGAAATGTGGCTCAAGTAATGGGTGAAATGGATTTTGACAGCTTGAAAGGCTCAACGGTGTCACACAAGCCTTAATGCATAGCTGGACAAGAGGAAATCACAGACCACAGCTCGCTTGAAATGAACCACACGATGCCTCATATTAAGATGTACCACAACAATCAAGCCTGTAAACATTCTGGATGAGCAATCCGTACGGCGCTTAATAAGCATTATAGATTAGAAGTCTCTGTCCAGTGCACAAACACAGAATAACACTCGAGCAGTTTTTAAGCTCCCTGCAGCCCTCCTCAACTAATTATTGTTCTTAATAATAACGCTGCTCTGAATTATGATAATTCTTGATCACTGCATTAATTACACGGCGCATTGTAATGAAGCTACATTTCCACTGGGAACTTTGTTTATGTGGATGCTAAGATGTGAAGCCTGTATTAACTCCACTGTTTCCTTTATGTCATAATAGATTTCCACTCATAACCGCCTCTCAAATGACACCGAATCATTGATCGAAATGTATGTCTGATAGGTTCGTACCCCAATAGATTCCCTAAATGCTTTTTGTTTTTCTTTTCACTTTACGTTCCTTAGAAAGTATAGCCCTTCTCTCCCAGAGCATTATGGGAAATAATGGCTATTGACCCAATCCTATCAGACTCTCAATTGCCCGTCAAACCATAGAGATTTAGTAGTGCTTCAGGAGTCTGAGATAACAGCTGAGATCCAGGGCCTGTTCATTAAGATGCCTTTCATTCCTGTCCTGAGAAACCCCCCAGGATATTCTTTTCGTATGGATCAGTTTGCTTATTTATTTATTTATTTATGGAGTGCATTCACTGAAATGTATTGTGTTGTGGAAAATAGAGGCGAGGTAGGAGGAGTGTGAAATGAACATCAGGCTGAACAAAAGATCAGATTTGTATTGCTGTGTTTTGACACTTGCCTTATGTGTGACGGTCAGTGTGGGAGGGACAAGAGCAATCCTATTAGCTTAAGCTAGAGATTATTGCAAAGCAAAAGAGTTGACCTGGGTCCTCTTAACCTCAGCACACTAAAAGACTGGACTATATGGAGGTGCTTGAGTCATGCTTTCTCCTAGATGTAGTTATGTAATCGCTCATCATAAATGTTGATTATCCTAATGTTAGTCATCACAGCATACTTACAGTCTGCAGCAGCTGGGGTTTCTCATTCTAATGTCTTTTTTAGATAAATAATTCGCCTGAATATTAAAATTGCATCAGTGTAAATGCTTTCTGATGTCATTACAAAGTTGAATTCTGTTATAATATTGACAATTCAAGCTCTGAAATTGACAAAATATTGCTATGAAACTGTAGGCTGCAGGGGTGGTGTATTTGAAGTCTTTTCCGCTCATAACTGCCTCTATAAATAGTGCCATATTAAAAATCTAGTCATTTTGACTGTGGAGTAGTGTCATGTAATCTATATAAAACTTTTGATAGACTCTTTTGATAGACTTCGGGGACAACACATGCACTTAATACACAAATACACTTCAATAAACATGTACACATATGCATCACCTATATGCTATAAAATTGCAGGTCAACTATGTCTGTATATAATAACTTATATTTGATTGTAACTTGAACTTAATTTGATTGTAGTGCAATAATGTACACCTTTTGTAAAGCTGCTTTGAAACAATAATTTTTGTGAAAAGCGCTATACAAATAAACTTAAATTGAATTTAATTGAATTGAATTGAACTCTGTGCTTTCCTTTTACATTTTATCAAATATTGTATTTGACGTTTGTGTTGGTTTATACTTTAGTGGCGTTATTTCAGTATATGTATGTAATATGGCATTTATTAATATTGTACAACAGCTTTTATAGATATCTTTTTATTTTCAGCAATTTTATTGTTTTTATTTGTCTGTTTAGTATTTTGTGGTGAATAGAAAGTTTAAAATAACAGCATTTAAGTGAAGTGAAATCTTATGTATTATTTAAAATGTTGAGACTATCACTGTTGTGCAATCTAATGTGTCCTTGATGAATAAAAGTATTTTAAAATGATAAACAGCACAGCTGTTTTCAGCATTGAAAAGAAACAGATACGTTTCTTGAGCACAGAATATCTTGAAATCAGCATATTAGAAATATCTCTGAAGGATCATGTGACACTGAATTGCCATCTTTAAATTGCAGGAATAAAGTTCTTTTTGCAATAGGGCTGCACAATATTAGAAAAAAACTGACATTGTGATATTTAGTTTTTCTGCAATAACTTGCGATATGAATATCATTTTTACAAGATGTTTTAAATAACTCACTCTGTTTGCTAAGAATTTATAATTTGACATTGATAGGGAGTGCATATGGATACAAATTACAAGCATAAATGAATACAAAAAAAAACAAAGGTATAACACAGAAATTAAAACTAAGTGACACTGTATACAGTAGTCAACATTTAAAGTGGGGCAAAACCTTTCATCAAAGTTGTCCTGAATCTGTTCTACCAGTTCTCAGGACAATTTAGAAAAACATTTTGGTCACACTTTATTTTGATGGTCCTTTTGTTGAATTTAAGTTGCATTGCATCTACATGCCAACTAATTCTCATCAGATTATTAGTAGACCGTTAGGTTGGGGTTAATGTTGGGGTTAGTGTTGGGGTTAGTGTAAGTTGTAATGTACTTGCAAAGTTTTATATAGTCAGTCAAATGTCTGTTTAAGAAGCAGTATCAACAGATATTAAGCAGAGAGTCTACTAATCCTCAAATGGACCATCAAAATAAAGTGTTACCAACATTTTTGATCTACTTAAAATATCTTCATTGTATAAATAAGTACAATTAATGTTTGTTAAAGCTACAGATTTGATCATTTCTTGTGCCTAAATTGTTTAAACTCACATAAAATCTTACAGTTACAGGCCTTAAAAAAAAGCTTTAACTAGGGTTCAACTTTGCATGTGATTTGCGGTTAATTGTAATCCTAGCTCAACATTGCAGATACTGTGATGTTACTATTGCAGATTTCCACATTGGCATATCAGTGCTGAAACGATGTTTTGTGCAACCCTATTCACACACTGTTAAATATTTATATTTTTATAATTTTTTATTATAAACTAAAGTAATATTTCACTATTTGTTGTTGTTGAATATATTTATTGTTGTTTTGATTAAATAAATGCAATGTTGCTTTGCAGAGAAAACATCCAGAATCTTTTTTTTCCCCTAAACATTTAGCCCTTATTGTATATTCAGTTACACATGGACTACATGCTCAACCGATGCTTGACACCGTGTAATTACTTCAAAGAGAATCAGATTTCTTGTGTTTCCTTTCTTGCAGTAGAAGAATCAGACATTATCGACTTGGAAAA
Organism: Danio kyathit; assembly: GCA_903798195.1. NCBI lineage: Eukaryota > Metazoa > Chordata > Actinopteri > Cypriniformes > Danionidae > Danio > Danio kyathit. The sequence continues at coordinate 28,643,635 of LR812533.1, read as the reverse complement.
ACGCTACTGGCTGCTGAAAGCTCAATCAAGGACAGGCCGCTTTGATTTGGAAACCTTTGTCCCGCTGGTCTCGCCCCCTATTCATGCATCGCTGAGTGAAGGTAAGACAGAATTCATTACGCCAATTTCAAAAAGCTTCTCGAATGGATTGAGACACACATTTGCACGCATCCACACACTCCTCGTATGCTTTGAAAACATTTGCGGTACCCAGGAAAGTCACGCTTCATCTTATTTTAGTAGAAGTGCTTTTCTGCTTTTGAAATGTATTGGATCATTTGTGATAAAAGATCTCCAAAGAATCCAATTACTCTTTCTGGCTAATCTAATCACTGACATTTTCTCCCATTTGCCAGGCTTGTTTCATGCCTTTGATGAGAATCGGGACAATCATATTGACTTTAAGGAGATATCCTGTGGGCTCTCAGCTTGCTGTCGCGGCCCAGTTGCGGAGAGGCAGAAGTGTAAGCTTTTTATTATTGCTTATCATCCTCTCTTAGCTGTTCGTCCTATTTCAGGGCAGATGCAGGGTTATTGTGTATGTTAGAGGACTTTTTTTTTTTTAAGTGCATAAATAATCTTTAAAATTTGTATTTAAGCTTAGTTATAAATGGAGAGCACATAGATATATGAATCCTATATATGTTTTTCTTTCTTCCTTTTTTTAATTAATGTTTAAAAATTAATTAATCTATTTTTTTACTGCTATACCTTTTACATATTTGTATTTATTTTTCTGTATTGCTGTTAAGTTTTATTTATAATCTTATTTTATATTTCTTCTTATTATTATGATGATGATATCTTTTTTTATTTGTGTGTTTTGCCCTAAATATTGTTTTTCGTATTGTTATTTTCCGACGTACTGTGAACATTTCCTTGCTCTGTTGAACATAATTTGGGAAATATTTAAAAAAGAAGAAAAAAATTCAAAGGGGGCTAATAATTCTGACTTCAACTGTATATTGTATTGTAACATGCATTTTCGGCATATATAAATTTGCAACAAATTATGTAAATGTATTACATTTATCTGTTTAAATATTTAATACAGGGTGTCCGCGGGGTTTTAAAAAGTATTAAAAGTTGATAAATCAATTATGAGGAAAATGAAGGCCCTTAAAAGGTATTAAAGTCTTAATGGCGTTTTTACGAGGTCTTAAATTTTGTTCAAGCGTTGTCCAAAGTGACTCCAAAAAAGAATAAATATATTTATTTTCCTCTTGATATTAACAATGGTGTACTCGATCCATGCGATTGGTTCGGGCCGGGGCACGTCTGGCCAAGACAAACGTGGGAAAGGTGATGTGTCGCTCTCCACGTGTAAGCAAAACAGACAGCAAAATGGCAAAATGTAAGTTTGCGTACTCCTGGTTGGAGAAGAACGGGTTTAAACAATGGCTGAAGCCTGTTGCTGAAAACAACAGTGTAATATTAACAACTGTTTATTAAGGTAAAGGTTTGATACTGATTAGAACTTGAAATGGCGATGAGGTCTTAAAATATTCTGAAAAGGTCTTTAAAAAGTATTGAAATTACCTTTAGGATTCCTGCATATACCCTGTAATATTTGCACAAAAGATAATACGTTGCAATAATAAAAAAAATGTGACCCTGGAGTGCAAAACCAATCTGAAGTTGCACAGATATATTTGTTGGAATATCCAATGATACATTGTATGAGTCAAAATTATAATTTTTTTTCCTTTTTGTCACAAACCATTAGTAAAGATCATGTTCCATAAAGACATTAAGGGTGCTTTCACACCTAGACCTAGTTTCGGAACCTGTCTCATTTGCCAAGTTAGAGCAGTTCGTTTGACATGTGAAACCCCCAATCGCGCTCGGATCCGCATTAAATCAATTGGTCCGAGATCACCTGAATGAGCTGGTCTCAACACAATTGAAACGAACTCTGGAGTGGACTGATTGTTGTGAGAAAGCAAAATGATCCAAAGAACTAACAAACCATTCTATATCACAGTGTATTGTGGTTGTTTAATAGCCATATATGGTCCTTCAGGTTGGGGGTTGAGCGTTGGGCTAACGACCCACCACATGAAAATTAGATGTTGCGAAACACCAACATGGTGCAGCTAAATATCAACTTCAATATAAAACAGTCCTGGGAGTAAGTAATAGCCATATATATGGCTATATGTAGAGAGAATTATGAGTAGGGCGGGATGTCATTTGTACCGGTAAGTGTGTGTTTCATGTTGAATATAAAAGTATATTACCGAGTGCCGTTTATCCATAAATTGACCAAAATTACCATCTGATATTTTTTCCATATTTTAATCTCATAAAATGTTGTTTTAGGCCTATTGTTTTGTTCATTTCTGCACTGACACGTCGAAAGAAAGTTTAACATTGATCTGCTTCATGATCTGACTGCATTCTCGGTTTATCTGTTATTTATCATAAATATTTATTTATTTATTTATTCTAGCCAACGTTTTTTTAAATAGATTGATTCAATAGATTAATTAATTTTTATAAAACTTTACAACTGAAATGAGGCTGTATGAGAAAGTCTTACCTCTCTGATTTATATTTGGTGATGATGTTGGTGTAAAAATTAAACTGCACCTTGTAGCTTATAACGTCTTATTTCTCATTGTCATAAATTATAATAACAACGTATGACAGAGGAATCCATGGCACTGTGAAAAATAGACCCTGAAACTCTGACCAATGTGAGTTTAGTTGCACATGACTTGTTTTAACTATTTTGGTCCGTTTAGAAACTTTGCCGTGTGAAAGCGAAACGCACCAAGAACAAAAATAAACATAGCAACAATTTTAATCCCTGTTTCAGAATAAAGCAATCGATGAAAAGCACCATTGATCTTGATCGTGGAAGCACCCTTAGTAAATTTCCTACTGTAAATGCATCAAAATGTCAAAAAGTAATTTGCATTGCTAAGAGCCTAATTTGGGCAACTTAAAAATTTATTTTCCCAATATTTAGATTTTTTTTAACCCTCTTATTTCAGATTTTTAAACCATTTTTATCTCAGCCAAATAATATCATATTCTAACAAACCATACATAAATAGAACTTTCAGGTGATTCAAAAATCTCAATTTCTGAACTTTTTCCCTTATGACTGGTTTTGTGGTCTAAGCTCACATATTAAGTTTTCCTTAGATTATTTAAACGATTTCCATCTGCATCTCTTCTTCATTGTCTATTGCAGTTTGTTTTAAAGTGTTCGATGTGGATCGTGATGGAAATTTGTCCAGGGACGAGATCCACGAGATGGTGGTGGCACTGCTGGAGGTGTGGAAGGATAACCGAACAGACACTCTTCCTGTAAGTGCAGAGTAGCTTTTGACCTTCTTTTACCTCTGCAGATACAACAATAAGCATGTGTAGTTTATCTGTTTGGTTTTGTTGCTATACAAATGAATGTGTCCGTTATATGTTCACATCTATCTATATGCTTGTGGTGATTAATGCAAATGAGATGCAGTCATGTTATTGCGGATATGTACTAAAACGGGATTATACATTTAAATGAAAGTCAGACTGATTAATCATTATTGATTTGTGCATCCGGCATTGTCATCATGTTTTTACATTTACTGGAGACCTTTTTCCATGTCAGATATTGATAATGCTTTATAATTTATGCTTTTTTTTTATTTCAGGAGTTTGATTCCAGTGTGTCGGAGATTGTGGAGGACATATTGAAAATGCACGACACAACAAAAGTAATTCTCTTTTTTTTTTAATATAGTGAATATATACATACTAATTAAAGAGTTGTGATGTTAAAGAAATCACTGAGTATATTGACATGGACACCAATAATCAGAATTTAATACGATTAAGACATTACATGAAACTCCACAGCCACAGCCAAATCCCCCTGCAGCCCAAGACCGGTTACTCACTGAAGCTAAGCAGGGCTGAGCCTGGTCAGTACCTGGATGGGAGACCACATGGGAAAACTAGGTTGCTGTTGGAAGTGGTGTTAGTGAGGCCAGCAGGGGGCGCTCATTCTGTGGTCTGTGTGAGTCCTAATGCCCCAGTAAAGTGAAGGGGACACTATACTGTCAGTGAGTGCTGTCTTTCGGATGAGACATTAAACCGAGGTCCTGATTCTCTGTGGTCGTTAAAATCCCATGGCATTGTCGGCGCCTGTGGTGTAGTGGTTAGTGCGTCGACACATGCGCTCCGGTGCTCACAGCGACCCGACTTCGATTCCACCTCGCGGTCCTATGCCGATCCTTCTCCTCTCCGCTCCCTATGCTTTCTTGTCAATACTCTCGACTGTCCTATCAAAAAAAGGTAAAAACTGTGAAAAAATAATAATATAAAAAAAAAAAATGTCATGGCACTTCTCGAAAAGAGTAGGGATGTAACCTCAGTGTCCTGACCAAAATTCCCTCCATCAGCCCTTACCCATCATGGACTCCCAACCATCCCCATCCAACGAACTGGCTCTATCACTGTCTCTCCACTCCATCTATATATAGCTGGTGTGTAGTGAGCGCAGTGGTGTCGTTATCTTGTGGCTGCCGTCGCATTATCCAAGTAGATGCTGCACACTGGTGGTGGAGTGTGGAGACCCCCCTCTCATGACTGTGAAGCGCTTTGGGCATATGGTCGTACACAAATGCGCTATATAAATAAATACACATTACTTACTTACTCTGGAGGAAATTTGGATAGCGCTGTGACGCAATGACGTTAAATCGATCTATGTGCTAGAACATGTAAAACGGGATCATGAAAGGAACATTCAAAAAGCAACTCATGTAAAGACCTTAATCATATTATTGTCTTATTCAGATTCAGGCAAATAATTCAATTACTGATAACCATGTAAGCGTACTCATTGTCAATATCATCAATTGATACCATCTACAATAGTCTTTCACCAAATGTTAGTACCAATTTGGATACAACAGAAAAATGAAAAATGCTAACACACTACTTTTTAATAAAAATATAAATTTTATAAAAAATTTTAATTAAATAAAAACTATTGAATTAATGTTTCTTTCTAAGGGGATTTTAACATCCAGTGAATGTAATAGGGATTTTTTTCCAGTTAATGTAGGTTTTTTGGGGCTGCATGATATTGGAAAAATCTACCATTGCAATGTTTTGTTTTTCTGTCATATATATTGCAATATAAAGAATACAGTTTCACCAGGTGAATTGAATATCTCTATTTGGAAAGAATGAGTGATTTTAGACTGATTGGGATTATTCTATAGGAGAGTGCATCTGCATAAAATATAATAAACAATCTACAAACATAGATAAATGCAATAAAGAAAAAGATACCAAAGAAATAAACCATGCTTTATGGTTTTCTGAGGAGTCATATCAGTGTTCAGGTACAGTAATTGACTAATTAAATGTAAAATAATGCCTTCATTGAATAAATCAGTCTATTAAATTAATCTTTATTTACATTTTATTATGCCTGAGTGCTTTAAAAATCATCATACAGTCACATGCCTCAAAAACACATGCAAATAACAATGCACAACATTGCAGACTGTTGTGAATGATCACATTGCGATATCGATGCTGAAACGATATATCGTGCAGCCCTAAGTTACACTATTATCTTAAAATTAATAAATTGTGCAGTAACCTCTATCTTGTGTTTTCCCCACAGCAAGGACATTTAACTCTGGAGGACTATCAGATATGGAGTGTGAAAAGTGCCCTCGCCAATGAGTTCCTCAACTTGCTGTTTCAGGTCAGCATGTTGGCACAATGCAACCAAATCAAAAGTGCCTAAATCCTTCCAAATCCTTCAACACAAATGTGAATCCAGTGAAGTACGCTGCTGACGTGGATCTTTCCTTAAATGTCTTGTTAATCTGCTTGTCATCAGGTGTGTCATATTGTCCTGGGCCTGCGTCCTGCCACCCCTGAAGAGGAAGGCCAGATCATTAGGTGAGAAAACTATAGGACGATGCCTTTTTGAAAGTCGGCTTCCTTTCAACAGCGTCCCTACGGAGCACTTTCTCTGTGTTTTAAAACAAGCCTTGCGAGGGCTGTATTGTATTTCACTCCTCCTCATGATTAGGATCTGTCTGTTTATAAGGATCCATAGTACCACCGTTGCCTCTATCAGTGTTTTCGAGAAGGCAGAGATGGAGAACACAATTTCATTTACAATTAGGTTTTCCAGCAGTACTGACGGTGCTCAAAAAGACACTATAAATACTGTACCGCATCAGCGTGTCAGGTTTATTGCTTTGGCTATTCTGCCCAAGTTTATTATTGATGCCTTATGACAGAAGAAATGTTTTGTTGGTTCATTTTTGGTGCTTTGTGTAAATATGATAGCTCTTTGACTGACTGAATGTGTATCTATGCTGATTTTTGTGTGCCTGCACAGGGGTTGGTTGGAGAGGGAAAGCAGGCACGGTTTACAGCCCAGTCAAAACTGGTTCCTGATCTCCATGCAATGGTGGCAGCAGTGGAAAGACTATGTCAGATATGTGAGTATTCTTTATATATAGCGACAAAAAGTGATCATGTCATGATAAATTAGCCTTACTTTTACTTTTTTTTTTAAACAAAAGGCCACTGATTATACTAATTATAAGCACAACAGCCTAAAACAGATCTATGACCTTTCTTTAAAGCAAAATTGTGGATATAATGAAAAAGACTTAAATGTAATGCAAACGCAGGTTTATTAAACAGAATGGTCAGGCAAGCAACAGTCAACACAGGAGCTAACAGATAATTAGATAGAATACACAGGCGAATGGTCAAAAGGCAGGCTGCATACAACATAAACAAACAAACAAGGGAAACATGTTGTAATGTTCATAGTGACAGTATAACAAGACTCAGCAACTAGTGTGTGTGTGTGTCTGTACTGCTTTTAAAGTCCATCTAAAATCTTTGAGCTACTCCCAGCTGTGTGAGTGTACTATTTACTGGATTGAGTTTTTAAAGGATGATAGTGGAATGAAAGTGTTGAGCTTTAAGGTCTGCTGCAGATGATTCCAAGCATTAGCAGCAGAAAACTGAAAATAGTAGCCACCAAATGAAGTGTGAACTTTGGGTATACAAAGGTTAATAAAACTACTAGAGCTCAGATTTCGATATGTTTCCGGAATGTTAAGAAGGGACTGTAAATATAGTGGAGTTTTTCCAATAGGAGTTTTGCAAATGAACATAAACCAATGAATTTGTAAATGTGATTGATGAGAAGGCCAATGCAATAAAGAATACAGTTTGCAGTTATGAGTATTAAATTCCGCACCAGTAATAAAAACAAATTGCTGCATGGTAAATAACATCCAGTATGTGAAGGAGCTGATTTTTGAAGCTGATCTGTAAATTAAATCCCCATAATCCAAAATTGGTAATACTGTTAATTTGACCAAATGCTGCTTTGTTTTTTCATATGTATTCTGTTGTGTTCCAGGATAATAAGTCGATTGTCATGGAGCAGCCATCAGTGCAGGGCAGCGGGATGAGAAGTTCTCAGTCTGTCGCATCTGTAGAACCTATACTGAACAGAATTGGAATAGTGGTTCGTTCCCCAAGTTCCCCAGAAGAAAAATTCCCTGACAACATCTCTAGCTCATCCGAGGCTTCAGAGAGCACTGGTAATAGTAAGTACTTTGCTGAAGTACAGTCGCTAGAGTTAAAGTGTAATTTAAAGCTTTCATTAATTTTTTTTTAAACAAATTAATATATTTATTACATAAGGCTGCTTTACATTAGTCAATTATGATAGTTAAAAAGATGTACATTGTTACAAAATAATTATTTTTGTATTAAATGCTGCTCTTTTGAAGTTTATATTTATTAATATCTGGGTTGCCATAACCCTGTGTTAAGGCACATTTTGAGAAAAAGTCATATGAGAAAAGATTTTTCTATTTTGCTTTTATTATTTTATGTTTATTGTTAACATTCATTTACAATCATACAATATTCCAAGTTACATTTGGACCTCAGTATGAGACTTTAAATAACATTCAATTGACATACATTATTGCCTGGTGTACTAACTATACATTGTACTCAAATTTTGTTCAATTATAAAAAGAAAAATAGCATAAAAATCAAAATAAATAAATAAAAAAGCGAAAAAGAAGCAACTATTTACTTCCAGGCTGAGAGCATGTGTCCTAATATGATTCCTGCCAGAATAATCTCAAATGAGCTTCATTATACACATAGGTATTAGATAGAATACATTGTGAATATATAACCTTATACTGTACGTACGTATGCAGACATTAGCATATATTTATCTATCAGTTGAGCATCTTCTACTTATTTATTGCAGAAAAATCAGGTCTTCTATCTGAAATATATTCAACCCATTGGAAACACCAGATTTCAAATAAAAATCCCTTTATTCCCAAAAGTTTTTTACACTCGCTTGAGGTAGTTTTGGACTGTGCGAAACAAAGATTAAATGTGAATAAAAGGAGATGGAAATGCATTTTCCAATTAAACTTTGACATAGCGAAAATTACTAGTCAGCTGGACTAATCTGCTGTCTCCATTATGTTTGCCTTGTTTACTGTTGGTTACTAGAGACTATAGAACTACAGTCAGCAACTCTAACAACTTGATTATTGTGAACTTTGAAAAGATTCACTTCACTTTAAGATGGAAACCCGGCTTTTTACTCTGAAGGGACTCATCCTAAATATTTAATAATTACACATTATAATTAATTACTTTTTTTTACTCTAATATTAAATAATCACTTATCGCCAAGTTTTTTCACATATATTTGAGTTTCTTTCTTTTTTGTCGAACACAAAAAAATATATTATGAAGTAAACTGGTAACCGGTAACCTGATTTCCAGAGGACCGGAATATTTTCTTTTGTGTTCAATGACAGAGCTTAAACTTTTGGGTAAACAATCCTTTTAAGGCAAGGTCACTATTATAAAAAAAAAAAACATATGTAAACATAGCTAAAGTGAATAAAATCAATGTTTTAGTAAAATAAAGTGACATGAAGACTAAAATAAGACCGTCCTCCATTAAAGTGTATTTTTTTTTACTTCCTCAGGCCTGACCCCACACATCAGTTCCTCTGCCACAGATGTGTGCTTTGCTCGGCAACACAACATCTCTGACAACAACAACCAGTGTTTCTCAAGCGCCAATGGCCATTTGCCTAACAGCTTGGCCATGCAGAGACCCGGTGCGATAGACAACCAGCCTCTGGTGACCACCGAGCCCATGAAGGTGAGCCGTAACAACTGAAACCATTGAAATCTAAAATGTCTGCCCCTAGTGCATTTAAAAGTCCTGCAGGCGAAATAACACCTTCAAGTTGTTTTTCTTTCATCTAATTATAGCTGCAGAGCTCAAAACTACATTAAAGTGCCATTTTTTTAAAATTGAAATCGTCTGGAACAAATTAATCCTCTGATGAATGGTCTGTAGCATTTGTGTTGTAGAAAATGAAAGTCTTTATGAGAAGCTAAAAGCATTATGACTAAAACTGCTTGCTTCAGTAATGCCTTATCACAAACACATTTGCACTCTTGTATTAATGTAACATGCCGTATTATCATACAAATTGTTCTTTGATACGACGCAGAGCGGTATTGAAGCCAAAAAGCACATTTTCAGTCCTGGCCAACCCTTCATCCAAACTCTAGCTCTCATTATTGTCATTAGACCACGTGTCAAAGTGCATCCCCCCCCCTTCCCACAAGAGTGAACCTATTATAGTTTATTTCACATTATATAGCCTCTATTGTGCATTATAAAAGGTCATATTTTAGTCTTGGGGGTCTCCAACAACAGGCTGATATGCATGCAAGGCCAAAAAACACTCTCATTTTCTTATAATATGCATTTATTTTTACCTAATTATCCCATCAACTCTCATATGATTCGTTCAGTGATTCATTTGTTCCCAAACCCCTTTTTTGCGTGAGGCTAATCTGCGCTGATTGGTCCGATGACCCAGTCAGTTGTGATTGGTCGACTTGGTTTAGCGCAAGACAGAGAGAAATGCCCACCACGGCTATAAAGTAGCAGAGAGTGTGTGAGAGCCCAGTGCAGGAATGCAATTAAGCAATGCAGTTAAACACCAGCATATTACTCTACTCTTAAACCTAACCCCAAGTAATAACAATGACACACATTCAGTATTAATCCACACAGTGGCAAAAGTTGAACTATTTAAAAAATTGACCATGCCACGTGTGTGAGAAACAGCTGATGGTCATAGCAAAGACAAACGGCAGAGAATCACCAGTTCAGAAACGCATTTACATCGGTAAAGGAAGAATCACGCGTCACATTTTCAATGTGGTTTTGGACGCAATATGTGAACAGCTCCATACAGATTTAACCTGAGAGATACAGTACAAGCATTGATCTATAATAGATATGTGATTACAAGCCGCGCGGGGTGATTACAACTTATAACACACAATTAAATACATATTTTGCAAACTACAGAAAATGAGGCAACAATGTTAATGACACTTACATGTTATGATCTAGAGGAAGAAGAAACTGGTCCATATGAACTGTAACAATCCCTGTCAAAGTCTGACAAAGTCCCATACATAATAGTCTCTGCTGCTTCTTTTAATTGCAAACGGCCGACGAATCCCGCAATGCAGCATAGGTTATTGTGTCAAAAATCAGAAAAATTGCAGGAACAAACACAGTACATGTTTAGTTATACTGTGGTATTGTTGTGAAAATTAACTTTAACCCTTTATTCCACACAGCCAATTCTCCATCTGTCAGTGATCGTCATCTTCGTGTCATGATCAGTCCCCTGATCCCCCGCTCTCCGCTAGCGCCTCAAGGGAAAGGCATGTTCATGTTTTATCGGATTCGGCACTACATATTTGGTGATTTACCGTATCGACGTCGATGCGTTCAATCAAACGATCCGAACCCAACTCGATTCATTTTGTTAAAGAATCAATTGTTTTAAACATGCTGCACTTTCAGATTTAAACCTCAGCTGGATGTTTTAATTTACTTAGAGCTGTTACACACTGCATTGAAGCTAATTTTTAAAAACCCATAATAGGGGCTCTTTAAAAGAATTGACTGCTGTAACAATAATATTGTTTTACATTTTAATTATTTATGTTTTTCTTTTTTTCAAATGAAAATACAAAGAAATCATGATTTTGTTTCACATTTAACTTGCCCATAAAAACTTGTAAAAGAATCCAATGTGCATTTTACTTTTAAAAATGTCCATAATGTCCTTTTCTTCAGGCATTTTTTTCTGAAGTTCACAATGTCTGAAATGCCCATCTGACGAGCGCTAGCTTTCAGTGCTGAGATTAGTTTGGAAAACCTGTCCTGACTCATTCATGGTGGTCAAACGACTTGATTAAATTAATCAAAGTGAAACTGAAACAGGCTACTCATTCATTTTGGGTCATACAATTGAAAATAAGACATTATTCGAAACTGAATGTTTTACTTTTAACAAAACAGTTTGTGATTTAAACTGACTTTTGTTTCAGAGATAACTAACCAAGAAAAAAATACATTAAAATAAAGATATGAAATTTGTTTCAAAAAGAGATTTTTTTCCAACAAAATTATATGAAGTGGTCAAAAATAATGTCTGACCCACTCTGTATCTTCTGGCATACTACCATCTTATTTACCAAGCCCTTACGATGTCTGCAATAACAGTACAACATTTCAAGGCTACAGCAGTTACCTTTATTATTAGAGAGAGTAAATAGGATGTGCTTTGTGGTGCAGTCTGTAATGCTGCTTTTATTTTAAATGTAGTTTTGTTAATGTGTGAATTATTTAAATGAAACCCATTTTGTTTATGGGATTTTATGAACTATATTATTTTAATAGTCATTAAATTAAATTGAACAGGTTATATATACGGTTAATAATCAGTAAAAAAGCATAAGTTGTCCTTAAAAAGAATTAGCAAAAATTAACAACAACAATTGTTGCGGCCCCCCTTGTCACATGGTGCCTCATCGCAGTATGTGCCCATCCACTATGCCACTGCCCGTATTACTTTATTTGGCACACAAGAGCATTGTTCACTACAAATGTGAATTTAGATATTGTGAGTATATTACATGCAAAGGCAATGCAAACTGGGTGGCGCTTCAATCATGTCTTTCATGCAAGTTCAAGATAATCACCCAATACATGACGCTTTTTATCATATATTGACTATAAACTACATCTCCCAAAATGATTGTTTGTTTTGTGACCATGTTTCCACATTAGCGTTCAACTGAGCAGGATTTGTTTGACATTTGCAAATGTCTCATATGTAACTCGTTAGCAGCTCAAAATTACTTGTTGTTCCATAATTCTGCTTCTCTCAAATTTGACAAGGTTTTGGAAAAAAGTAATGACAATGATTGGTGTCTGATGATATTTGTCTGCTGTTATTTACATAGATAGAATAATGAGTGTTTATAAAATTTTATATATTTTTTTTTTTACATTTTTACTTTTTTAAGGAAGTTGTTATTGCACCAGTCTATCAGTATGAATTCCCCTTGAGTGTGTGTCTATGTTTTGTCCAGGCACCCACGCTGACTATGGAAGGAGGTCGACTAAAGAAGTCCCATCAACTGGTGTCTGGCCGGGAGTTTGAGACGGTCCCAGAGCCGGTGTGGAGAGCACTTTACCACTGGTATGGGGCCAACCTTAGCCTGCCCCGACCGGTATGTATCCCATATCCCATCAGTGGCACCACTATGGGCATGTAATTTATGCTTCAGTGAATCTCGGTTCTCTGGCTTTTCCTTTGACGCACAATGTTCTTAATGGCGTGACGCATGGTGTCAAGTGAACGGTGTCAGATATTTCTAAACCTGTTTCCTGAATACAGATTGTGCTTCTGTGCAGGGGCATTGCTAGACATAAAGCTCTTCTGGGGCACAGCTCCCCCTCAATAAAAATAAAATAAACTGTATTATATATATATATATATATATATATATATATATATATATATATATATATATATATATATATATATATATATATATATACATATATATATATATATATATATATATATATATATATATATATATATATATATGTTTGTATATGTGTGTGTGTGTGTGTGTGTATGTATGTATGTATATATATATATATATATATATATATATATATATATATATTAATATCAAAGCTGAATATTTTTGGAAGTAGTTTTTAGTTTGTTTTTAGTTTTAGCTATTTTAGGAGGATATCTGTGTGTGCAGGTGACTATTACTTTGCATAATTATTAGGCAATTTAACAAAAAACAAAAATATACCCATTTCAATTATTTATTTTCACCAGTGAAACCAATATAACATCTCAACATTCACAAATATACATTTCTGACATTCAAAAACAAAACAAAATCAAATCAGTGACCAATTTAGCCACCTTTCTTTGCAAGGACACTCAAAAGCCTGCCATCCATGGATTCTGTCAGTGTTTTGATCTGTTCACCATCAGCATTGCGTGCAGCAGCAACCACAGCCTCCCAGACACTGTTCAGAGAGGTGTACTGTTTTCCCTCCTTGTAAATCTCACATTTGATGATGGACCACAGGTTCTCTATGGGGTTCAGATCAGGTGAACAAGGAGGCCATGTCATTAGTTTTTCTTCTTTTAGACCGTTTCTTGCCAGCCACGCTGTGGAGTACTTGGACGCGTGTGATGGAGCATTGTCCTGCATGAAAATCATGTTTTTCTTGAAGGATGCAGACTTCTTCCTGTACCACTGCTTGAAGAAGGTGTCTTCCAGAAACTGGCAGTAGGACTCGGAGTTGAGCTTGACTCCATCCTCAACCCGAAAAGGCCCCACAAGCTCATCTTTGATGATACCAGCCCAAACCAGTACTCCACCTCCACCTTGCTGGCGTCTGAGTCGGACTGGAGCTCTCTGCCCTTTACCGATCCAGCCACGGGTCCATCAAGACTCACTCTCATTTCATCAGTCCATAAAACCTTAGAAAAATCAGTCTTGAGATATTTCTTGGCCCAGTCTTGACGTTTCAGCTTGTGTGTCTTGTTCAGTGAAATATGGCAAAACTGGTGGCAAGTGGCATCTTGGCAGCTGCACTCTTGACTTTTCTCAGTTCATAGTTCAGTTCTTAGTTTAATTTGCGCCTTGGTTTTTCCACACGCTTGCGACCCTGTTGACTATTTTGAATGAAACGCTTGATTGTTCGATGATCACGCTTCAGAAGCTTGGCAATTTTAAGAGTGCTGCATCCCTCTGCAAGATATCTCACTATTTTTGACTTTTCGGAGCCTGTCAAGTCCTTCTTTTCACCCATTTTGCCAAAGGAAAGGAAGTTGCCTAATAATTATGCACACCTGATATAGGGTGTTGATGTCATTAGACCACACCCCTTCTCATTACAGAGATGCACATCACCTAATATGCTTAATTGGTAGTAGGCTTTCGAGCCTGTACAGCTTGGAGTAAGACAACATGCATAAAGAGGATCATGTGGTCAAAATACTCGTTTGCCTAATAATTCTGCACTGCCTGTATATTTGTCATGATGTATGCAGCAGTAAAGGTTTCATGTAATATAGTCTTAAATAAAAAATGAACACAAAAAGAGCTTTAAAATGTAAAACTGCTGTAGATGTCAATCTGGCCGTTTAGCGTCTCATTTTTATTCAGCTAAATGAAACTAATCAGGTGCACCCTAAAGTATTTTAAAATCATTCATCTCTCTCTTGAGGACTTATACTGTCTATTTTACTCTTTCCTTCAGGTTATCAAGTCTACAGTCAAGGCTCAGGCAGAGCTAGAGCTCTTCCCCCTTTACCTTCTGTTCCTGCGACAGCAGCCGGCCACACGGAGCCCTCAGTCCAACATTTGGGTCAATATGGGTATGAGCAGCCTGCGAATGTTCCCTCCGCATATGCCCCGAGGTAACGTAAGCCAGCAGCAAGAGAGAGGCTCCGTCCACTGCCTCCACCAGCACCCCTAATCTTCTAAATACACCCACCAGAATGACCTGTTCGGATTATTCCTCATCCCAACACCTTCATCTTCTGAGTTCAGCCTTATATTTAAATATATTTATAATATA
This sequence comes from Danio kyathit, assembly GCA_903798195.1. Classification (NCBI taxonomy): domain Eukaryota; kingdom Metazoa; phylum Chordata; class Actinopteri; order Cypriniformes; family Danionidae; genus Danio; species Danio kyathit. The sequence goes on along the minus strand of LR812533.1, from coordinate 28,628,577 downwards.
AAAATGTATATCTACTTTTTTTTATTATTACTTTACATTTTTCTCAGATAAAACTATAAGATGACAGCAATAAAATCATGCAGAATACACACAAAAACGTATACAAATATTTTAATATTTTAAGGTTATTTTACCCAAAAATTAACATTTACTTAACCCTAAGACCTTTATGAGATTCTGTTTTTCTGACGAACACAAAGGAAGATATTTTAAGAATGTTGGAAACTAGTAGCAATTGACATTCATAGTAGAAAAAAGAAATACTGTTGAAGTCCAGATTAATATATTCAATAAAATACCATCCTTTGTGTTCAACAGAAAAAAGAAACTCAAACTGTTTTAGAGAAATTGGAGGCAGAGCTCAATGACAGGTTTTTTGCATTTTTGGGTAAACTATCCTTTTAAGTTTTAACTATCCCTTTGTGACCAAAATATGAAAAAATGTACATTAAATGTTGTTAGAAGACAACACTGACCTATTAGTGGCCTTATTTTTTGAGTCCTGAAAGTGAGTAGATGATAATCTACAGTAATTTAAGGTTATGTTCAGCACAGTGAGACTAGAATTATTGTATGTCTCTCAGTCATGGCTGTAAGGCTCAGAAGACTGTTTGTAGTGGGTAAAGATGGAAGCTCTCTGGCTGATTTCCTGTAATTGTTTGCTTTGCAATCATACCAATCTTTTTTTTTGTCTCAAATAATCATGTCTCCTATGAAATCAGTAACTGCTACACAAATCTTTAAATGTATTTTAATTTTCTTTTTGGACTAATTACAAACATTTTGCTTGATTTTTATTTACATTACCCAGACTAATGAATTGATGAATGTTCCCTATGAAAATGACCTTTGCCCTTTCTTGCTGCTACCTTACAACTAATCCTCGGTCTGTCGATCAGGTATTGGGATGTGTGTGTGTGTGTGTGTGTATGTGCGTGTGTGTGTGTGCGCAATACATATTGATCTGTTTTCTGCTTGTCACTGGATGATTTAATAGTGTGCATATTATGATTTATATATGGACTGGATCTTCGCAGTCTTGTATTAAAATGCTTATTTCCAAAAAGTACTGCTTGACTACTTTAGGTAAACAAAATCAAGTTTACATTATTAAAAAAAAGAGTAAAGTTTGTTTTTAAATATATAATAGCAAAGCAAGATGTAAATGCTTTAAAGGGTATATTTGAATATTGTAAACGTTTTACAGCATGTCACAAAGAGAATGCTGATGACTGCTCTTCTTTCCTAACACAGGTAATGTTCCTTCTCCCAACGCCCCGCTCAAGCGAGTGCTGGCATACACAGGCTGTTTCAGCAGAATGTGCACCATTAAAGACATTCACGAGTACCTGTCCCAGAGGTTACGCATCAAAGAAGAGGACATGCGCCTCTGGCTTTACAACAGCGAGGTGGGGACCTCCTTAAGAGATACTGGATTAAAGAATATCAAGAGTCATTCATATGCAAATCTATCCTCATTATAAAGATGCCAGTGTTACCTTACAGCAGTGATCTTCGAGGAAATACTTTAAAATGAAACCTACTTTCTGGATCATCCATTTTTGTGGCCAATATGATTTATTTGTTTTTATTGATTTATTTATTCATTTACATCACAGCCAGTATGAACAATCGGCTGGCATTTGGAGGGTAGCACTTTAATTCTAGAGAGCATTTGATTGGACAAATATCTGTGTAGTGTAAGAAGACTCATTGATATTTGAGCATTTAGCATATACTGTTTTATTCAACAGTTTGGAGTTGGAATGATTTTTGATACATTGACTTATGCTAAGTCTTTAATATATTATATATGAATATAAAAAATTGTCATATTTTAATACATTTTGATATTTTATGGCATACAAAGCTGATCTAAAAATGATTAAAACATGTTTTTAACAGTGTAATATACCTTGCTGTCATTTTAATTCATGAATAATGATACACTGTAGGTATAAATAGTTTCTGTAGATGGATACAACTAAAACCATAATCCATAATATTTGTCTTAAATTAAAGTGTTAATAATGTAAAGTGGGTACATTTATATTGTGTACTAATCCTGTTTTATATTGTCTTCATATCAGAATTACCTTACTCTCCTGGATGATGAAGATCACACTTTAGAAAGCTTAAAAATTCCAGATGAACAGCACTTAGTCATTGAGGGTATGTCTGTGACATTTATCTGTCTTAATTAAAGTCTTATCTTTTTTCACATGCCTTAAGCAGTGTGGATTAAATTGCAAAGCATGCACAATTTTACTGATGGACAAGGAAGAATTAATCAAATATCTTTCCCTTTCTCTAGTTCGAAACAAAGATATGAGCTGGCCAGAGGAAATGTCTTTCATTGCAAACAGCAGCAAAATCGACAGACACAAAGGTAAAAGGTCTCGGAAAGTGTTGGAAAAACAATCTATGCAAATTGGAAGGTGGCCAAGCCATCTATAAATGTCAGAATATTTACCCGAGTTTGACCTTGCCTAGATGGCGCTATATTACAATTTTTTGTATCGAAGCACATCAAGTAGATTATTAACACAGGAACAAAGGCAGCAAGAGTCTAAGAAGCAATTACATAACATTACATAAAGCAATTTAAAAGTCATATCAGACATCAGCTCTGACATTTGAAGGCTCAAAATGTTGCCAGAAAGCTTTCTGAAATAGAGTAATTGAAATTCATGGAGATGGTACTCAGGTGGTAGTGCCTGTGAAGTCTTGACTTTTATTTTACCCCATTTCTCTTGCAGTTCCTACTGAGAAAGGTGCCACAGGTTTGAGTAATCTGGGCAACACGTGCTTCATGAACTCCAGTATTCAGTGTGTAAGCAATACCAAGCCCCTCACTGAGTACTTCATCTCAGGGCGACACCTTTATGAGCTTAATAGGTAAGGAAACATGACCAATGGTCTTTTTAAAACTAAAACAGCAACATTTAAAGCAATGGTCTCAAACTCAATTCCTGGAGGGCCATAGCTCTGCATAGTTTAGCTCCAACCACCTCCAACTCACATTTGCTTAATAGTCTATAATAGTCTTGAACACCTTGATTATTTATATCAGTTGTGTTTGATTAGGGTTGGAGCAAAACTGTGCAGAGCTGTGGCCCTCTAGGAATAGAGTTTGAGATCTATGATTTACAGCAAAAAAGTTTCCCATACATATTTAACTTTTGTTTTAAACCACGACTAGTCTCACATAACTAGAGCTTCAATCTCACTCTTTAATTGGCTAAAGACTCCCTAAAGGCTGAAGCAGCCAGTGAGCAGAAATCCTGTACGATTTATTCAATCAGATGATCACTTCGAAACTCCTGAAGTGTTTCTAATTTTGTGTGTCATGTGCATCAGACATTCAGCCAGCAATGTGGGTGTAACATTGAGGGCTGAGATTAAACCATGACAAACGGTATAGTTCTTGGCTAAAAAGTTTGTGTGGTGCTTTATGCAGAGTCACAATGAACCCTTATGACTTGTAAGATATCATTTAAATTTTCGCAGCATTAGAAAAATGAATTAGGCAATCTTTTACGATTAGCAGTCATCTGTCATACCTTTTGACCAATGATCTTTCTCTCCCTGACAGAACTAATCCAATCGGAATGCGTGGTCACATGGCCAAATGCTATGGTGATTTGGTACAGGAACTCTGGAGCGGCACCCAAAAGAATGTTGCGCCTCTGAAACTCAGGGTGGGTTGTTAACATTTTTGTAATCATGAGAACCAAACCAAAGTTTGTAACTTTGTAAATCATTTTGTTAAATCTTTTTTGTAGTGGACGATAGCAAAGTACGCGCCAAGATTCAATGGCTTCCAGCAGCAAGACTCCCAGGAGCTTTTGGCCTTCCTGTTGGATGGGCTTCATGAAGACTTGAATCGTGTGCATGAGAAGCCGTATGTGGAGCTCAAGGACAGCGATGGACGGCCAGACCACGAGGTTGCTACAGAGGTCAGTTTCAAACTCTTGTTTTTCAGCCCCTGCCAGGCTCAACACATTATCTAAGCACTTCTAAATGGGCACACTGATGATACGCTAATGAAAAATCAGCATCTTTTCAACCTGAAGACAAATGCATCTTTTTTTCAGGCCTGGGAAAACCATTTGCGGAGAAATCGCTCTATCGTGGTGGATCTCTTCCATGGGCAGCTCAGATCCCAGGTGAAGTGCAAGACCTGTGGCCACATAAGCGCACGCTTCGACCCCTTTAACTTCCTATCACTGCCTCTGCCAATGGACAGCTCCATGCACTTAGAAATCACAGGTGAAGCCAAGCAGAGTGAAAACACTTTAAAACCCATCAGCAGGTGTTAGAGTCTCACCTAAAAGCTTTTCTTGGTTTGCAGTCATCAAACTTGACGGCTCCACTCCGGTGCGGTACGGGCTCCGTCTCAACATGGATGAGAAGTACATGGGTCTGAAGAAACAGCTGAGCGAGCTATGCAGCCTGAAACCCGAGCAGATCCTACTGGCCGAAGTTCACACATCAAACATCAAGGTGAGTTCAACTCACCACAACAGACAATAGCTGCATTTACATAGAGACCTATTGGAATTGAACCCTTCCTTAAATCCGTAAATTCATCAGTGAAAATACAGATAAATAATTGCCTATGTATTTTACAGATCTGCTGCACTAAGAGCGTGACTACAAACAATGAATGCACACATTCTGATCTGCTCATCTAATGAATGATTATCACAATGCAGCAGTTCAGCAGATTATAAAAAACATTATGTTAGTTATGTTGGTGTTTTTTCACTACATTTTAGTCTCTTCTTTTTTTGTCAACGATATTGCATGTTGTCCTAGTTACTGTTAGTATCTAATGCTATCTTTGTCGTTGTGTCTTCGTCACGAAAAAACAGATTTCTGTACACTCAAAGCACTTTTTACACATTTTTTCTTGGGGGGGAATCTCCTCATCCACCACCAGTGTGCAGCATCCACCTGCATGATGCGACTGCAGCCATATTGCGCCAGACCGCACACTGCACACCAGCTTACTGGTGGAGAGGAGACAGAGTGATGAAGCCAATTATTATATGGGGATGAATATGAGACCAAACAGACCGCAGGTTGAGCGCCCCCTGCTGGTCTCCCTAACCACTTCCGGCAGCAACCCAGCTTTCCCATGTGGTCTTCCTTCCATTTTGTTAACTAAATAAACACTGCTTAAATCCATTTCTTACAATCTAAATGAGTGTTACATCAAATATGGCCAATTCTGGTTGTTTTGGTCACATGTGATTCTTTTATTGGCACTGCGCTTTCAGTTACATTAAAAACTGATTATTAGTTATTACACAGTTTATGTAATGACTGTTAAGTACATGGTATGTACATGCAAAATAAGACTGTAAAATAAAGTAATCCTTGTTTTTAAATAAGTTGGGTTTTTTTTGGTCTAGAATTTTCCACTGGACAACCAGAAGGTGCGACACTCTGTGAATGGCTTCCTCTGTGCGTTTGAGATCCCTGTGCCTGGTTCACCCACTTCAGTCACTTCTCCTGTTCAAACGGGTAACAAGGATCGATTTATGAGTTCTCTCATTAAGAGTAATTGTGTTTTATTTTGAACACTCTTATTGTTGTTGACCTATACATGTTGTCATTAGAAACACCACCTATTGCCAATGGGACAGCAGGAAACAATCATATTGGAAAGTCTGGCCTGATTCCTAATGGTATGCCCAGTACAGTGGTCCCCTGCACCCTTGAGAAACCCCTCGCCAACGGTATCCCCAATGGTCATGCTGTGCTGGTGCAGGACAGCCCATTCATCGGCTACATTATTGCCATGCACAGAAAGATGGTGAGCATTCACTGATATATTCACTGTTGGACTTCACAAGATGGTCGTAAGCATCATTCTAAGTATGAGGTCTGTCCCTGCAGATGCGGACGGAGCTGTACTTCCTGTCCTCTCAGAAGAACAGGCCCAGTCTGTTTGGTATGCCTCTGATTGTGCCATGCACAGTGCACACGAGTAAGAAGGACCTGTATGATGCTGTGTGGATTCAAGTGTCCCGACTTGCAAGTCCACTGCCGCCGCAGGAAGCCAGCAACCATGCTCAAGACTGGTCAGTGGCATCATGTTTTTTAAAATAATTTTGTTTATGAATTTTATCAAATTACAGTAAAGATAAAGACAAAAAAAAATCTATTTTAAAAAGTGTAGATAGTATCAACTTAAGTGCATACAATAAAATAAAATAAAAAAAACATACCAACAAAAAAAGAGGTAAATAATAATGTGACTTAACAAAAACCACAATTGTACAATCTGTATCACACAATATACTCTACTTTGAACTTGGGAAAGAAAAAGAATCAATTTTCTGGAGCAAGGATTTATATTTGACAATAAACAGGGTTCATACGGTCATTGAAAACCTGGAAAAGTCATGGAATTTTGACATGAAAAAAAGTTTTGGAAAAACTGAAATACCCACAAAGTTTTGGAAAAGTCATGGAAATTAGTTTAACAAATGTCTGTATACTTAAATATACGTTAGTTGTCTTTACTTCTTTTCTGTCCATGGTCTAACACATACTCTCACATTATTAGTGCTGTGTGAACATTATCTACATAAATTTTACATAGATATAAAGATTCATTTAAACTAAATGTTGCATGTTTTATGATATGCTGTAATAACTTTGAAGATGCACCATTTTTCTTATTATTTACAATGTATATGTAGACATTACATGAAACATTAGGTCATGAAAATTTACTTCTTTCCATTAAGTCATGGAAAAGTCATTGAATTTTAGTAGTAAAAATGTGTATGAACCCTGTATAAAACATGTTCTTGGACATTTTTCTCAGTAGCATCATGTTGAGGATTGGTTTGGAATGTTTGGTTTTTGTCAGAATATGTTTGCCTTGCACCCAAAGATGTATTTATAAAAATATATATGTTGTGAAATGTTATTGATATTTAAAATATTTATTTAGGGTTTTCAAATAGTTATGAGTAAGTCGTTTATTTATTTAAGGATGAGCTCCAAATATTATTCTGGAAATCATAATTTTAGTTTTCTTTGAATAGACAGTTCCTGAAAAGAATCTTTTAAGATCATAAATGTCTTTCATTTTTGATAAATGTAATGAATCTTCACAAATCAGTGTATTAATTAATTTAAAACGAGCCAAATGTGAACTTTAGTGTATGTTATGATGAAAAAAAGATGTGAAAGTTGTGATTTGAGTGGTTGGCCTCTTTTATGGAGTCATTTCCAGATCCCATTTCCCCTCACAATTTTTTCCCGTCTTTTCTCTGTTGCCTGTGTTAATAAACGTTGTAAAAAGCCTCCTTAAACACCAGGAAACATATGTGAGAGCCTTTATTAAAAGTTTGTGGCTTATGATATTGCAGCTATTTTGCTTTGTTTTCATTTTAAAGTAATCATTACAACTTAAAATATCATCATGATAATTGTTAAATTTCATAGTCCCTTAGTTTTCTTTATTTTAGGTCACGTGGACTAAAAAATTGTGCAGGATATTCATTTTAGATCATAGTCTGGTATTTTTTAATTTTTTTAAATTTCTTATTATGTGACATGTTGTGCTCTTTTCCAGTGATGACAGTATGGGCTATCAGTACCCCTTTACGCTGCGGGTGGTGCAGAAAGATGGTAACTCCTGTGCCTGGTGTCCCTGGTACAGGTAAGGCATTCAGTTTCAGCAGTTGTGTATTTACATATTTCACCGTGGTGTAGGCTGTTGTGACTGACAAGGGTTGTCGGTGACTTTGCCAGGTTCTGCAGAGGCTGCACAGTGGACTGTAATGAAGACAGAGCATCTTTGGGGAATGCCTACATTGCTGTAGACTGGGATCCCACCGCCCTGCACCTTCGTTACCAGACTTCTCAGGAAAGGGTAAGTGTTATGAAGATGTTTAATGATTTTCAAGGTCAAAATCAACCCCTTGAATACTTCAGTCAGTTTAAGGTCGGTTACTGTGCAAAGTCTTTCTGTACTGGATTATGTTGCTGCACTGCAGGAATTGATGTGTCCCTTGAACACAATGATTACTCTGCCAGTGCTGTCATTTCCTGTGAAGAGATTAGTTTCCATCTCACATCCCAGCTGGGAAAGCCATTAAAATCATATCATATGATTAATTGTTTTCTGGGTCTGCTGCTTCTGTTTTACCTTGAGCAAGATCTCCCGATAAAGCCGCGAGCTGCTAATTATTATCTGTCATTACTACTTGGCACTTTCTAAGCTGAAAGACACTTTGCAAATGCAAAGCAATTGCAAATTAGCTGTTTACAATTTGGAGATAACAAAATGAATTTTGCACCTTTTTATAGTGCATTTCAGAACAAATCTGTCCATTTTACCATCCATCTTACTAGAATGCATATAATGTTTAATTGTACATTTAAAAGAAATCATAATCTTAAAATGTAACCACATTCAGATGTAATTGAACCATTTCATAGCCCAGAGCTCTGTTTCTAAGTAGTTGTCATTCTGTTAATGTGTGCCTATTAATTGCTAATACAGATAGTAGAAGAGCATCCCAGTGTTGAGCAGAGTCGACGTGCTCAAGCAGAGCCCATCAGTCTGGACAGCTGTCTGAAAGCCTTCACCAGTGAAGAAGAGCTGGGAGAGGACGAGCTCTATTACTGCTCCAAGTGTAAAACACACCGCCTGGCCACTAAGAAGCTGGACCTCTGGAGGCTGCCTCCTGTATTGGTATGAACAATAAATCCTTTGCAGGAACTGTATTAGAAATCCCACATTTCTCTTAAAAAGCCAACCTCTGTTTTTGTTTACAGTAGAAAGCTCATGCTTATCAATTCCCAAAAGTGAACGTGCAATGTGCGTTTGTGCATAGATTAGTTATTTTGAACAAATGCAACATGTATGTGCTTGAGTGCATGCATGTGCCCTTGAATTTATTTAGTTTGCCCACAAGGTGGCAAAAATAAATCCGGATGTTGATTCAGTGACTTCAAAAATAACTACTGAAGGTGACAAATATAAACAGACGCCCACGCTGACAAGTGCTAGTGTGTTGGGATTAAAAATAACTGAACTTTGTGCTAAGCACACTCGCCTGTCTATGAAAAATGCACTTAGCAGATGGCATATCTTATGAAAAACTGGATATGTACCATCCAAATACACATTTATGGCTATTACATTATTTAAGATATTGATAAAGAGACTGCTGTTGGCAAGTATAAAGTAAACCATAATACAAACAAAATATGTGATTCATTAATAAACTCATTAAATAACTAGTATATTAAGTATTAAGTATTTTTATTTGACAAGTCTCATACATCCTTATCCTCAAGCTATGTGTATAAAGCTTTCAAAAACATAAAATAGGTTATGTATTATTTTTAAGTATATTTGAATATAATATAATGTGTATTTAAATTGATAAAATATATATTTAAAAATGTATTAAATGTTACATAAATTTTTTGCTTTGGACAAAATAGTTTTTTTTTTAACTGAAATCTTTTCTCCATTAATATTTATGATAGGCCATATATTTGTATTTATCACAAAAACTTGAACTGTATATCATAGCAAGCTACTCTTTCGAACATTAGGTGTCAATATCTTTATTTTCTGTGTGTCTTTTCAGATTGTTCATTTGAAACGCTTCCAATTTGTAAATGGTCGCTGGATCAAGTCTCAAAAGATTGTAAAGTTTCCACGTGAGAGCTTCGACCCGAGTGCGTTCCTTGCCCCACGGGAGGTGTCTCAAAGCCTTGGCAGTCTGCAGAGCCTGCAGAGCGAGTGCCTGGTGGAGGAGCTCCAGAGGCTGGAGAGAGGAGACTCCTCTGTGTCCTCCATCTCCACCACCACCGTGGCCAGTCCTCCCACATCTGGCAGAGGTCTGTCTCTCTCCCTTTGCTTCTTGCATGACAATGAGGGAAAAATGATCTTGTGATATTTTATTCTGCAATATACAGTTGAAGTCAGAATTATTAGCCCACCTGTATATACCCCCCCCCCCCCCCCCAAAAAAAAAAAAAAATTCTGTTTAACGGAGAAAAGATTTTTTTCAACACATTTCTAAACAGAATAGTTTTAATAAATATTTTCTAATAACTGATTTCTTTTATCTTTGCCATGATGACAGTACATAATATTTTACTAGATTTTTTTCTAGACACATTAGGGTTAATAATTTTGACTTCAAACTGTATATTGTGATATGAATGCAACTTCTCTTGCACTGTATCTGCGGGGTCTTAAACTCTTAAAATGTCTTAAATCTCAAAAGCTAAATTTTAGGCTTTAAAAAGTCTTAAATGTACTGAAATGTTGTGTTGTAGGTCCTAAATCTTTTTTAACAGGTCATAATTTTCTTTAAATTTTATTATTATTGTAGACACAAGTAATTGCTATGTTTTGTTCTATTCTTGGTAAGGGTTATAGTGTTTGTGAATAGATATGTTTGAAAATTAATAAAAAAAATATTCAAACAAAATTAATATTATTGTAGTATTAAATTTATAAAGATTTTTGATAGGGAAAGTGAAAATCCTTTCTAACTGGGATATAAAGAACAATCCTTAGCATTTAGCCCTGTATAAGTTTAAAATTCATAATGGTCTTAAAAATGTCATAAAAAGTTACTAAAAAGTCTAACTTAATGAAACCTGCAGAAACCCTGACCAGATTCATTAAAAAATGACTTGGGTTTTAATTATTTTTTTTAAATTGATTGAGGTTATTTTGTAGGGCAGTTCATCAACATGAAATAAACAAATTGCAAGCATGGATAAAAAAATGTAGCAAAGAAAGAAATAAATTAAATAAATATTGCTTTGTGGCTTTCTTAGGAGTCTACGATTGTTCAGGTATAGAAATTAAATAATCAACTCAAGTAACACTGTATAGTGTTTAATGTATAGATAGTTCAATACAATTAATATTGAGTGTTTCACAAGCATAAACTAATTAAAAAAACATCAACAGGGTAATCAAAGCTTTGAATAATTTAGCAAGTATAAGCAAATACAGAAAACAAACGACACAAAAGTAGACACAAAAAGACTGAGCAAATATCAAAAGCAAAATATAACCAAATTCAGTTAAAAAAGAAGTCATAAAAAATAATAATAAACAATTAAAGCTACAAACAGCGATGAAAGGGACCTCGCACCCGGGCTTACTGCATTTAGGATGACAGAGAACAGTGGACAACATTAATTTAAGCTTTAATTTAATTTTGCCACACCCACTTCTAAAACCTATAACATAAATTTTCGCCACTTCTGCTGCGTGTGCAAAGTTTTGTGAGTTTTCGAGCATGTTTAGACTCTCAAAATCACGATTCATTCTTGAGAAGAAGAAGAAGAAGAAACGGCAATTCCAATAGGGCCTATGCACCGTTTCGGTGCTCGGTCCCTAATTAATCATTGTTAAAGCTCCAAACTTTATCATTTCTTGTGTATGAATGCTTTAAACTTGCTTGAAATGCTTAAACGGTCACAGACTTACACAAAAACTTACACGAATGTTAAAGTTTCCCTCTCTTATGGTTCAACTTTACAATAACTCCACAAATTGCATGTGTTCTGAACTCTGGTGCCTGGTCAACTAAAATCTCGATATCAAAAGTCCTGAGATGTGACCATTGCAGATGCACAAATTATGATGATTGTGAAGTTCTAATTTGAATCAACATTTGACAAGATTGCCTAACCATTGTTTTTCAGCCACCCCGTGCTCCATCAGGAGGGTTGGCAGTCCTCTGAGCAGAAACAGCAGTCCCGGCAGCAGCCCCAGAAACACAGGCCGAAAACAGGGCCGCTTGCGTCTTCCCCAGCTGGGCAGCAGACATCGACTCTGCAACAGCAAAGAAAACCTGGAAGCCTGTAGCAGCAACAAGGAGAGCGAGAGCGAGGCCGAGCAAAGCGCAGTGACGGACGGGGAGAATCTGACCCCTGATGCCAACACACAAGACACTTGGTCGCTGGACGCCTCCAGCAACGACTGCGATGTCATTATGGTGAATGGACTGGGACAGGATAGCAGTCAGAGTAATGGACATTCAGAGGTCAGCGCCGATCTGGACACCCCTCACCAAAGAAATGACATCTGCCTGGAGCCCCTGTATAATTTATATGCAATCTCAGTAAGTGATTCTTGTGTTGCTCGTTTTATTACGGAAGATGTGCCTTGGCAAATTGGTAAACAAGCCTCTCTGTTTTGCTTTCAGTGTCATTCGGGAATAATGGGAGGGGGGCACTATGTGACTTATGCCAAAAACCCCAATGAAAAATGGTACTGTTACAATGACAGCAGCTGCAAGGTAAGATTTCAGCTTCTGTGACACTTTACACATTTCCATTATTTGACTCTTTTACTGAACAGAGGTGGAATCAGTTTCTGCAAAGATGGAAAATGCTTAGATGGCAAAGTTTGTCAAAGTATTGAGACTTTGGTTTTGAAGTTGATGCTGAAATAAAAAACTCTGCAGCCTTTTTACTTGATCTATTGTAGCAATTAATCTAGTTATTCAACCTGAGCAACTTAATTTGGTATTCCCATACCTACTGACAAAATTAGGGGTGTGAACCTACACTGGTCTCACAGTTCGGTTCGGTTACGATTATCATGCTGACGATTCGATTCAATTCAATATGTTGGTTCATCGCGGTGTATTGAATTCGCTTTCCATAAACAATTTGATATATTACTTGACAATAATTCTTGTATTAAAATGTATAATTTATAATCGTATTTATATGTTGTTTGTAATACAATTTTGTCCTTTAATACAAGCAGTCAGATGTATGTACTGTATCTTTAATTTTACCTGCTCAAAGAAAACATTCTTTTTCAATGTATCAAACAAAGCTCAAGTACATGCACAGAATAACATGAGCATTTATAGCGAATAAACAAATGTAAATATTATCCCGCTTCCTTTTTGAGCGCTGTTTAGCAAGTTTTTAAACGCCTGTGATTGATCACGCGCTCAACAGAAAAGGCTGCGATTGGCTCTAACAGTAAGCACAGCTCTGGCACTGTTCAGCAAACAGTGACACAGACACTGATGGTAAACGGGCGCTGCGATCAGCTGATGCATTATAAATGTTGACGCGGTGGAGAAAACTCGCTCCGCAGACATGCTCGTGTCTGGATCCACAACTAACGTTATTCTTGTAATAGCCGAGAGAGTACATAAAACGTTACCTCACAAACACACCAGTAGGCCAAAGTGGCCACAGAGAGTGAGAGAGAGCTGGGTTCTGATGTACTTCCCTGTCCGTGAAAGACTGTCCAGCAAACCCACAAGCAGTCAATTGTGCACAGTTATCTGCTTTTTAATTGTTGGAGCATTTTAATTACTAGTAATTATTAGTAAGCTACCGCCATATAATGCAAATGTGATATATGAGGTCAGTACATAATAACCAGTTATGATTAATACTGAACCGATACTGAATTGTTTGTGTCTGCATTGCAGTGCATCGAAGAAAAATGTATTTTTGACACCCCTATACAAGATCTTTCAAAAGCTCAGTGTTGGAGCAAATTTAGTTGTAATGATGTTTAAAACAAAGTAAATAAAAGTAGTGTGTTTAATGCTTTGGATTTATATACTTGACATTTCTTTTGCATTGGTGTTGAGTTTGAATAAAATCAAATAAAAAAAATCGGTAACACTTTAAAATAATGGTCCATTATCAGTGGTGTAAAGTAACAAAGTACAGATACTCAAATGACTGTAATTGAGTTGTTTTTCTCAGGAATTGTAATTTACTAAGTAGCTTTAACAATGTGTACTTTAACTTTCCCTTGAGTACATTTTAATGATGTACAGTGCTCAGTATACGTATATGAGTATCCACCCCCCCACCCCCCCACACACACAAATCTCTCATTTAAATGTATATTTTCTATAGGATGCTTTACAGTATTATATTTGTGCGTACATTAGTCAGTACTGAAGCCAAATCTGGAGCTTATCTAACAAAACAACTAAGAATGATTCAAAAATTAGTAGCCCAAATTTATGTTAGGAAAAATTTTTACATAATTTTTAAAAGTAGCAAAAATCAAGAGAAACAAAAATATATATACAATTTGGTTGACATGTTGTAGTTTGCAATATTTAGCATGAATTTAAATCTTCTTTCCATTTCTAAAGATGTTCTGTGACTAAAATATTATTTTAATATATCTGTTTAATAAATCTGTTTTGTTTAAATGCACCAATATATATTACCCATATTCACTGAGATATTGATTAAAATGTTCATTTTCAAAATGGGGTGTACTCAATTATGCTGAGCACTGTATCTGTACTTTTACTCCACTATTTTCCTTCAAACTGCAGCCACTACTTTATTTTTTTTTTCTTGTCTATGGGGATTGGCTGAGTAGAAAAATCAGTCCTATGATTCTTATCCAATCAAATCGCAAATAGTAAAATCACATCATACTGAACAACCTCAAAACATGGGCGGTTTAAAAAAGGAGCAAACAGTTTGAAGCATTAAAAAAGTGTCCAAGAAGATGTCCAAAATCTTTACACAAAATTACTGTTTAGACTGCTTGTCACTGGTGAGAATATGATGAATTTTTGTTTACTGTATGATGACTGAAATCGCCAAATTGCCTTAAACAATAACTAAATGCACTACAGAATGTTACGTTTTCACACAAATTGCATGTAAACGAATCAACCTTTCACAGCGTAATACTCACTACTCTTAGGTACTTTTAAAAGGGCTATTTTTTACTCATACTTTCAGTGATATTTACAACAGAAATATACAACTTTTACTCTACTTGCAGTACATCATTTTGAGGCAAGTAATGGTACTTTTACTTGAGTATGATTATTCAGTACTTTTTCCACCACTGTCCATTAATTAATGTTAGTTAATGTATTTACTAATATTAACAAATAATTGGTAATACGTTTATTACGATATTCATTCATCTTTGTTAATGTTAATGTTATTTAAGTAAAATAATATTATTATATGTTAACTCACTGCATTAACTAATGTTATCAAGTGCAACTTTGGATATGAATAATGCATTAGCAGGGCTCGCAAAATCTGGTGGCCCGAAGTCCCAGGGCCATTGTTTTTTTCAGTCAGGCTACCAAAAGCTATCTAAGATTACCAGATTTTGCGAGCCCTGATTAGTTAATTTTGAACTATAATTAATAAATGCTTTGCAAGATTATTCATGCTTAGTTAATGCTAGTAAATACATTAACTAATGGACCATTATTCTAACGTATTACCATAAAATCTTACCAAAAAAGCGTTCACCGTAAGTGTTGTGGTACCAAGATTAGAACTTGTAAAAAAGAAAATTGGCCTTCATTGGTTTAAAAAAAATTAAATTACAGGAAAAAATTGTATTTGACACCTTTAAAATAATAATAATAAATATAAATACAATATCATATACAAGTAGTGTTCAATGTAACTGTTTTGGTATCAACTATTTATATTTGCTGTATTTCTAAATATTCACTCAAATAATAATAATAAAAAAACATTCTAACAAAAAAAATGTATCATGAATCTAAATAGTGTTTTTGATCAGTGGGTACTGTGGCATTAGAACTAAAATTTATGTTCCTGGGGAAAAATAACACACACAAAAAAAAAATAAAACGGAAGTCAATAAAATGAGTGTTTTCATTATAAACATTGTGGTATTAAATCAGAATTTTTAGTCTTGAATTTTTCACTGACTAAATGTTTTGTGCAAATCTTAAAACAAACTGTTTGTCGTCATCTTTTCAGGAAGTGCACTCGGACGAGATTGACACAGATTCAGCCTACATCCTGTTTTATGAGCAACAGGGAGTGGACTACTCACAGTTTCTGCCAAAAACGGAGGGCAAGAAGATGGCAGACACCACTAGCATGGATGAAGACTTTGAATCCGACTACAAGAAGTACTGTGTGCTGCAGTGACACCACATGAAGCTCTTCCACATGAAAGACACTAGAGGGGTCTGCCAGTACGCTGAACGCCGCGCCGCCCCACAGGACCGTCATTTGTGAAAGCACAAAATATCAGTTAGCCGACAGGCACGACACCACCGCTGACTGCGCTTTCAGAATAGAGGTACCTGACACTGCAGATACACCAGGGAGAAGGCCAACGAGTGACAACTGTAGCTCACCATCACGTGATTGTTGCCAAGCAGACAAAATATCTCCTAGCCAATCCCTCCATATCACCAGACAGACAGACCAAACTGCTCTTTCACATGCCAACCCACACAGGTGAATCCAAAAATCAAACACTGCTCAATTTCAGAATGCTAATGGAGAAAACAGGTCCTTTTAAATTCGAAAACGGTTGGTAGAAATGATACGTTTCTCTCAAGGTTTTGTTGGTTAATTTCTTTTTTACAGTGGCCGAAAGAGCTTACCACGCTGCAACTTAAGAAAACACATGCAATTACACAAAACACAAGCAAATTAAGAAGCAATCTTCATTAGTTTGACAACACGTGTTGCAAATTCTCACAATGCAAACAACTTAAGAACCGCACTGCATTTTGTCACAACACAAACAACTTTAGAAACGCGCTGCATTTTAATCACAACGCAAACAACTGAAGAAACGTGCTTCATTGTGTCACATTGTGTTATGTGCTTCATTGTTGTGTCACACTACAAACAACTTAAGAAACATTCTGCATTTTGTCACAACGCTTGCAAATATCCATGTAACACAACGGAAATGTTTCAAGGGGACCCAAAAACATGTACCCTGCTGAGATATGGTTGTGTTATTATGCTGTGACTGTTGCTCAGTCAAGTTGTTGGTGGTCTTTGAAATGTTAGTATTTTAGTTTATTTGATTACACTATTCCATTGTCTTTTGTAAATTATTAGCCTAATTGATAATTAACTTAAACGTTGCATTATTAAAGTTGTTTGTGTTGTGACAAAATGCAGCGCGTTTCTGCAGTTGTTTGCGTTGTGAGAATTTGCAACACGTGCTATCAAACTGATGAAGATTGCTTCTTAATTTGCTGTTGTTTTTTTTTGTAATTGCATGTGTTTTCTTAAATTGAGGCGCGTTTAGCTCTCTCGACCACTGTACTTTTTTCCAGTATGTTCCATACACTACCTCACATCTTTCATAATTTATTGGCCAACTGTTCATAAAAAAAAAAAAATCAAAGACAGTATTATATCATCATTTACTTTAATTAAATTTTCATCAAGAAAGATTTCTTTCGACCAATTAAACTATCCTCCCTCTCTTCTGCTGCCAAATTATGCTTCTTTTGTTGTTTTAGACCTTATTTAAAATGGTTATTTCCACATTCTGTTTCTCTTTAGAAGAGTGTATGTATATCTTTTTTTTCTTTTAAATTTTTTATATGTTTATTTTTATCTTTTTTTAAATGCAGTAGTTCACTTTGCCTAAACGCGTTCGCTTTCAGCTTTAGTCTGATCAAACCACGTCCTCTCAACAAAAGCGCAGCTTTTCACAATTTTTCTTGTTACCACTGTACTTTCTTGCTTCACAAAATACTGTTGACCGACCGCAGACGAAGACTTAAAACAGCAAGCGGAAACATATCTGATGGATGAGACTCCACATGTCCAAGCCAAAGTGTTGAACCGGTCATGTACATAGTTTGTGGCAAGCTTCGAAAGCCGTTAGATGAGAGCGTCTGTCGCGTGAACAGTATTAGCACAGGAATCTTTCACACGCTTTGCTTTTAGAGAACAGCATTCTCGCTAAACTGCTGAAGGTTGGGGACATCTGGGGCTGCTCCAGGTTATTAGTAGCATTTCTTCAGTGACTCTTGCTAAAAGAGCCCACCTTAATTACCACTGTGAAAAGATGAAATCTGAAATATTGAATGGCTCTTATTTTTCAGCGACCCATCAACCCAACGAGCTCCTCCTGCGAGGGGACGTTAAACCTTTCGGAAATCATCGGGAATCATTTAAAAGCACCCATTTTGCTGCTGTACTCTTCATGGATATTCTAAATGTTTGCCATCAAATAAAGGTGTATCCCTGTCGGAAAAAAAGAAATGAAGTAAACACACAGCTGTATTAATCAACTGTAAACATTTTTAAGTGTTTTAACGTTTAAAGAAAAAGAGAGATCCAAATTCAAAGCTAAAACTTAAAAAAATCGGCTGAATGGGGTTTTAAACATTGGCTTTTTTTGATACAGGGATAATTTATTCAAATGGCAAAATGATCTCTTTTCCAAGTAGTGCAATCAACTACTGATACGTGTGTCTTCGTCCATGTCGTTAGTCCTAATTTCTGTTAAATTAATTTTGATGCTAGAGATGTATTAATTTAATGAACTTTATTTTGTAAAGTGTTGTTTAAAGAAAAAACGATTGACATTGCACTGACAAATGTACATAAATGTTTTGTAAATACGCCAATGAAAACGATGATGTATTTGAAAATGAACTGTACAAATGTACTTGTAGTTGTATATGGAGTGACGACGTTGATCTGTAACAATTATTCAAGAAACGAATTAAATGCAGCCAAATGCGAGTCTGTTGTCTTGTGCGTTTACTGAATGATGCGAGGTGTTTCCTTCAGCAGTAGCAAAGAGGAAACCGCACACCTCCTCCTCCTGCCGGGCCCTGTAGAGCGTCCAGTGCCATCACACAGGCCTATTTCCTTGAACTCAAGCCACATTTGACATTTAAACTAACCTAAGGTGGGACCCTTCCACTCGCTTTACCACATTTTCCATGTGAATATTTCCCTTGAATGAAATATACAAATGATTTAGTGAGAATCGCCTCAGAATTGTTGTGCGCTTTGTGGGCCGCAGAGAGAGTTTTTTTAAAGCATGTGCAGCCAGGAAGTGTATGCTGTGCTACTTATAGAGTGCTGTAAACCACAAGTGCTGAAGAATTGTGGCTTGTTGTGCTAAACAGCACCTCAGCCTCAGTGGTCTTCATGCATGCTTGTGTATTGTTCTTCTCATGCAGAAAAAGGTTGAACGATGGTGCATGTTGCATAATGAGCTCAACCTACCGGGGAGATTTTTCTTGCCTTTTTCTGGTCACAGAAGATGTTTGCTTTTTTTACATCATGCATGTGAATGTATAAGGAGACAGTGACTGGTTGATATTTAAGGTATGTATTGTGTGTTTAATTGAAATTTTAAAGGGGCTGTGCGAATTTAAATGGACAATGATTTTCTTGTGCCTTTTTCTCTTTTAGTTCTGCTAAAAAGTCTCTCTCAGATGACTAAAATGTGATGCTCTTAGTGTCATTATGGGAGATAATAATGGTAGGTTTAGCTTACAAATTGTTTTACACTTGAAGGAATTTTTGTGTGTTATATATGTGTGTTTGTATGTGTGTGTGTGTACAGTTTAGGACAAAATTATTAGCCCTCGTGTAAAATATATATATTTTTTCAAATATTTTCCTAAAGTAATGTTTAACAGAGCAATATTTTTTTCTTTAAATAAAAAAAACACTTTCTCTTAATTTTTTCTTAAATAAAAAACACTAAACATTTCTAAAAAGGTTAAAACTGCTAAAGTCAATTTTATCAGCCCCCTTAAAAAATTATTTTATTCTAGTTGCTACAAAACAAACCATTGTTGTCCAATGACTTGCCTAATTAACCTACATTGCCTAGTTAAACCTAGGTAAGCCTTTAAATTGCACGTTAAACTCAATACTTGCAAAATAACTTGCAAAATATTAGACTTTTATCATACCAAAAACAAAACAAATTAATAATTAGAAATTTGTTATTAAAATTATTGTTTAAAAATGTGTTTTTAATGTTTAAAAAATCTCTGTTAAACATCACTTTGGAAATAGTTGAAAAAAGACCTTCGATTTCAGAGGAAGGCTAATAATTTTGTCTTTAACGGCTTGTCTTTAACGCTATATATAAAACAGAGAGAGAGAGAGAGCTGTATCATATAAGTTCAATTATATATTTAAACGTATGAAGAGTTTATAGGCAAAAACTTCTAAATTCCATTTGATATTTTCTTCTAAAATTAGCATTTTTCTCAGACTCCTGTGTGTAGGCTCAGTCATTTTACTTTTACAGTGACGAGTAAGTTCTTTCCATTGCCTTTAATAACTGAACATAAACATAGGAGGCTGAAACAAATGCTCATTTTAGGATAAAACTTCAGACAGCATTTAGAGGTATTTGCATCTAAACTTCATATGTACATAACTATATTAAGCAATAGTTAAGTTTAGTATAAGGCTAGCGAATCGTGGTGAACTACACACACGTGTATATATATATAGAGAGAGAGACAGATCATTTCTATATGTAAATCTCATGTATATATAAAATATGAAATGTTTTGCTTTTTGTGCATTGAATATTTGTTGTTTGTGTCTATCTAAAAACTCACTGTGGTTTATTACATTTTGATCATATGAAATTCTTCCCACCCTTACAGAATTCATAATTCTAATCAGCATCTACTGTGTTACGGTTTTCTTCATGGCTGTGCTTGGATTCCTCTGCTTTCACAAGTATATTTACCCTTATGATAACACACATTTTGATGCATCTAAAATTGTTCATGTGAATATTAAACTGTAGAATAATATAATAATGTATTTAGGAGAGCACAAGAAAACTCTCTGGATTAGTCATTTATAATTGTGTGTCAAAATAACAAAAAGAGGTGATGTTTTCAGATGAGTGAAGATATCAATATTTGGTGGAATAACACTGAAATACAGATATTGTCATTTATAACATTTAGATTTGGAATATTATAAGACCTTTATATAAATATAAAACAAATATTAATGTTTTACAGACAGCCAGTAAAGCTGTACAGTACATCTAGCGATACTGAGAATTTTCAAGAGGTCTCAAGTTTTTCCCCAGTTGTGTGTGTATATACTGTGTGTATGAAAAGTTAATTTGCTAAAACATAACCACTGTTTTTAGTATTTTACAGAAATGTAGTTTTGCAGTTGATGTTTTGCTTCTCATTACAAAATATATTTCTTAAAATTACTAAAATCTACAGTTTTAGTACTTTCCATAAATCTATTTTATTTTACAATTGTACGCAATACACAACATAAAAACATAATTTCTGAAAATGACCTAAAATGCTGCTATCTGTTTTTGCAAATTAAGTCATTGTATTTTTCTACAGTTGTACAAATGAGCAGATACATTACAGCATTTTCATCAATACGTTAACCAGTAATATGTATAAAATAAAAGAATATTTCTTTAATACATTTACCCCCGGTTTCACAAACAAGGTTTAAGGCTAGTCAAGATTAAATTGCATGTTTGAGCGATCTCAATTCAAAATAACTTGCAGTGAGATGTCTTAAAATACGTCAGTGTCATTTTTTTTTTTTTTTTGTCTCCAGGTGCACACCAGAAATATATATTTTTTAAGGCCATTTTATAAATGTGGCTTAAATAGCCTAATTTATCTAAGGCCTAGTCCTGGCTTAATCTAAGCGCTGTTTGTGAAACTGGGCCTAAGTCTCTGTTTCCTCTGCAGATATCGGTCCATGAAGAAGACCATACGGGACCTGAAGCAAGGGAGGCCGACTGTGATCCCTCGAGCTTCTTCTCATGATTCTTCACCTCCGTCACCAAATGTCCTGACTTTACCAGAAGCACCAGAGCCAATCACAGAGAGCCCGCTACACAGACAACAAACCAAATCCAGCTGCAAGTTTCCTTGGAAGACTTCACAACAGGTTTTTACTGTGTTCATTTTTAAATATTTCAATTCATCTTAGCGCTTTTACAAAGTAGATTGTGGCTTAACATAGAAGTTCTAGTAAATTGAAATTGAAACTGTGTCAGTCCAGTTTTCAGAGTTGAAGTTCAGTTCAGTGTGGTTTAATTTCACTGCTGAAAGTCCAAACGTTGAAGAGCAAATCCGTCTATGATATTTAACTGGATAGATTACATTATATACAGTTGAAATCAGAATTATCCGCCCTCCTGAATTATTAGCCCCACTGTATATTTTTCCCCAATTTCTGTTTAACGGAGAGAAAATTTTTAATACCTCATTTCTATTAACTGATTTCTTTTATCTTTGCCATGATGACAGAACATAATATTTGACTAGATATTTTTCAAGTTACTAGTATTCAGCTTAAAGTGACATGTAAAGGCTTAACTAGGTTAATTAGGCAAGTTATTGTATAACGATGGTTTCTTCTGTAGACTATCGAAAAATATATATAGCTTAAAGGGGCTAATCATTTTGACCTTAAAATGGTTTTAAAAAATTAAAAACTGCTTTTATTCTAGCCGAAATAAAACAAACAAGACTTTCTCCAGAAGAAAAATATTATAGGAAATACTGTGAAAATGTTCTTGCTCTGTTAAACATAATTTGGGAAATATTTAAAAAGAAAGGCTAATAATTTTGACTTTAACTGTATATGTGATGCAGATAATGACTATACATGATGACCTTTGCTCTGAAGAATATGATTATAATAACTCTAATAGTAATTTAAATGTATTTCTTTAAATGCTCAAACAACCGAACATGATTTTTATAGGTTCCCCGGTTCACAAAAGAAGACCTGAACCTTATTCAGCTCATAAAAGCTGGCAGAGAAGGAGTTTTTTACAAAGCGAGGATATTAAAAGGCACTTGCAGAGGCCACTCGCTGATCACATGCAAAATTGGAAAAGAAGGTAAAACTAAATGCACTCAAGTAATTAAAAATGTGATCGTCTTTTGAGCTGTTGTTTTAGATGCGCTGTCATTTTCAGGCATGACGTCTAAGCAGATGGAGCATGAGGCGTCTATTATGAGAAAGCTGGCGTATCATAAAAATGTGATGCAGCTGCTGGACTGGAATACGGCGGAGGGTAAGTCAAGCATTTTGTATTTCAGCATCAACAGCGACTCAAATAATCTTTGAATGCTAAAGAGGAACTACTAAACTAGGTCTTGCAGATGTGAGTGTGTGGTCTTAAGGTGCTGCTAAAGTGTTCTGAGTGTGCTTTTAGCACAATGTGTTGTGGTTTTTAAGGTGTTAACTGGAACAAATAGCACGTTTCTTTAATAGGCCACACGATTTGAGGCTTTTTTATGTCCTCAGCACAGTGTTGCCTGCTGAAGTGTACTAATATATAGTTAAATCAAAGATTGTGGTGGATTTTTTCTTATGTAGAGCATTTAAAGATGATTTTTAGCTGAATCCGTGGTCATTGGAGAGTCATGTAATACGAGTCATTGTTCACTCTTTCTGAGATTTCAAAATCAATGGATACAAACAAGTCCAAATCAATCCCTGTGCCTTCTGATGATGTCTTTTAAAGTGAAATGATCAGTCTGTGCAAGATATTAAACAATATTTACTGAATTTTTAGCTTTAATTCACAGCCTGGGCGAACAGTTTTCTGTGTGCACAAAAGTGTAGTGTGACCGTTGACTTGCATTATACCAATCGCCTAGGACCACAGATACTACAAAAGGTTATGTTTATGCTAAATAAGACCTTCTAAAGTCCCAACATATACAATTTATTTGTTTAAGATTTTTTTTAAACAATATTAAGAGATTAGATGTTCTTTTATGTGAAGGCGATTATGTTCAATCTCTATGGTATAATGCAATGTTTACTTTAAATGTTTAACTCCTCATATCTTTATTCTTGAAATTCATGAATAATTAATCACTTACCTCTTTAAAAACATCTCTTCTCTGATGACGTGTTTATAGATGTGAAGGCGGGACAACAAAATGTCACTCAAATTAGATCCAAAGCACAACCATCCCATCAATTTCCTGATGGAAAATCTCATGTCCTACTCTACATTTGTTTTCTTGTTTGAGAAGCTATTTTACTCACAACATACAGTATGCCACAGTCTGCTTAAGTTGAGATAATATGGAATACTGATTCCAGCCTCTACTCATTTTAATTGAGAAAAAAACATTTAATAGCCATTTATGACAACTGTTAATTGTATCACACATCAAAGTTTTTTTTGTAGTATTATAATGAATTGTAAACAATGAATCACTGTCAGGCTATCCGAGATTAGGCATGGGTCTTCTAACCATTATGATCACAATTTTCAATAGTATTTCAGCACACTGTGAGCGAATATTAGTATCACTTACTGTTCACTTTTGGCATCTGATAAAACATCTGGACCCAGAAACTGTGCAGGGTCACATCAGATTTAATGGGATAGTTTACCCTAAAATGAAAATGCTGTCATCATTTACTCAGTCTTTACTTGCCCCAAACTAGTTTGAGTTATTTTGTTCTGTTAAACACAAAGTGAAGTTTTACAAGTTAATTTTGAGAGGAGTACGTTATATGATTGATCGCGGCTGGTTCTGTAATTCTGTAATTAGCAATAATCCAATCAGATTGATCCAAGCCTACAATAAATAGACCGATTTCACCATGCTGCCTCATATTCACTTTGGAAAAATCCCCCCTTCCACCTCATCTCCTCCTTTACCAGGGGGAGCTCTCGAGACTTACCTGATCTCAGACCCCCTTACATGATAATTGACCAGGCGGGAGCCCTGGGCTCAATTATTTCCAAGCTCAGGGTTCTCTCCTGGGACAGCATGCCAAACCTGCTAATAGTGTTAAGCATTATCTAAGTGTGAACTCTTGAAAAAATGTATTTAGAAGAAATTTGGAAACCATTGACTTCCATAGAGTTTGTTTTTCCTAACAGGTTTCCAAAATTATTCTTTGGCCAAAAATATCATATTTTGTGTTGAACAGAACAAAAAGTAAATGATGACAGATTTTTTATTTTTGGGTGAACTGTCCCTTCAACAAGCAGACGAGAAAAATGGACTACTGCATCTTGAAGAAATCCTAAATTAAATAAAGTGGTATTTAATGCCTGTGTGTTTTTCAGAGCCGTATTTGCTGATCATGGAGTTCATGAGCTACGGGACTCTTCGCACTTTTGTTCAGAAACACAAAGATGAACTAAGCGCAGACCCTGAATTGCAGCGACATTTCACCATTGCGTCCTACCACATCGCTATGGGCATGGAGCACTTACGCTCAAAAATGGTACTGCAAACTGCCACAGTGCCAAAAATGTTCTGTTATACAAATGAAGAATCATATTTCTTAATGTGCATTCACCATAAACACACATGAGAAATGCAAAGAATGATTTTGGACGATCTCTGCCAATCATTTAGGTGGTGCACTGTGACCTTGCTTTAAGGAACATTTTGGTGGGTCGGTTTCCATGGGAAATGAAGGTGACAGAGTTTGGCTTGGCCAGAGACTTGACCCGCATGAGGAGCAGGCGCAGCAGCCGGAAAAAACAACACAAGGTGAACCAATCGTACTTATTCGTCCAACACCAACTCTGATTACTGAAAATCCTGATAAGTTCAGACAACTCAAAGCATTTGTGTAAACAAAAAAAAAAACTTTCTTAAATCTTAATTTACAATTTGGCTAGCGCACAAGGCTATTCTTTAGGTGAACAATGGGGTATATGCACAGCTAGGGTTTTTCAGCCAATGATAAACTTCCAGTTTTAAGCGTTTATTTAGTTGTTCAAGCATAAAACTAGATGAAAGACTGTTTAAACAAAAGCACTGTCAGTAGCAGAAGGCTAGTGCAAAAACTACATTGAAACTACTGGAATAAGATAAATTTCCATATTTTAAAGACATGATGGGGAACAATGGAATTTAATGCAGTGCTTCATGTTCGGTCTGATACCCACTTTATATCAAATATCAACCAGGCAGTGAATATCACTGATTATGTAGGAAATCTGATCTTGAACTTGGCAATTTTGTAACAGCGCACTGGAAGCGCTTGGGCAGGCTGACTGCAAATTGAAAGTCTGGTCACATATTCCCCATTTATCCATGGAATTGAATCCACTGGTAATCTTCAATCAAATTCGGACCTTTTGCGTTTGGAGTGGCGGTTCTTCTCTGTTGATGTCAGTTTGAGAGTTCAGTCACAATATTCTTAACCACGCCCCTCTTACCATTAGTTTGCTATGAGAGAATTTCTATGAGGTCAAAAAGAAAGCCCCGCCCCCTGCTCAATATTCAGTTTCAAGTGGAAGTACATCAACATACTGAAATAAAGTCTTGAGTGAACCGGAAGTTGCTGAGACTTTTAAGTTACTAGAACTTAAATGTGTTGTGTACTACAACAACACGGGGCATAGGTGTCTCTCTACTCATCACAATATTGATTATATCTTAATTAAAATAGTAATTTGTGCAATTTGTTTGCATAAACATCACTTCAACTCCAATCTATATGATCAAGTGGTAGTTAGCAATAGCATGTGTTAATATATCTATCAATATTTCATACACTTGCATAATTATAGTGATTATAGGGTCATGCAGTATATTCATGCAGTATAAAATTTTGTCAGCTCATCCTCAATCCTCATGCACTTATCACTACAATGGTAAGCCTAAAATTTTTTACATAACAGAAGCATCTGTAAATTGTAATTCCAAAAAATACTGACTAATTTATGTCTCCTTTTGCTAATCTTGTGGAAAAACACCAAGAATCGCACTTAAATTTTAAGACTTATTTTCCTGACGCAAATAAATCTAAATTTAAATTCACCTGAATATAATAACTTAACTTGTTTCTGTGAATGTGACTTCAGGAGCGTGTGCCCCTGCGCTGGTACCCTCCAGAATACTTCCGGAACAACTACTACAGCTTTAAAGGAGATGTCTGGGCTTATGGTATTGTGCTTTGGGAAATGCAGATGTTCGGTGAGAAATACTTGTGAGATTTGCTTGATTTGTTCAATTGTTTTGATGATCATGTAATAGATATTGGACTTTATGTTTCACAGGCACCTTGCCATACTCAAATTTGAACACATCTGAGGAAGTGGTGTACAGTATCTGTGCTGGACAAAAGAACCCTATCCCCAGAACCTGCCGTCCTGAAATGTGAGTCATACATTTGAAAAAAAATTATATAATGAGGTGGCGCGGTGGGTAGCACTGTCGCCTCACAGCAAGAGGGTCGCTGGTTCGAGCCTCGGGTGGGTCAGTTGGCATTTCTTTGTGGAGTTTGCATGTTCTACTCGTGTTCGCATGGGTTTCCTCCGGGTGCTCTGGTTTCCCCCACAAGTCCAAAGACATGCGGTACAGGTGAATTGGGTAGGTTAAATTGTCCGTAGTGTATGAGTGTAAATGAGAGTGTATGGGTGTTTCCCAGTAATGGGTTGCAGCTGGAAGTGCATCTGCTGCGTAAAACACATGCTGGATAAGTTGGCGGTTCATTCCACTGTGGCGATCCCTGATTAATAAAGGGACTAAACCGAAAAGAAAATGAATGAATGTATATAATAAAATATTTTATTTTTTAAAATTGGTCATCATAATCATCAACTGTAATGTATAAAAGTTTGTTTATGCAACAGAAATAAATTAAGTAAAGGTAACTCTGATATTTCTGTCTCACAATTCTGACTTTTCTTGCAATCCTTGTGAAAATCCTTGTAATGAAGTTTACCATTTTTATTCAAAGAAATAAAGTCGGAATAAACTCAGAACTTTGATTCTGAAGATAAACTCAGAGTTGTGATAATATTATGAATGATTGTTTACGCCACAAGGGTAAATTGTATAATTTTTTCTCTTACAATTACAAGAAAAGTCACATTTTTGAGACAAACTCAAAATTGTGAGACATAAACTAGAGTTATTATAATTAACTAAAACCATAAATATAAAATCAACTAAAATAAACACTAACAAAATTATTTAGAACTATATTTTAAAAATACTTTTAATGAAAAAATTATAAAACATTACAAAAATTACAAAAATTGTTATAAAAATTGACTTAAAAGTCAGTAATAAAATGGGGATGTATAACAAAATATATAAAATGTATTTAATTATTATTATAATTATATATATATATATATATATATATATATATATATATATATATATATATATATATATATATATATATATATATATATATATATATATATTATTATTATTATAAGATTTAATCTAACTACAATCAAGTCTGAAATTATTCAAATGCTTGGCAAATTCTGACTTGAAATTTTTGTTCAGATATAAATAAAACCTGAGATTTTTGGGGGGAAGAAACCTGTGTCATTTCCGGTCCAAAAAAACTTGCTGGTTGAAGAAAAAAAGAAAATTTAAATCAGAATTTGCCAGGGGTATGGACAATTTCAGGCTTGATTGTATATATAAACACTACACATTTCTAAGTTTATGTCTTGCAATTGTTTTCATATGCAGTGGGGGGAGAAAGTATTCAACATGTCATGGTTTTTTTTTCTGGGAATAATATTTCTAAAGGAGCTGTTGGCATGAAATTGAACCAGATTTTTATAAAAACCCAAACAATGCAAACATAAAAATTTAACAAAACACAACAAAAACAATCTGAAAAAATTTGTTTCGTGTAATAACAATGAAATGACACAAGGAGAAAGTACTAAGTATTTAATACTTTATATAAAAGGCTTTTTTGGTGATGGCAGCTTAAAGACGACTCTCATATGTAGAATGAAGTCACATGAACTGCTCGGGTATGATTTGTTTTCACAGACTTCAACAGAGTACAAAAATCTTGATGGTTCTGTGGATCTCGTCTATGAAATCTGATCTTTATTTTGTATTTTCTATTGGATTCAAATCAGGTGATTGGCTGGGCCATTCTACAGCTTGACTTTCTTTCTCTGAAAGCATTTGATAGTTTCCTTGGCTGTGTTTTGGATCATTGTCTTGCAGAAATTTCCACCCTGCTTCATCTTCATCATCCTGCTAAAATAGACGTTGGACTGAAGCAGCTAATATTAATTTACAATGACGAAGGACAGAGGGTTGTTGAATAACTACTAAGAGAATTCAGTTGATGTCTGGGCTTTCACTGCCTTTCTACACCTCCCTTTCTTCATGTGTTCAATCCTTTTTATCCTGTGTCATTTCATTTTATTACGCATAATTTGTGGACTAATTAATATTGTTTTCTTTGCATATATGGATTTCTTTGGTTGTTACCAACATCTGGTGAACATTTCAAGTCAACAGCACTCTTAGAAATATGTTTTCTGAAAAAAAGGTGATGTGTTAAATACTTATTTCCCCTACAGTAAAAAGCAGCGAACTAAGTGGATGTAGAATTAGAATTGTAACAAAAAGCCTTCCATTGTAATGTCCTAAACACTGCCAGTATTTTTAAACTTGGTGCTTTTGTGTTTTATATCTTTAAACATAGGGAACAGATCATACGGGACTGCTGGTTGGATCCATACACATCTAGACCTTCATTTACAGACATTGTCAAGATCCTGGAGAATATCGTGGAGAGTGATGGGGTGAGGCATATTCATCTTTGATCCACTCGTCACTCTTTACCTTTGTCCTGCAGATAAGTGATTAAACATTACTAATGTATTGCAGGATTACGTGCACATCGACAATCAAATGATCCTGAATGCAGAAGGGATTAATTAAGCAAAACAACACATCGCTCTGAACATCAAATAACTTTATTCAACTCTACAAGGCTTTAAAGCAACTGTTGTATTATTGTTCTTATCGAAAATCTCATTAATTGTGTGCAGGCATACTTTTTTAAACAATGTTTGCAGTTAAGAATTAAATTGTATGTAACTCTAACAGCCAAAAGGCAATATTATTGACATGAGTCATTTTATTAAAAAATTCTTCTAAATAAAGTCAGTGATTTATTGTGATTAACATGCTTTATTTTAACACAATACAATTTAATAAAAATAGTTTGATAAACATTTTCATTGTGATTATGTAAATAAATAAAAACAAACCTTTTAATATCTTTAAATTAAGCTATTATTTAAAGTTAAATTATATATTATGAGTTAATTATATATTAAGATATTAAGATATAAATGTTATAAATATGTATTTTTTTTTAAATAACACTTTAGCATAAAGGTGCATGTTATGGCTTCTTTCTGAAATTACAAATTACTATAATCATTACTATTGTAAATCTTAATGGATTTTCTACCAGAAATGTACATTTCACTTATAAAAAATGTGACAGGGCCTGAGCTTTAGCTTGTCGTCTTCAAAAAAATCATACAAACACAAGCATAAAATCATACAATTCAATGATAGAAAGCATCCTTGATCACTGTCAGCTTCCCCTCCATCAAATGACGTCACTTTCGAGTCATAGCCTTAAAGTGTATTGCACACATTTTATGTTAAATTTAATGCAAATGAAACAGGACTGACCGAAACATGGGGACAATTGTAAATTTATTTGTATTATATATTTGTAGAATTTATTTATAATTTCATGTTTTTAATCAATTGATATGAATAATGGGCGACGCGGTGGCGCAGTAGGTAGTGCTGTCGCCTCAAAGCAAGAAGGTTGCTGGTTCGAGCCTCGGCTGGGTCAGTTAGCATTTCTGTGTGGTGTTTGCATGTTCTCCTCGCGTTCGCGTGGGTTTTCTCCGGGTGCTCCGGTTTTCCCCACAAGTCCAAAGACATGCGGCACAGGTGAATTGGGTATGCTAAAATTGTCCGTAGTGTATGTGTGTGAATGGGAGTGTATGGGTGTTTCCCAGTGTTGGGTTGCGGCTAGAAGGGTATCTGCTGCGTAAAACATATGCTGGATAAGTTGGCGGTTCATTCCACTGTGGCGATCCCTGATTAATAAAGGGACTAAACCGAAAAGAAAATGAATGAATGTATATAATAAAATATTTTATTTTTTAAAATTGGTCATCATAATCATCAACTGTAATGTATAAAAGTTTGTTTATGCAACAGAAATAAATTAAGTAAAGGTAACTCTGATATTTCTGTCTCACAATTCTGACTTTTCTTGCAATCCTTGTGAAAATCCTTGTAATGAAGTTTACCATTTTTATTCAAAGAAATAAAGTCGGAATAAACTCAGAACTTTGATTCTGAAGATAAACTCCTAATTTGCTGCTTATAATAGTTATGAATGTAGTAGCTGTGCTTAGGTATTAAGTAGAGTTAGGAATGTAGAATATCATGCAGCATGTACAGTTGCAATCAGAATTATTAGCCCCCCTTTTAATTTTTTTCTTTTTTAAATATTTCCCAAATTGTTTAACAGAGCAAGGAAATGTTCACAGTATGCCTGATAATATTTTTTCTTCCGGAGAAAGTCTTATTTGTTTTATTTCAGCTAGAATAAAAGCAGTTTTTAATTTTTTAAAACCATTTTAAGGTCAAAATTATTAGCCCCTTTCAGCTATATTTTTTTCTGATAGTCTACAGAACAAACCATCGTTATACAGTAACTTGCCTAATTAACCTATCCTGCCTAGTTAACCTAATTTACCTAGTTAAGCCTTTAAATGTCACTTTAAGCTGTATAGAAGTGTCTTGAAAAATATCTAGTCAAATATTCTGTCATCATGGCAAAGATAAAATAAGTCAGTTATTAGAAATTAGTTATTAAAACTATTATGTTTAGAAATGTGTTGAAAAAATCTTCTCTCTGTTAAACAGAAATTGGGGAAAAAAATAAACATGAGTGCTAATAATTCAGGGGGTTTAATAATTCTGATTGCAACTGTACTTTATAAGTACAAGTAAACAGCCAATTTAATAAGACAGGTAACTAAATAAGCCACTAGTTAATAGTGAGAAAATGGTCCTTAAGCTAAAGTGTTAACACAAATGTATTTAAATGTGTATAGAATAAAACAAATATGAATTTGATGAACAATACAGAACCTTACCTCATAAATCCAGAAAACTGAAAGATTTAAGTGGATGTATATTTAAATGTTTTTTTTTTCTTCATATGTTAACCATGATTTTAACTCAAAACTAAAATGACTGAAGCTATACTAAAAACTAACAAAAATGTTTCACATCCCTCAAAAATACTAAACAATGCTCATCACCGAACATCTGTTATTTTGATGGTAAACAGTGGTTGCTGCCATAGATATACATCTAGACATATCTCTGAGTTGCTGCTATGGTAGTTTTACGATTGCTCCATGAGCCAATGAGCAGTTAGGAATCCGCCCACTTTAGGAATCAACCGAGCCGATGGACCAATTGGAAAACAAGGATTAAAAAGATCCGAGCCAAAGGACGAATCAGGAACAGAGGATCAACACGCTACTCTACTCTGCCCACTGACGACAATCCACCGCTGCTAAACCACCCTGACGAAGGAACAACCTGTCAAAAACACTTAACCTGCCACTTTAACCAGACAATTAAAATGTTTCTTCGCGTCCTAGAAATTATATACTTCCTTTACTTCGCGTCGCACATCCCAATTACCCTCCTGGTTGATCTTCAAGCTTTACTTCCCGAACATGTATATCCACCAGAGGTAAGTTCCCACTCTCAGCTGTGTTTGTCATAGGATAAATGTAATTCTTTAACGTCAGTACTAGGTAAACATAATTATCTGCTTTTACAGCTGATAAAGCTCCTGCACTGGTATGCTGGTGAATTCAAGGACCCGATGATGATGGACCCTCCTGCGTGGTTCAAGTCGTTTGTGTTCTGCGAGGCGCTCGTGCAGCTGCCCTTTTTCCCAGTTGCAGCGTACGCCTTTCTGAAGGGTCAGTTCTGCTCAGGTCAAACCATCACTTCTGTTAATGATTTGTAGAAGCAGGCGATTTTTAATGGCACAACAGTGACATCTAACGGTCATTAAGCATCATAACGACACCAGAATTGTTTTTGAAGCACAATTTATCAACAGGTTTTTGGAATTTTCAAAGGTCTAACGTTATTCCAGACATTGAAATTCGGGGAATATTACATTGTTGTTGCCTGCGCCATGGATATCAGTAATTTTTAATTGTCATGTTAAATGTTTTTTTTCTAATTTCTATACCATTTTTAATCATCTTGATTCACGTTTTGCGTGTTATTCTATTTTCAGTACCATTTTACCATTTTAGACCTTCAATGTGGTGATGTCATTGGCCCATGAACATTTCCTGCTTGTTGTCCAACTATTTTATAACTGTAAAAAGAGGGACTTTAATAATAACTCAACGTTAAAACCGCTATTATAACATTATTTATCAATATGTGGACCTTTTTGGATTCTAGCAAAAAGTGCAAATGAATAATGTAAAACAGGAAATGCGTTAGGACCATTGTTATCGTTTACATCCTTCAAAATTATCTATAGCTTCGTCAACTGGCAATCAAATGCACTTACCAGGCTGTACCTAGATGGTATCTATTCAGTGCTCAAAACAACAGTTGTCTTTTTTTCTGTTCATTATAGGCTATTGAAATGCAAGTCGGTGGAAATCAGGGAAAAGTCAGGGAATTTGGGATTGGCTTAGTATGGGAAGCCTGTTTCTATAAAATGCACTAGTGTCTATTTTCATGCTATTGGTGCTTATTTCTCTTATTGTTTCCATGTAGTATCATTGCTTATTTATTAGTTGCACATGTTTATTTTTAGGCAGGGCTAGTTCCTTTTTAAATATACTGGTACTTGTTAGATACTAGATCGCTTTAGATCAGGGGTGCCCA
This sequence comes from Danio kyathit, assembly GCA_903798195.1. Classification (NCBI taxonomy): domain Eukaryota; kingdom Metazoa; phylum Chordata; class Actinopteri; order Cypriniformes; family Danionidae; genus Danio; species Danio kyathit. Next base: position 28,595,050 of record LR812533.1, on the reverse strand, counting down.
AACTCGGTCCTGGAGGGCCGGTGTCCTGCATAGTTTAGCTTCAACTTCCTTCAACACACCCGCCTGGAAGTTTCTAGTATACCTAGAAAGAGCTTGATTAGCTGGTTCATGTGTGTTTAATTGGGGATTGAACTAAAATATGTAGGACACCGGCCCTCCAGAACAGAGTTTGGGCATCCCTGCTTTAGATAGTAGTACTTATTGCTTAAATATTAGTAGTCACTCCATACTAGTACTTATTTCAGTATTGACTAGTAACTACTCTATTGTTACTAGAAACAAACTACGTTTTGTTACTAGTACATTCTTGCCATTGGTGAGAACCTGTTATAACACCTTAAGTGTTTATTTATAACTTATTCATTAGTTGTTATTTATTAGATACTAGTATCATTTTTAAATATAGCTGCAAGCAGTAAGGGGCTAAGCAGTTCAGAGCCATAATGAGCAAAGCAGTCCAGAGGCAGAATGAGTAAAGCAGTCCAACAAAGCGGTCCAGAGGCAGAATAAGAAAAGCAGTCCAGGGGCAGAACGAGGCAGCCAGTTCAGGGGCAGAACGAGGCAAGCAGTCCAGAGGAAGAACGAGACAAGCAGTCCAGGGGCAGAACGAGGCAAGCAGTCCAGAGGCAGAACGAGACAAGCAGTCCAGGGGCAGAACGAGCAAAGCAGTCCAAGAGCCAAAAGCAACAAGGTTAATGAGTAGCATCAGACCAAGTGAAACAATGAGTTTCTGAATACATTTGAAGTATGTTTCACTTAAAATATCAGAAAATCATGAAAACAATTAACTTATGAATGAAATTATGAATGATTTATTGGTTTATAACTTTTGACTGGCAGAATTACAGATTTGATGTGTTCTGGTCAGTGTTAGGTGACCATGAAGAACCTAAAGTTTGGTGTTAATATATTTAATCATTGCAGAGACCGCCTCAGATGCAGTTTGGCGTTATGCCAGCACATTTGTTGTGCCATAAACAAAAATCGGTGCCATTTATTAGATACTAGTATCTTTTTTAATTACTACGTGTAACAATTCCTGTCTTACTAGTCTGCTTTTTTTTTTAATTAACTTACAGGGTTCCCACTCCTGACGAAATGCCAAATTTCTTGACTTTCACTGACTAAAAAGCTTAATTTTAATGGCTTCTAATAAAGGTACTACTGTCCTTTGCATAAAATTTAAATAGTTTTAGCTTGACCATCTTTTTCCATGAATTCAAAGCCATCATGAGGGCAACGACAGATCATTTTAGATTCTTTTTTTAATTGAAAGAAACAAGAGCACCCATTATTTGAAGACTGAATCAATTTAAGTCATTTTGTAGCTCATGAAATTGACATTTTCCTGCCTTAGTGAACATGTACAACTTGTTGACTGCATTAGCAACATGAAAAGAATAAAATGGCACTGAAAAAAGCCTAACCATTAACAACAGGCAAAACTTGGGTAAAATGTTATGGTATAGAAAAATAAAATGTTTTGACAAATGGAAACTAAAATTTAAAACAAAAAATTTAAGTTAATTATATTCTATGAGTATGTAATTTATTCCAGGTCATTTATAATTTAAATAGTGCAGTGAAAACTTTCATTAATATCATTTGTCTATGTCTCCCATTTTTCTTTACATTTTTAATTCACTAGGATCTAGCTGTACTTTGGGAAGTGACCTAAAGATAAAGAGATGCTTCTGTCTATAATTTAGTTGGTATTGGGATGGTGTCTAATAAACATGATATTGGTTTAGATATAGTACCAGTAATACATTGTTTTCCACTTGCTAAGGTCATATTATTCCAGCTAATTATTGTGCTCGTCTGTTTAATAGGTGGCTGCAAATGGATCAGAACTCCAGCCATCATTTATTCTGTTCATGTGGCCACCACTCTGGTCCCAATTTTAAGCCACATACTTTTCCACAAGTTTCCTTTGACTCCACATCCGGGACCCCAAACTTTGAATGAACGTCTGACCCTGGTGTCCATTTATGCTCCGTACCTCATCATTCCCATTATGATACTGCTCACCATGCTCCTCAGCTCAACTTACAACTCAACATCTGTGAAAGGAAATGCTGCCTTAAAGGCCAAGAAACAAAGATAAATGCCAATTCATCTTTCTACACCCTAAATGAGAGCACATTATGTATTGATTAAATCCAACCAGGGTTGTTAGTAGTTATTATTTGTTAAATGTGATTCAATCTGTGCCAAATTTCTCATAATTATATGTGACCATTTTTTAACCTCTAGAAATTGTTTACCAATGACAACAGATGTAAATGCAAAATATATTTTTATTCAAATGTTCTTCAGATCTGTATGAGCTTTGTCCAATGTTGAGATTGCACACGGTAAAGTGTAAACAAGTAATAAATGAATTTACTTTTCCATAACTTCTACGGAAATTATTTTGGTCCCAATAAAAATACCATGAGGATATGATATAATAAAAACGACATGGGTTCAAGTCTCAAACAGGAGTTGTAATCTTACAGAAAACAAAAGATTTACCTGAAGATGTCACATGATGGAATTATTTACAGTAACATGCAAATACTGTATTTCCATGTTGTAAAAAAAAAAAGATCAGATTTACAAACTAATTTCCATATAAATAGTATAAATAACTTTTGTATATAAATAGTTTCATCTGAGATTATGATCTATGGTTGGTAAGATTACAAGGATGTGCCTTCAGGAACTGGCCATGCAAAAGCACTCAATGCTGTGAGGTTGAGGCTGAAACAGACGTCTGTTGTCTGCCGTTAACTGCTTAATTCAGTTCATCTAGTTTGAGACCTCGCACTTATTAGGAAGTCAATGTGAATCAAGATGCATAGCATCATTTTTCCTGTCCAGCAGAGAGAGGAAACTCAGCACTGTTATTTCTGCAGTATAAACTGATCAATGAATTCACTCTGCTCAGCTTCCACTTTCTGAAGAGCTTCATATTCTATTCGATACCTGCAAAACAAAAGGACTTTTTAGTCTTAGAGAAGAATTCAGAGCATAAACGCAATGTTGTTCACTACTTGAAGTGGCTGTATGTAACATTCAGAAACCCTTGTTATAAGCAATATTGGTGGCCT